>JAPMOQ010015927.1:8553346-8577541 GCA_026543055.1 Argiope trifasciata | reverse complement strand
ATATATATATATATATATATATATATATATATATATATATATATATTGTTTTTATTAGTGGTATGAATAACTTATCGCTAACCATACAAAAAAGTTTATTTTAACTTGCTAAAATCGTTTTCAGTAAATGAAGAAAAAATAAAACAAAAAACGAATTTTCCTGTGAGAAATATCGCCAGGGCCATCGAACCAGGAATAAAATTCAGTCTTTGCTTCCATTCACTCCATCGACTGCTGTTCAAAAGCTTTAAACGATCGGTATAGAGGGAATACCAAAATTACTGTCGGAACTGCGATAGGAAAAGTCGTTTCGTGAACTCTGACCTTAGGACAATTTTTCGTTTTTTGATGAGCCGAAAAGGAAACAGGACGAAAAATAAAATGAAAAGGGAAACTGCAAAAACAAAGAAGTATCGGAATTCCACCCACTGGTTTTTAAAGTTTCACAACAAATGATCCGCTTGTTGTAATCGACCCATCTAACAAGCGGCCAATGGAAGGTATGTGAAAGAAGCAAAAGACAAAAAATAAATGTCATGGGCTGGGAATATGGCAACAATAATCATCCGGTGCGAGGTATAAGAACAGATGTCGACGTGAAAGTTTAGTTCTTATCATTTGCGGTCCAGTACTAGTTTCTAATCAAAGAGCTAAACTGAAAAGAATCTACCATAGATATAGCCAGAAGTCAAATTAATTTCCAGGATTAACTAGAATTGTTCAAATGGGATCCAAACTCCAGTTGTTTGCAACTGTTGAATATTTGTTTTTGTATTATGCGTTATTGTGACATGATAATTTTTTACCATGTATTCTTTGCTAGCCATCTTTGACGATTAGTTAGTTCATCTGAAGTTATGTTCTCTAAAATTTTCATTTAAATATTAATCGTTCCTTATTCTCTTAATAGCTTCTTAATTCTTCATAAAAATATTTTTGTTTTAAATTATGATAGCTTTATAATTCATATTATTACAGAAACTTCACATTATTCCAATAATCGTACTATGTACCTTTCTTAATTTTTTGTCAAATCTCGTACGATTTGAACTTTAATTGAAAGTGGAAATGATTAAATTTCAATAACTATACAAAAGTTTTTTTTTTTTTTTTTTTTGCTGAAACTAAATATGTTTTGGTAAAAAAAATCTGGCACCAGAAAATCGAAATCTTTAGCATTGAAGTCTTTATGTGTACAACAGAGTATGTTTTTTCATATTTTATGCAATATTTCAAAGAATTATTCAATTAATTTTATAAAATTTCATTATAAAATTCAATTTTTAATTTTATTTTTAAAAGGATTTAAATCTGGTAAACAATGTTTGTTTTGCTTTTGTATATGAATGTAGTTTTAAAAATAATTTTGAAGTTTAAATTTTAAACAATTCTTCTATCTTATGTATCATATTCATCCAAATAATCTTAAGAATCTAATATTTCATTCTTCTTCAATCAAACCGGACCAAATTATAAAGCTTTAAATGTTATTATTTTAGGACTATAAAAAAATTCATTGCTTAAAGCCATTTAGCCTTAAGGAAACTCCGGGTGCTGATTGGCATATTTTTTTCAAAACGGTTGACGGAGAGTTTTAAAAATCACGCGTTTTTATAAAATACATATATTTAAATCTTCAAAATTCAGTTTTAGACTCTAAAGAATAGATTAAAAAATTCTTAAATTTGACGCATAGACAGAGACTCTGTATAAAAATTTAAAATTCATAACACAACAGAGCATTTATTGATTGAAAATACATAAAATGTAGTCATTCGTTTAGAACATTTTTTTTATTCGACATATATGTCTATTACTAAAGTTTTAGAAATTAGCTACTGGCCCTTGATTAGAGTGGATATTGTGTGTACATTAAGCTATGTTTGCCGTAAATACTGCTGAATTATTGAATTAATAAAAATATATTTAAATTGCCTCAGAAAATTCTTTCATGCATTTTTTAAGCATCATATTTTATATTTATTACATTTCACACAAAAAGTTTGGACATTTACACCTTTCTAAGTTTAAATTTTAGTAAGAATTAACAATATTTTTATTTGAGCTTTTTCCAACGTGATGGCAACATGCTGTAAAAAAGTAGTTTTTCCTATTCATATATAATGTTACATTTTATTTTTATTTCGTTTGAAATAAATTGCTGGAAAAAATAATTAAAATATTTTTAATGCATTAATAATATAAACTAAATATGTATGTTAAATCATCGGTATCACCAAAAAAATAATTTTACTTAATTTTTTAATTTCCAGCTTAGAAGGTCGTTGCTGCAAATTAGAAAAAAAAATACTTTAAAAAAATTGTCGAGCTTTAGAAAAATTTACATGATTATGAAAATATTATCATTAGAAAGATAATTAAAAAGTAAAATAAAAATTAAGTAAATTTACATTTGTATAGTTACATTTTTGGAAGTGAAAGAGAGATAACGCCAAAATTTCACTTAATTTATGATAAATCAGAATTCTAAAAAATTCTTCGAGGTGCATATTTTCTCCTTCTAAAGAACATATACGTGAAGTTTGAGATCTTTAGGTTAAAATATCTGATTTGTATAGACAATCATCCGCCAATACACATACACACGAAAATACGAACCCCACTTATCTTTGTTATAAGTAAAGATAAATTTACACTGAGAGTTGAATTTTTAATTTAAAATCAAAATAATAGATATCAAATTATTTTGATTTTAAATGAAATAATTTGTGATAGATTAAAATATCATTGAGAAAATAGATTTATGTTTTTCATAAATAGTATAGTTCTTGTAGCCATAAATATCTGTAATAAATTCTCTTTTAACAAGCCACTGCAATTTACAATAAAACCATATTTGTATAGTTCACTATTTTAGTTTGGTCCACGGATCCTTTTGAACTAGATATTTAAGTTTTGCCAAATTTTTAATCAAATACTTTTTTACATTGAATTTTCCTACAATCGTATGTAAAGATATATTTAATTCCAAACTGAATGTCTGCATTTCTAAAAATGTAAATATCAATATTCTTCTTATATTTAGCATAAAACTAAAATCTTTTCAAGTATTTTTTCATTTTCTTCCTTTTTTAATTTTTTTCAAAATGGCTAGTATTTGAGCAAAAGAAATAATAAATTAAATCTACACACATCGAATGGTTCACAACCTCGACCTACCCTTTACGTGTCATGCGTTTGATACCGTATCGTTTCACATCGTTATATGTCCGGATGTGTAGAACAAAACGCAACATTTTATCACCTCAATTCCAGACTTCCCGTTCCCAATTTAGAATATAGAAATAACGTGAGACCAACCTATGTTTGTAAATAAACAGAGCTAAAAGTATCTCTACCGCATTATTAACCTGTGATACTTTTGAATTGCGAAGTTGGTTGAGGTTCACTGCTGGTGTACGTGAGATTTTAGTCATTAACAATATTTTTTTGACAAATTTAATGATCAAATTTATGCCCCAATATGTGTTCTCTTTCAATTTTTTTGTATTTCGTAACTAGGGTAAGCCTGCTAAATGGTTAGGTCCTTCCCAAGGGCCCATTCATGTTCAATGGTCGGCAATCCATATTGAAATTAACATTTTATGAGTACGTAAAAAACACAGCATAGTAATTTAGACATCCCTCAGTGGAGTAAAGGAAACCTACATTTTATTTGAGGGTCACTGTGTCCATTATCAAACTCCATTCCGACAGCCTGTTGCCTTTATGGATATAGTCATAAATCTGACATTTGACCCATTGTAGAATGACCCTTGACTATGGACATTAATTGGAAGCTTACCACAAATTGTGAGTAAAATAATCAGACATAAAAAAAAAACCCAGGAAAATGTGACTGTCTCAAGACGCGTATTGGCCGTTAAAACGGGTCTTTAGTCTTATATATATTATTATTTTAGCCTTTAGTCTTTCTCTTAGGGATTTTTAAGCCAAGTAGAACTCATATTTCAATTATATTCGGTTTGAATTTGCAAGATTTTCGAGAAAAAAAATCTGCTATAACCAAAGTAATATTGACACATATCTCGTTTACTTAATAATTATCATCAAATCCCTTGTGGTTACACAAAAAAGTAAAACATTTAAGGAAATCTGGTTTAAATGTGTTTGTTCTACTTATAAACGAAATTAGATTGCCAAATATGTTTATTTCATTATATCATTAAATCCCTTATAGACGTATAAACAAGCATAGAAATTAAGGGAACAGAATGGAGCAGCTATGATTTTCAATTAATATCCGAGGAACTATTTGTTTATTCTATCTGCTGTAATTTTACTAGATCTACAACAATAAGGAGGAAACATTCGTTAAAGATGGCAGATTTCACCTTCTTCTAAGCAGAAATAAATTTTACATAAAAAATTAATATTATTATAAGTTGATATAAAATTAGAAGGAATTAATTATAATATTTATTTGTTTCCTTTGTTAATTTAAATTACAAATTTTAAAAAAGTATCTTATTGCTGATGTTTGCAATATTTTTAATATTTCTTTTCTCTGATATGAAACTGAGTATCATTGCAGCACGCTCTTTCCTAAATTCACTGAATATTTTCTAAACACCAAGCGGATTAAAACCGCAAATAGAACCAAAAGTGAAGAAAGCATATATTTATATATTTTTAATTTTACCAACAATGAAATTTTTTAAAAAAAGTCTTTGAATTTATTAGCTGAATAACATCATTAATATAATATTTATTATAAAAATTTAAAGAACTCTTTCTAGAGAACAACTGCAAATTGAGATGATTTTTTAAATCGAATAAAAAGATTTTTTTGTGATTTTTCGATAGATTAAAATAACATACATTCTTTTCTCTAAGCGATGCATACCACGATACTCACACATGAATGCCGATAATGAAATATTTTTTTCTTTCTTTATTTGCATTAAGGAATTTTTTTATTCTCCTGGTAATTTTCATTTTGTGCATCAGACTTTAAATCCAGTAATTCATACATATTTATGGAGAATAAATTGCTATATTCATTTCACAACATATTCGTTAAAGAGCAAATTGATGTATTCGAGATCCAGCATATTCATTGGAGAATAAGTTGAATCTATTCATCAAACTGATGTATTCGAGATTCAACATATTCATTGGAGAATAAGTTGAATATATTCAGTTATTTAAAACTATATTCTAGTTAGATATCATAGTGTCGGAATAAAAACCACTATGTTTTAAGAAGGGAACCACAATTACGAAAAAAACCGAGAGAGCCACATAACATAACTTCATACTCTGACTGATTCTGGAATTAATTTATTTTTAAGAACAAAGAGGAAAAAATTATTGAAGTTGAATTTTTATTATTATCTTTACCATGAAATTAAGTCGTCAGATTTATTTCAACATAATTTAAGCTTAACCTAGATGCGATTGATTAAAAGACAACTGGGCCAGATTGGAAATTTTATTATTTGTTTCTTATTTGTCTTTGATTTGTATTAAATGACCGTGTTGACCAAATTTTAAATAGCTGGAATTTAAAGTAAGAGAAATCCTTTTAAAAATAGGTAATTATAGTTAAAAGCAAAATGAAATTCAGTTCTCCTATTCAACTTTTGTAAAAGATTAACTTGAAATACCCAATTGTTGAATCATTTTTTGGTGCAAAAACTATACCTCATTTGAAATAAATGCCAGATTATTTTGTGCTTTTATTTACCAGTCAATATCTCACATTCAAAATTTAATTTATCAATAAATAATTAGTTTTTTTCTCGTATACGTATTACAGAAAAAAAAAATAATAATCGTCAAAATTTGAACTCGAGATTTTGACGAATATCCACGTTTCAGACCTCTCCCCTTTCACCGAGCTTAAAAAAACATATTTTTGGAAAATGTTAGTCTGCCTGCGTTAAAGATAACTCAAAAACGCTTTAAGAAAGAAGTCTGAAATTTTATAATCGCCAGATAGCATGATGGCACGAAAGTGCCATTCCTGGCGAGCTATTTGGCGATTAAATTCAGTTCAGAATTCAGTAAAAAGTAATCATTCGTTCAGAATTTAGAATTTAGAATTCAGTAAAAATGCTAAATTCATGCCAAAAGTTGATATTTCTTAAATATTGTATGGAAATAAGACATTCTATGTAAGATAATCTCGACTTTTATGAGAGTAAGAATGGGTGCATCAAAACTACAAACCTCAAATATTTTTGATGAATTTATTTGAAAAAAAGAAGATGAAAGTGCAGTTGCATAGTATACAATTTAAATGACTGAAATTTAAAAAAAAGAAAAGAAAAAAACACCCCTTATGCCTTGAGTTTAGTGGTTTAGGGACTACCATATTCATTATATTTTCTCACTTTTGTGTGAAACTGTAGCCTACAAGACTTATCGAAAAACAATTCCTCAATGTAAATATTCTTTCCACAAAAATGTAGCACAATTAAAGCAGCGGCAGCTATAATTATTGGTAGGCGATGCTTCCGCCATCAGCCTGAATCATCTGCGTCCGCTTTCCCTCCCTATTGATGTCGGCGACACCCGCATGTGCAACTTGTTACAGCATTCGCTTAGTGGCATCTTAAAACTGCTATCCGAAACAGGTCAATGATACGGGTCTTCCCAAGCGGAACAGGAACAAAATACTGCGTGACACAATCTTCAAGAAGGTTTTCGTCTCTTAGCAGTTCACACCAGTAGTTCACGGTTTCTTCGCTTTTTTTTTTCTTGACATACCTTTTCACAGTTACGCATTTTTGAGGCAATTAAGTAAAATAAAGGAAGGAAAATAATATTAACCCTCAAGAGAAGCACTGGGTATGGGATACCCAGGTGTAAATTAAAAATATTTCTCCTTCAGAAATGGTTACAATGAGAAGGTGACTTTGCCTAGGGGAAAAATCTCTACTATCCCCACTACAGATTCCCCACCATAGTTATCTTGAGATGTGAATACGGACTAAAATATAGGCGGCCGTAGTCAGTCTATGGGTATGCGCTACCCAGTGCTGTTGTAGCGTCAGTATTTTGTTATTTTATCTGACTCAACGTTTTGCATAAAATTGTGTTCTTCAGTTCTTTTTTTGTATTTATATAATTAGAATTCTAAAATATCTATTTTAAAAGAATTCTGCTAAAATTCTAATTTAAAATCTTCTAATTTTCTTCTAATTTAAAAGAATGCTGGACCAAGCTAATGTGAATTCTTTCATTATTTATAATTTAATAAGTAATAATAAAACGATAACTCGGAATGATTATATTTTAGATCTATCTTTATCTCTTATTAAGCCATTTTTGATAAGAAGACTTCAACTGCCTACTTTACAAACGACATTACGCTCACAAATAGAAGCTTTCCTAGATTATAAAGATTTACCTGAAACAGAAGACCCTAGAGATTTGATAGCTGACAATAAACTAGAAAAATATAAGCGATGTGGATTTTGTCCCAGTTCATTAGACCGAAAAACATGTTATAAGTGTTTAAAATGTGATATTCCAATGTGTAAAGAACATACAGCCAAAATTTGTGAAAAATGTAGCTTGAAGTTATATTCTTAATTTTTTGTAGCATCAATCCATTTAAAATATAAGTTTTATAAAGTAATTTAAATGTTTGTATTAATAAAAGAATAATGAATCCATATTTTTTAATTAAGTAATATCATTCTAAAAACACTGAACTTTACCTAACTAAATAAATATCTTTTATCAATTACAGTTAAATGACGAAATAACTATCTAAAAGTACATTTAATTCCCTTTCAAATGCCGTCGGGAAAAATTTTTTATCTATAAATTCTGCCTAGATATGGTAATTTGAATAAAACACCTCATTTTAAGGGTTTATGTTGATTTTTTTCTATATTATTCAAGATAATATTTTCTTTATGACAATTCTATGGATATATTCTTAGTCTACACTGTCTAAGCTTTAAAATTAAAAAAAACAAAATTCTATATCGGACAATTTGATCGAAAGATATTATTAATCAAAGACACGCGGGTATGGCATACCCAGTGCTTCTGGATCGCGCAGCAGCGATAGTGCTTCTCTTGAGGGTTAAATATGGCTCCTGAGAAAGTTTTCGATCTTAACATCGGGAATAAAAGATTTTCAAAAAGAGTTTTTTAGAAAATTAATGAAAAATGAAGAGCCTATGAATAGTTAAGAATAGTTATATTTTGAAGATATATTTTATAACTTAACATCATATTTTTTTATCTATACTTATAATAAAACTCATTGTGTGCGTGTGTTGGCGCTCTACAGACTAGACCAACAGCTACCTAATTAGGTATTTTTGGATCTAAAGTTACCAAATTTGGTACATGTATACCTTGGAGGTCGAGATTGTGTATCTCGGAGCACTTTTTTCGAATTTTTAATTTGAATTTGAATTAGTTAAAAATTAAGTGAAATTCCGACGTTTTTCAGCTACAACTTCCTAAAATATTATAAAAAAAAAACATAATTTTTGCATCAATTTAAAGATTAAAAAATTAGCTTTCTAATGATGTCAATGTTTTAACATATAACTTCAGCATCTTTTTGTAATGAATTTTTAAGGAAAATTTTAACTTTATTTTTCAACAATATATTTCAGATAAAACTATAAAATTTAATCTGCTCGAGCACGTCGATGGGAAAAATATTAGGTTTTATCAGCGTGTTGCCATCATATTGAAGGAAGCTCAAATTTTAAAAAAATCAACTATTATTGAAAATTAAATCTGAAAAAATGTAGCTTTCAACACGCTACAGGATAAAATAAAATAAAGATAAAATGTGAATTTCTAAAAAAAGTAAATGCAAAGCAAAAGTTTCTATGATCATCTTCAATAGCTAAATCATTAATTCAATAAATATTCTTTATTTACGGTAAACCTGATTGAATTTATACAGGATATGTTTTAAATTCCGACCCAGAGGCCAATTTGCAAAGTATTAGTAATAGGCATACATATTGTTTAGTACTGTTAGCTTAGTCTAAATGAAGTAAATAATTACATTTTACTTAACTTGAATCAAACAATGCATTGATGAATAATGAGTTTTAGATTTCTTCATACTTTGCTCTGTGAGCCATATTTTACAAAATACTTTATATAAAAGTTGCTATAACAATCAATCATCAAAATTGACTGATTTATAAAAATAAAAGAATATTATTATAATTACGAGTTCCTTTCGATCTTTCCGTCCACCATCTTAATGAAGATATCAATTTTAAACCAATCAATGTCCGGAATCAATCCAAGGCTGACCATCAAATGAATATGCGTTTGCGTATATGAATGAATGCACACCTGTGTGTGTCAAGGCACTACACACCAGAGCATATGATCGACCGCATTTGATATTTGCATATTTACTTTGGAGGATGAAAATGTATACCTTGGAGGAGTTTTTTTGAAATTTTAACTAGATAAAAATTAAGCTAACATTTGGAAATTTCCTGCAATATTTTCCGAAAATATTACAGCACAAAATTGTTTTTTTAAATCCTCTTAAAAATGACTTTTTTTCATTGATAACAATGTTTTAACCTATAAATTAAGTTTCTATTTTTAATGAATTTTTTTAAAAATACTGTAACTGTATTTTACAACTATTAATTTTTCACAAAATGAAAGTAGAATTTAGCCTGAAAAAGCACGTTAAGAGTGTACCAGTGTTTTGGAATTACTTTGAAAAAACTTAAATGGAATGATTAAATTAACTCTTATTGCAAATTTAACCGCTGAAAGTGCAATATTCAGACGTGTTGAAATCGTAGCATAATGTTATGGGATAAGTATTAGATGCGATATTTTCCACATAATTTCATAACAACTGATTGCAAATCAGAGTAATATATACTACAATGAACAAATAATCGTAAGGCTTCTATAAAAATACCAGTTACCTGTCTATCGTAGTTGGAAGTTTAAATATATTTGGCTGATAAGTTATAAAGAGAGCAAGGTATGTAAATATTTAATTGAAAATTTTAGATTGCATTACTCAAGGTGAGCCAGCTGGTTACCAAAGACGGCTAGTATAACACATAATATTATCGTTTTCATTCGTTCTTTTGCTAGAATTATATAGATGAAATCAAAATTTTTATTATGCAAGAACATGTAAAAATTAATTTGGAGAAATAAGCATGGAGTTCTTTAACAATTTTTGTATTCCATAATTTCAAAGAAACAGTCAAATTTTTTCTATTTTTTTATCCATCAGGAATTCTTTATTAAAACCATGTGAAAAGTTATGCAGTGAGCCGACTAGAAAGACAGAAAGCAAAGGAAAGAGACAATGAGAAAGTATCTGAACATATAGCTTTTGAAAGAAATTTTCTGACAGATATAGATAGAAAGATATAGATATATAATATATAATTTTATTCCTTTCCTGCGAATGGTATGATAGTTACAGCCTCATCTATTCGGGATGGTTTTTTTATAAGGCCTCTCTCTATATATATGCATATAAGTAATAATACTTAAAAAGCAATTTTAAGTATTTTTTAAATTTTTATTTTGACAATCTATATTGCTTTGTTCTAAAATTTTGTCTAATTTCCTAATCCAAATTCCACTCTTTTATTTAATTATTTTAAACACGCGTCAACTGAAAAATTTCAAATTGTTTAACAATGATACCCTTATAGAGTACATAGATCTCGAGATCTTTAATTTTTCTCGTATGAAGCTTATTATTCGAGAACCACTAAAAGAGATAAGAGCTACAACAAATTGAATGCGGATTAATTTCGTTTACACCATTGTTTCCATGGTTACTAGGCAATTATGAATCAGTCTTAAATTCTTCTTTCAAAATACTTAAAGGAAAATTTTGTTCCTTTGAAACTTTAAAAGAAATCAATACTTTAAGTCTTATTTGTATAAGGATTTCATGTTTTTCCAATCTTTTTATAATGCCACAAAGGAATCAATGAAGTAATTTTCAAACAAAATATGAATTTGCTATTCTGCCATTTATAATACCATGCTTTTAATAATTGTTAATTCTACACAATATTAAAAACGCTCATTTTAATTAATGAAATTTTATGACTCATTTTTACATTTGAAAAATGATATAGATATTCAATTCTAACCTTAATGTGGTAAAATGAAAGCAAGTTCTTTTTTCCCCTTAAGAATTTCGTTCTGGCTTTTATATGAATTTCAGACTTTTAAAACAATATGAATACCGAATGAAATAACCCGTTCTGAATAATTTAATTATAAAATCTATTTTTGTATTTTTACTATTAACGTTAGTTTCATCAGTGCCATGTACAAAGAAAAAAATTCTTATTAAAACAAAAATACAAAATCTTTAATTCCAAATAATGACGAACGCTGCATTCTTCATCCACTTTTGTGAGTGTATAAGTAATACAGGTAACTCCAAATAAAAGCTAAACATTTATTTATGCAAAGATTATAAAAATTAGCAATTATTTATCTCAAATCTAATTCCGAATTTCAAAGTATATTTTATGCAACACCATTTGAATTAATTTTCTAAGGTCAGAATAAACAAGCAAACAAAAAACTATTTTATGTACATGCCTACATTCATACTAGAAATCTTTTGACATATTAGTTTTGCTGTTGTGTACTGAAAATTAAGCTAATAATTATGTTTATATATGCAAATTATTTGTTATGAATGTTATATTGTTTGAATAATTATCTTTATGAAAGTGATTTGCTTTTTTTCATATTTCCCGTTGGCTATAGTTGCTAAATTTTGTTTTTGATTATTTTTTTAAACTATATGGGCTGTAAAATTATAGAATTTTAGATATTAAAAAATAAATCTACAGTTTGACGTCTTTATGCTGCAAGAAAATTGTTTTATCCCATAAGATGGGATATTTACGTATTTTTTTCTATATTTAGAGAGGGAAAGATGTGTGTCTTTGTGTCCAGTATCTAATTATTCTTTATTATTCTGATCATTCTTTAATATTCTAACTGTTCTGATTATTCTTTATTATTTGGGAGGATAATCCTTATTACTATAAGCAATAAAACAAATACATTACGAAATGGATGATCTTTTTACAATAAATATATTAGTCTAAGTTAAATTTATTCACAAATATGTGTCGTTTGTTAAAAATATATTCTTATTTAAACCAAAAACATGATTTTGCATTACAATGACGTATTTGTGTTATCTAAAGTGCTTATACTACTGTATAATAAATTCGTTTTAAAAATATTATCTTTATTTTAATGATAAAAACAGGATTTGGTTCATACGAAAAGGATGTGGAAGCACTACACGCGACCACACAAAAGAGGGGAAACCATTTCTTTAATTATTTCGGGTTGCTTTTTTGTTTTTGCCATTCCCGAATGTTCCGTTTGCCGTCCGTCCTACTTAGCCTTGAGTCAGAAGACGAAAGCAGAAGATAATGAAAACGATATAGGTCATGTTCCGATTTTCTTAAACTATTCCCTTTGATAGTAAAAAGAGCTATATGCAGATTGATTTTTCAGAGTGAAGAAAAGGTGCTGAGCTAGTGACCTTGCCCTTTTTGCTCACAATTGAAAGAAGCAGAGCACAGCAGGGTCGCACTGATGAGCTCCGAAGACGTTTTTTTTCCCGTCTTCCAATTGTGCTTTTGTATTCACACCATTTAGCACCGAGTTCATGGATTTTTTTTTATGTGTGAAATATAAAATGTAATGTTTGGATATCAAAATCCTTTAAATGATAATATGTACATATGTGTGTCAAAACATGACAGAATTTTGGCACATTTTTTTCTTTTAAATTTACTCATATTTTATTTATGAATACTAAAATATTATTATACTTAATTTATTATTATTCGAGATTGTTCTCAGAAAAAACGTCAACTATTAGCTTAAAATAAAAAAAACTAATTATAGAACTCAAATTACGGTATGGATACTGAAGAATAAGTTATGAGTATATTTTAATATTCATTGAATATTTTATTTTGTCCTCGGGAAACATCATTTGAATGACTAACATGCATTACTAACTGCATAAGAAACTAAAATAAACCAAATGGAACTTTAGAGATGTTTAATTTCATATCTGAAATTAAAGATCTTTACGGACTGAGCTGGTGTTTAATGTAGTTTATAAATATTCCAGCCAGGCAAATAAAATGCGACTTAGAATGCATCATATGTCTTCTATAGCAAGAATGCGACATTATAGAATACAACATAAAATTTGAAGAATTGTAGCGTTTGTCATGTAGCTATAACTTTTTGCGAATTGGTTAAGTTAGTGCCATTTTAATTAGACCCAGCTAATATTTTTAGTGTTTAAGAATTTTTTTGGAATATAATCATCTAAATAAATTTACATAAAGTTAATTTCAATGTTACATATATCTTGAAGCAGCGTATAGCATTTTCTCTGATTTTTCAAAATTTTATGAAAAGTGATATTTTGTTGATAATTATTTTTATAAAAAATAATTGTTTAGTTCCACTTGCTCAGTTCAAATTCACATGGGATTTTATCTCAAGAAAGATTCAGAAAATATTTGAAATTTCATTTGGTAAACTGTATAAATAAAATATGAAAGAAGTTGAATTATGTGGCATGATTAGAAACTATGTGGCATGATTAGAAACTACGCATCATATTTTTTTGGTAAAAAATCATTAAATATTTTTGAAAAATAAATTCTTATTTGGAAGTTTGTTTAAAATGGATTAAATCAACAAAATTAAAAAACAGAAAATAATTATTTAAGCAAAAAGGTTTTAATATACCACGTGGTTAAAACAGATTAAAAATATATATAAAATAAATTCTCCCTACCCCTCACAGACTTAAAGCCAAATACATATTTCTAATAATTCAAAGTTTTAAAATTCACAGCTATAAATTTTCTGTTCAATCTGTATAGTTTCAGAAGAAATCATTAAAAACCTTTCAATCCATTTTGAAAACATGGTGTATTTAATTTTTTATTTGAATAATTATTTATATACATCAGTCATTTTCTTTTTTGAATAATCTTTTTGTAAGATAATATATGAATTTTTCTCGGGGCTTTTATCAAATTAAAAGAAATTACTAAAAATCTAATCATTGGCTCTTTTAAGCTATGCTCTTAATCAACGTTTTTTGAGCTGTTTTAAAATGCAAAATGGATTCCTGGCATTTGACGGGTATCATACCTTGTGACGTAGCATATGACGTTATTGATTCCACACAGATGCCTTAACGAAGCAAATTGTTTCTCTATTTAAACAGTTATATATTTTTTATGCATCACGGTTAATTTATTTTATAGTTCGAAATAAATAAAACTATTTTTTGGAAAACAAATAAAAAATAAAATGTTCAATAAATTACAGAATCTAAAATTAAACCCGATTCTTTTCTTGAAAAAGATAAATAAATAAAAGTAATTTTTTATTCATTCCCTATTTTTTATGAACTTTAAGACTTTCAACTTTGTCGATTTATTTTCATTGCAAATGTTTAAAAAAGCAGAACGCACCAGCATCCGGGTAGATTTTGGAATTTCTCTAAAAAAGTAGGTTATTTGATTGCAGACTTTTTGATGCCGCCAGGTTGTTTCATTTTTTCTTTTTCTTCAGGTTGAAAGAAAACGCCTCATTTTTACAAACTAACAATTGTAACAGTCAAAGACTTCAAATGGTATTCAATAAGATCTTTCTTGGTATCTGTTACAGCTTTTAGTTTCATTGTGTTGTTACTTTGTGGTACATTTTGAAAGGAAGGGAAAAAGTGCAAACATTTTTTTTCTCTCAGAAATGATTTACGTCAACATCGTTTAAACAATGTGGTTCCTCTTTGTAGTTCAACCATGAATAATGCTTTGATAGAAAACGGATAAAAATCTATGGAGTGTTTTTATTATTAAGAAAAAAGAATAACAGTGAAAATAATAAAATAATTATTTTATATTTTAATAAACATTAAAATTATATTAATTTTTTTTATTTATAAAAAGAATTCTTAGTAACTGAAATTCCAAAAAAGGAATTTATTAAAGATTTAAACTAACTTTTTGGCTTTAGAAATTTAGTCACATTTTTCTTATTTAATCTTAAGATTCATAAAAATGTTCACCTTCACCATGGGAATGGAGTTTATATTTGTTTGTTATATTTAAGTTTTTTTTATATTTATTCATGTCATAAATAAAGGTATTATCTCCAAATTTATTTTATTATTTATATTTAATTTTATACGGATATGTAAAATAATATTTAGATGATCATATATTTTAGATAAATATAATAAATAATTTTCATACTATAAAGAAGGCATCAAACCTTATTTTATAATAGTGTTTAACAAACAAACGAAATAGTTAAATATCTTTTTAAAGTTTCGCTAATTTTCTACCAAACAGAAGTTTTAAGCAAACAAATGGAATTTTTTGTATTTTTATAGGATTTAAAAGAACTGACTATTTAGGCATCGTGCATAATGTATAAACTCGAAGAAGGAAAAGGTGATATATTAATTTTATTTAAGAATTGTAAAATTAAAATATATTCTGATTATAAAAAATATTAAATAGTAAAAATCTTCTGTTATTCTTAAAATTAACTTATCCTTGTCAAAGACACTGAGATATGCTCGCACAGGCGAAATTATAAGTTAAAATACAAAATACATTCATTGACACCTTTATTTATATAAAAATGCAATCTTATCCCAGGCACTTTCAGTATCCTATGGATTCTTAACTGAATCAGTGAAATGTTGTATTCTCGAAATAAAAGATATTATCTACATTATTAGATAATAAAAAGCAAAACAGTTAAGGGATTAATAACCTGAATCGTTCTTGATATTTATTTAACCTTTTATTATATAAAATAATTTGATATGAAAATTTATATAGCATAAAAAATACTTTTCTTAAAAGAAATTAACATTTTAACTTAATTAACAGGTTTCCAGGAACCATTCCATAGTCCTGAAAATCGGAAATATCCTGGCAGCAGTGTTCCGTATAGAAAATCCAGAGAAATTCGAAAAGATGCCCGTGAAGGACGTCTTCTGTACACAACTTCTGGAGAATCCCTTGACCCTCGAAAAGGGTTGGTATTTCAAAATCGTCCCAGCGAGCCCCTTCATGATATGTATCGGAAAGGTTTTTCCCATCTGCACGTTCCAGATTTTCATCGGCAAGCTGTTGAAGAGAGAATTCCATCACGCGGGGGTGGTAACCAGTCCATAGACGATATCATTAGCGGTATCATCCATTTACTTGGCGGTGATGTACAAGTTACCAAGCCAGGAACGAAATTACCCACTGTCATCTTTCCTTCTTCAAAACCGACAAGAATAAACAATAGAGGCCCAGCAGGTTTTGATAGATATCCTCATCGCGATTCACCGAAAAAATCTAATCAAAGCTCGACCTCTGAGACTTTATCATCAACCTCATCTGTGATAGAAAACAGCAGCACTTCAGAAAATCGGCTGATTTTTCCAGACCACACAGAAGTTAGTAAGATTTTAGGTCTTTTTAATGATTCGTCATCAACGTCTCAATCTACATCTACTGTAGATGCATCGACTTTCGTTGGTGGATTTAATAACATTTCTTCAGGGGAATTCGAAGTAGTTGAAATTATTCCAAGTTCTGATTCAGGTAGACACTTCACACTCACTTCATCATCATCAGAAACAAAAACTATAAAAGAAACAGCACAAACAGAAAGCAAAATAATGCCAACTGGAGTTCTAACAGAGTTGGATAGGAATGGGGATACTATGCTTGAAACAGTTATCGAAAAGGAATTTCAAAATTCATCTTCGGCAACTGACACAAGTGACTCTGGATCTTCTAAATCCTCGACGAGAACAACAATTAATTATACAGAGCTGCCCATCATTTTACCTTCCATGATATCCTCCCTCACTACAAACAGCGCGAACCGAGACTTGCCATCAGGGCCCATAACTGAATGGCTCCCTGTAGCAAGACCAACCGTAAGAAGCTCTAATACCACCGAGACATTTAGGCCAAAACCTGAAGAACCTGTTATCATAACTCGACCACCTGATAACTTTGAGATTACTGTGACGCAGCAAATGTACAGCAATGCTTCAAAAACAGAAATTCCCGTGCCTACTTTTACCAGCTTAATCACACCTTCAGATGTAACATCCACAACAGACATTTCAGTGTCCATTGTATCTACACAAGTAGATATTATTTATGGAAGGCCTAGTATGTCAGCCCGTCCCCCTCCCCCTCCTCCTCCAACTGGAAGACCACAAGTTTATCCTGTGGATATTAACGAGATTCGACCTTCTCCAAGACCACCTAGCGTTTCTGGCCACCAGATATATCAACGTCCCAGACCACCAGATATTGGGATAAATAAATATGGAAATGGCCTGAGACCATTACCAAGACCTGGAAGTCAAGGTTCAGGGTTGCGCAAACCTCCTCCTTATAGACCTCCACCTCCGCCATTGCCAGAAATTAGGTATGTATATGTATTAGGAAAGTATTCTACATAAACTTTATCTATCAATATCTTGTCAACTTCTTGTTCATTTTATATTAAAATTTGTTATACTAATTAAAATACCTTGCAATGATCGCGATAAAAAAGCTTTCGTGAATTTTTTTATCAATACAATATTACTTAATTAGTTGTTCCGGCATCTTCGCAAAAATGTTTTCTTACACTTTAGTATAATTTTTCAGAGGATTTTAGGGCAACTCAGATGTAAAGATGAAAACTTGCTCAAAACAATAAACAAATTCTCGCTTTGGCATTTAAAATAATAGTGTTGCCACCTGAAAGGAACATCATCGATGGCTGAATACATGGAAGAATCTGTGCTGCATAGTAATAGGGCTTATTTTTGATACTCCGCATATCGCAACTGATCAAGCAAGCGTTTCTCTTTTTGGATAATTATGTTTCAACACATGTAACTTAAAATTTATATTGTAACATAAATAAAAGTTATTATTACTGCATATAAAAATAGATGTTGCAAGCATCATATGACATAAAATATATTTAAAATTACAGTTCAATGAAAGCCAGCGCACATATTAATAAAAGTACTGATTATGTATAATACTAACTGATACACTTTGCATTAATGAGAATGAAAATATTTTCCTGTGTTATTTTTATATAAAATAATATATATTTTATATTCATCTATTATTTTTATATAAAATATCATAATGCAAAAAAGTAAAATAATCTTTATTCATTTCAAAAATTAAAAAAAAATTAAACGAGCCGAACTGTTTGAGATTTAAAAGGTTGATCCAAAAAGAAGTCTTAATTCTTGCTTTTAAATTCTTAGCAAAAAATAATATCACCAATTAAGTAGTGGTATTACTTTCTATTTATTTATTACTTTGAAAATTAGTGAAAATCCAGTTATGTAATTAGTTGTCACAAAATCATCATTAAAACTTTACTAATGCTGGATAGTATTTGCAATCAAATTTGAGAGTTGTATCTTACTATATTGTACGAAATGCTGAAATTTTCTCTTTATGGAAAAAAGTATTCATTGGAGTATCAATCTTCAAACTCATAAGCGATGTTGTGAACTTTATCGATTGAAATGTAAGTATCATTGACGTGCCCTGCCACTTTTCATTCAGCACCAAATCTGGATTGACTATCGAATTGGGATGGATTTCTGTCGTAAGAAAATTATTTTTGCATTCCACCGTCATCAATATAAACATAATCTTCCATAGCTGTTTATAAAACTGAGTGAAGTTAAAAATATTCTTGATTTTTTTTATTGCTCCATTAACAGATGTGAAATCCTAACTTCTGCTCTGATGCCTAGTAACTGAGACTTAATTTATTGTGTCTAAATTGACTGATTTATCTGTGTGCTAATGTACCTAAACATGAGTAGATAACAAAACTCAATGAACTGATGTCAG
Organism: Argiope trifasciata; assembly: GCA_026543055.1. Taxonomy (NCBI): domain Eukaryota; kingdom Metazoa; phylum Arthropoda; class Arachnida; order Araneae; family Araneidae; genus Argiope; species Argiope trifasciata. The sequence goes on along the minus strand of JAPMOQ010015927.1, from coordinate 8,558,609 downwards.
CAATTTTTATTATTTCATATTTATGTTGATTCATGGCAGATTATTTGTTAACATTTTCTCAGAAAGCATTATTTTTATTTTGTATTTGACGGATGTTAATGGATTACTATTTGTTTCAATTTGATTTTAACGATGAGTTGAGATTTAAGTGTTCGTGAGCATCACGAAAGCTCATTACGTGAGCTTATATAAAAGGCCCTTTACAATACATCACATCTTCCAATGCTATTATATATTTATAATTAAAATTCACTGGAAATAATATTTTTTCCATTCTGTCAAAATACATGATATTTTCTACTACAATTTTCATTACTTAATCTGAAACAATCCAATCTGAAATATTATTAATAGGATAACTGCCCATTTAAATGGGCACATCTTTAATTTTTATAGATGATTGATAGAATTTTTGAACAAAATTTCAAAAGAAAAATACTTTAACGAGCATTTTTATAAATAAAAATATTTCTATTTAATTAATTGTCAAGAAATTTTTATATTCTTACACCGCTTAATATTTATGAGAAAATTTGGAAAAAATCGGTTGTTTGGATTCTTACAGCAGACAAAAAAATTGAATTTTCAATTTTGTTTACATGGATGATATATTATTTTAGTATTTTCTGTGTTGTCTGTTTGAATTTCCATGGCAGAAATTATTTATCAAAAAATGATACTTTTATTGATAAAGATTTTTTTTTATATTTGTGAGACGCATTTTTAATTCATTTATGAATATTTAATATAGAGGTTTATGGCTGTTTCATAATTAATACATTTACGAACGTAATCAGAATCAGCAAAGTTTTTAAGGCTAATATTTCAACAAATGACTCGTAAATATAATTTAAAAAATGACTCCCTTTTTGCCTAAGTACTGAACGAATAAAACATTTCTGTTCACCATTTATAATAACAGAGTAAAATATATTAAAAAAATGCGAAATGGGCGTATGGAATATGATATATAGCTTTGTCAAATTGAATGGAGTAACCTTTTTGATTAACTTCGCTTGCTAAACCTAAAAGTTATTGTGGCTATATGTATATGCGTATATATATTATACATCTTCTCCTTAAACAATTAGATCGAATTTAATCACCTTTGTACAATTATTGTTTAAGAAAACAGTAACAATATTGTTAATTTTTCAAAACCCAGAAGTTGATTAAATATCCAGTTGATTTGAATTCAATCAAAAATATGTCGCTTCACCTTTGTAACTTTAGAGCAAATAACTGCACAATAAATAGAATATAACATTTTATCTTCTAATGGTATTGAATTTGTTTCCGAGCAATTTTTCATCATTATTAATTTTTCAAAATTTATTAAAGGAAATAGTTATAAACGATTTTTAGAGAAAAACAGTCAAAAGCAGGTTAAAAAAATGTCTGGTTCAAATATTACTCTTAAGGTGGGTTCACACGAGGCTAACTATTGCGCGCAATAGAAGATCACACCTACATGTGGAAAATCACGTGATCACAACGGGATAATGGCAAATAATTGTCTCTTCGGGACAAACGTTGTCCATTGTCCCACCTGCTCACACGAGTACAATGCCAAGACAACAGTATAAAGGCAACGATTGCGCATAATAGTTAGCCTCGTGTGAACCTCGTGTATTATAATATTTTATGTAAAAGTAGTTTTTCCATGTGATTTAAGTGTTAGCATAAAAATATTTTAATCTTGTGTAGTAGTGAGTATATAATTTATAAATACATGAGCGTCGAAAGCAAACCATTTAAGAAGTCTGCTATTTAATTTAAAGTTCTTAATTCCTTTTATTTTAAAATGAACTCTGGTGTTTTATTCACTTGGAAAGGAAAATATATTTTCCAATTTAATAATATTCTTACTTCAATTTTATCTGTTTTATTTTTTTGTCCTCGAAATATATGACACTTCAAAAATATGCTGCTCTAGCGATTCAACAAAGAATCCATAAAATAACTGAGGAGCACGTGTAATTTTTGTATAACATAAAATGAATTATTTAATTTTAGTTTAAAATAGTACAAATTATAATTCTACGTCCGTATGCCGTACAAAAATTATAGTTTATTTTTCTTTTTGGTCAATGTCGAATCTTTACAGTGATACATTTTTTTAAATTCTGCTGTTTTTTTAAAGAATATTCTTCTTTTTATTCCATTTCGTACTCAATTTATATTGTGGAATCAATTTATAAAAAAAGGGGTTAAAAACGCTTTTCAAGTTTACATTTTTGGCAACAGGGATAAATTATTGCAGGCTGATTTTATGCAGTGAAATAATATAAAAAATAACAGATTAAATATTTTATAAGCTTGGTGAAAATAAAATGGGCATTTTAATACAGATATGCTCCTTTAGTTTAAAAATTTTTTTTTTAACGTGACAGTGAGTTTATACAATGTTGAATTTATTAGTAAATTTTTCAGAATTTATTTCTTTTTATTTTATAATTTATTTTTTATAAATCGCACTCACTGCGCTTTCCTTACCATATTACAACTCAATTGTTTGATGGAACATCTATCTATCTCTATCGATTTGTTAGTTATATGGTTCTTTCAATAAAATAAAAAATTTACGTTCTTAGAGTACACAAGCTGTTTTTAAATGACCACACATCTAAACTTTGCTAGGAGTAAAATAGGGAAGACAAAGATTTGCTTTTCTGGAATAAAGAAATCGTAAATGGTAAAAAAAAACAATTATGAAAAACTGTACTAAATGTATTGTAAATATTAATAAATAATGGGAAAAATTTATCCATTAATTTCCATGTCTAGCTCTATTCTATAATAGGGAAGTAAACATATATACTTTAATTATAATTTCACAGTTTAGATGGAGGATGCTTCGTTATCTTTATAACTGTAATAGTAATTGTAACTCAACAGTAATAAAGGAATGCACTTAATAAATTTGCTCTTAAATTAGGTAGTTTGGTTAGATTTAACTCATACCGACAATCACACAATTAAAAATGTGAGAAATCTTATTTCATTCGATTTGTGCAACATGTTCTTACCTCAACATAAAAACATAGCAAGAAATTCTTTCTATTGGACTTTATTTAGTAAACAGAGATTTGAATATCATATAATTAAGAAGGCGATATTTCTTACTATCAGAGCTGATTCTCACTAAAATCTTTACTGCCTCTATCAGAGTCTAAATCCTGTTAGCATCTGTTTGGTATATGGTCTGAGTTAATGCCCTATTAGCTCAAAATACCCAATAAATACTGTTGTCGTATTTACTCGATATTGGCTGGCTTTCAGAGTATCGAATAACTTCGCTTATATATCATACAATATCTTGCGCTAATAGGGAACACATTGATATGTCTTGACAAAGCGCTTGACTTCTTTAGAGATACGTATGCCTTTCTGCCACACAATTCATATTTATGAGTTTGTGCTTAAGCTCTGCCGAATTGTCATAAAATAATTTCATAAATCTTCTCTTTTTATAATTTTACTTTGTATTTCTTGTTTGGCATTCATTGCTATCAGGTTATAAGATTTCGGCTTTATGAATAAAGAATTAAAAGCTCGAAATCTATTTTCACTGAGATATCTCATGATTCACATTGAATATTGATTCGTTCCCAATTCACTTTGATTACACAGTTTTGAATAAAACATCCAGACGGTAATAAGTTAAATTGTTAGCGAAAATAACACTGTAATTATATCTACTCGATATTGGGCGATTTTCAGAAAATCGAACAACATCACGTTGAATCATTGCCTATACGAAGGGTATCTGCTAAGGTTTCGTGCTCATTACCTTATTTTTATTTTACATTGTGATATCTTCACAAAATAATTTTTAAATTTTTGAAAAACTGTAATATAAGTAATCTCAATTTATGATTACAAAATTTTTCATATCTTGGTTTCTGAAACTAAAAAACATTAATACTAGTAACTTGAAATGGTCTTAAAATTGAAGTTTTAAAATATGGATGCTAGTTGTCCTAAAAAAATTAGAATTCGTTCCAAATGTTTTTGAATTTATTGCAATTTATTTCAAAAACTGGGTTTCTCCCTTTTGCTTATTGTTAATCAAAAGAAAAATTGTAATCAAGTTTAAAACTTCAATAGATTTTTTGATAGACAGCATTGTTACAAATGTGAGAATTAGAAAGAATTTTTTTCACTGACAAAAAAAAAAATTGCGCATTTTACATAAAAATTCATTTGAAATAAAATGAATAAATAATAATGTAAATTTTTTATTTCTATTTTAAAATTAACATATCTTTTAATACAAAATACAAATCTTGTTCCGGATTCCTTTGTTATTGATGATGTCACTTTTCTGCTAAAGGAAGCTTGTATAAATAGAGTATTTTTTATTTTATCAGATTATTTTTGACATACTTTTCTTCTGCATTGTTTCTTGATGAGAAGGATTTTGATAATTGATAGAAATTTAATTTTTCTTCTTTCTTTTATCAACAAAGGATCGACACTTGCGTGGTCGGGGATGATTCAACCTGTGACGTGCAGCTGAAGGAACAGTGTCGAACGGAAAGGGGTGTCAGTTCCTGTTTATGTCGACCAGGATATGGTCGAACGTTGGAGCGGAGTCAATGCTTACGTAAGAGAAATGTATTGCATTAATGTAATGAATATATATCAACGATATATAATTAAAACTGACAAAACCGAAAGAAAAATGAAAACGAACTGAGTCGTTTTTGCTTAAAATGGTATATTTTAATAGAAAAATTGCATATATCAGTACATGTGAAGTATATATCACACATTGATGATAATTTGATGAAAGGGATTTTTTTGTCATATAGATGGCTTTTTAGTAAAGCAAGGATAAAAGTACTCGTTATTATTTTTTTCATTTCAAATTTCACCCATTCGGGTCAAAGAGTTTTTAAGTGATCCTATTCACAGATAGGCAGATGTACAGGCATTTGCTAAAAATGTGCTATTTTAATTTCAGGAAGTCTCAAACGTAAAAATTCGTTAAAATCTAGTTCAAATTTTTGACAATTATAATACTCTCTCTATACTTCATATACCAGAGAGTAAACAGTTCGAAATTCAAAGCTTTTTAGAATTAAATTATCCTGTTTTGGAAGTGAAACTTGCACTAAAAACAGAAAAATACAAGCACACAACAATTAAATACCGTTGAAGTTAGATTTTGGATGGCATGGAATCCTTGCAACTCAGTAGTTAGTGCTTTATGGGAAGATAACTAATAATAATTTGAACTTATCATACCCTCTCTCTC
>JAPMOQ010015927.1:8512125-8538346 GCA_026543055.1 Argiope trifasciata | reverse complement strand
TTTAAATATCTCCGTGTATAATTAACCTCATGCCATTAATGAACAATAGTTATGAAAGAGCCTCTTAGTGAGCAATATTTGGCAATTAGTCGCTAAGATGCGTTAAATATAAGACACTAAATATGTATTTTGAATTTATTGTTTCCAACCGATTGAGAACTAAAATTATAACACGAGTCTTACATTATAATTTCATATATTTAAATAATTGAAGAGTTATCATTGTCTACATCCTTACAAAATAATGATAGACGTTTAACTCCTTGTCAGATTTGGTTTTAAATTTGATACATATCTACACTTTGTATGCTAAATGCATGCATTAAATTTTATCAAGCTCTTTTAGTTTTGTAGTAATCAGGTTAATTTATTTTCAGGCAGACGGATCGAGAAACTTGTAAATGGATTTCTTTCATAGATATCTGCAAATATGGTGTAATGAAAAAAATATCGAATTTCATCTAACTAGTTCAAAATAATTTTGAACCTATGTATTCACAGACATGATTTTAAAAATATTGTTTACGGAGCTAGAGAGGTTTTAAGCTTTGAGATTCGTTAAAATCTCCAATTCGATTTTTTTATAGATTGCAATATTATTATTTTTTTTTTTGCTTCGTATACCAAAATATTTAAAAATAATTGTGAATAAAAATTGGAAAATTATTTCAATAAATTTCAAGAATATATAAAAATATGAATCTGGTGCTTATGCATTTGGATTACGAAATTAAAAACCTTGCGGCCACTTTTTTAGAATTATTAATCAGTTCTATCATAAAATATTATTCCCTTCCAAAAGACAAGCTGAGCTATTTAAATAAATCTGCAAGCTAATGTGTATGTTCTTTTAAAAAAATTAAGAATTATCAAAAGACATTCTTTTGCCCAAATATTCATTCTTTTGGACTTAGAAATGAATCATCACAGTTAGTACGAAAGAAGAAACCAAGGTTGAGGAAATTTGGTACTCAAAAAAAGTAGATTCGCCTCAGATTTGTATCCATCTAGAGATCAACCATCTGTTGATATGTGTTTCTGCATGCATACACGATAATTTCGAAACATAACAACTTAGGTAAATGGAATTTGGTTTGCGGTTTTAAAATGTATATTTTAAAATCAGATTTTAAATATGATCTGCCAAGAATTGACTGTCTGCCGGTCTGTACTTTTGGAAGAAGGTAAATAAAATAACTCAAAAATGCAACGAATTAAATTCATGAAATTTAATACATAATTTTTTAACAGCAATTGTAATTCTGTGACAAATTTAGCGATCTACCTATAGGAAAAAAATTGCTCGAAATACACATTTGATCATGGTATTTATGTATTAACCGCATTTCTAGAGTTAATCGTCTAAATCGAACTTCAGAAGACCTTTACATTAATTTTATTCGCTAATGGTATGCTGTTAAAATATTCAAGTACATTATTTGGTATGCGCGAAGATTCCGGGGAGCCATTCTCCTAACTTCTTAATTTGATTATTTATAGTTTCCTACTTATATAATTCACCTGATAAATTAATAATTTATTTTTGGGAGTCTAATTCTCGTGCTACTACATTTCGAATAATCACATCGAGCAAAATTTATCAATGAAACACTGCAATTCTTCCTTTTCAGAATCACTCTGGTGGCCTCCAATATGACACTCTCGACTCAGAATGCCCATCCTCGGAAGAAATTGGTTTTCCGTCTGTCCCAAGCAATTCTTTTGTTTACCATGGAACCTTTCCAGACAGATCGAATCTTTATCGATGATGTCATCTTTTCTGTTATCAAGGCAAGCTAGACTCGAGCACTTCGGTCAATGCTTTTGTTCGGATGCAAGCTTGTGTTAGTTCTCCTGATTGTTATGCCTTATTTTAGAGCAAAGACTAATTGTATTTATTCCCTCCTCTGTGTTTGTGAATGTAAGAATTTGTGTAGAATTGTTAATTTCCTAGTTGAATATTATGAATAATGTAAATATTTAATATTATTTTTTTTCTTGCGATGTTTTTTTCCCATCATGTATAATTAATAAAATCTCACATGTTTGTAAAATTGTATTCTTTTTATTCATTTGATTTTTTAAAAAAAATTATGTTATCTCAAAGGAAAGAAGTTCTATCAAGAAGTAAAACTTAATTTAAAGCTATTTTTGAACTAATGACAAATGAATCAATATGAATTTCTTTTACTTTTATTAATAATATAAAGAAACACAAAAAAATAATTCAGCAGAAAAAGAACTGAGGGGAAAATCTATGTTCTATTATGGCAATATAAATTTTTTGTTGACTCTTTGTTTAAGTACATAAACATGTAAAACATGGTATGAATACATTCATGAAGACTAAATGAATTCAAAGGAATGCATACATTATTTTTATAATTTAAAATGTCTGAATTTCATTTTAAATGGTAACTTTTTCCTCCGCAAGGTACAATTTATCTAACTGCAATAAAATAATTTTTTTCACCAATTTCATATTTTTTAATTGAGAAATTTAATTACAATTAGCCATATTAACAAAAATTTCCAAACTAATACTGTTCCATTCATAATATTTTCTATTCGCTTTATAACAATTTTTCTTTTTAGTATTTGTATTTTAAATAACCAAAATACATAAATAATGTATAAAATAATTTTTCTGCAGCCATCGGGGTTGTTGTCACCTTTGAACTGAAGAAGTGTTTCATTGCTGACAAGCATTAGAATATCAGACTATCTGACGATAGCAAACATAAATTTTGAAGCGTTAAAAATTTAGTGTTTATGTTTTTAATACAACTTAGACTTGCATATTTCCCTTTATATAGCAAGGAAATCAATGAGAATACATAAGATAGAAGTTCGACTTAATTTTTCTACATAAAAGTAGCTTGCCCCCCCCTGGGACCTTCGAAAAAGAAATTGCTCATATTTGAGTTACATTTCGATAAATTTCTTGAATCCAGCCAGTCAATTCATCCTGCCAGCATACAGAAGTGCCTCTACATGTTATAAAATATTAATTAAGAGCATAACCAGAGGATGAAACATCTAAACGTCTTCCATTTTCAATTTCATTTAAGCTATTTGTGTCTTCTAAATATTTAATTTCACCCACAATAGTATAATTATTAATTATAAAACTTTTTTCTAGAATTTTATTAACTTTTGTAGTTAAAAGAAATCGAATGAATGTATTTTCTTAAAAATTTGTCTACATTGAAAATTCTTGAAGTATTACATTTATAGCTCTTTGTATCTCCTTAAAAGTGACCATTCTATATATTTATATTGGAAAAAAATCAAAATTGCATCTAATTTCATAGGCATGTAATATTTATTGAAAAAATATGGTAGCTGATTATTCTAATCCAATCTCAATGGCTGTTTTTTAAACAATTAAAGGTAAGTAATACTTCCAGTTGGAAAATCACTTTAGATCAAATAACGAAGGTTTTTAAAAATCTCTTTTCAATCTATAAATGAAAAATAATACATAAATTTTGAATTCTTATATTTTCTCTCAGTCCCATTAGTTATATTTAGTAAAACCATTTTTAAGCTTCTGTCAATTTTGCAAAGAAATTTTATCAGAATTACACTATTTTATGACTAAAGAGCTGAATAAGCGATAACTATTTAAAGAGCAGTGGAGCCCCCATAGCCAGCATAATTCGTTCCTCAGTCTTACTCGTAATACGAAATACTTGCTAAGTAGAACACATTTTTCCAAAGGACCAATGTAAAACTGGATCCCTCCTGGAAGAAAAATACCCAAACAAATTTATGATAACGTACTATGTATAATATTTATTATACATAATTCTTTACAATTTTTTTTTCTTTTTCAAAATATAGCAAAAAAAAAAAAAAGGAAACACTGTACTATCGTTAAATAAATCTGTAAAGCGTATAGCTACTGTGCTATTATGGAGCCTCTTCTCAAAGTATGATGCAGCAGTTTCTCATATTTTCAGCAACTTCTTTATTTCACTGGAAAGTTGATGATATACGGAAGTAATTATCCCTTCCTACGTGACAAAATATCTTGCTCAATTTGCACACAGAATGCAGCTCTTAGTCATTTTTATATTTTTGCTCAAATTTTATCGAAATATTTCTCCCTTATAACGCATGAAACCATTGTGATTATAATATATAGTTATATATTTATGGTGATATAAAACTGATATGGCGATATATAATTGATTATTTTATATATTATGGTGATTATAGCTATATATAGTTATTTAACAATTCTGTCGTTAATTTTTTTTTAAAAAAAGAACCTGTAACAAACAAGCGTTAAACATAGATTGATGCTGAAATACAGGGCAATCCTTTGAGAGTAACGTTAAGATGTCTACAGATCATTCGTGTTGCTTAGCATGCCATTTTTTTACTTTCTCGTATCCATAGTTTAGAGATAGTAATCATTAAAAAATTCGAACTAGAGATTACGAGGAATCTCTACGTTTTAGACCTTAAAGAATTCAAAAAACTTATTTTTGTGAAATGCCCGTCTATCCATCTGTCTAAGACAATGATAACTCAAAAACGATTTCAGCTAGACGGATGAAATTTAGTATTCCTTTTTTAATTGGAATTTGTAGATTTTTATCAAATTTCGAGCAAAATCCGTTCCGAAGAAGTTTGTCAGTTCTTCTGTTTGAATTTATCATGGTAGTTACAAAACGAAGAGATCTAATAGATAAAATTCAGTATTCAGATTCAAAATCTTTAGTATTGATATCCATCAGATTTTGAATCAAGTCCAATGAAGAACTTACCTTCTGTCTTAGCTTAGTTTAATTATATTAACGTCCCGTTTAACGCAACACGAGGGCTATTTTGGGACGGACCTCGTAATTTTGAACCAAGATCAGACGAAGAGGACGACACCTGAACTGGCACCCCCCTCTCCACACCACACCAGTGGGAGGACGTTTGGCCTGACAGATTTAACGTGCAAGAGACCCCCTCACACGACAGTTCTTCGGTGGAATCGAGTCTCGAACCTGAAACCTTCCGGTTCCGAAGCCGAGACCTTACCACCAGGCCACCGTGGCCCCCTACCTTTTGTTGGTATCGATTTCCAGAAACTCGATAAGTTCAAAACGCAAAGAATGAAATTTCGTTTGTGATTTCTTTATTACGTGTAGTTTTTTTGTGTCAAATTTTGGTTTTAATCGGTTGGAAATAACGTATCTAACTAACAAATTGGATTTTCGGATGTTATTAACAGCATGCCAGATTTAATCCCATAAATACCCGTAAGAATTTGTACGATAGTGCTAATCAGTGCTAAGTATACGATCAATATCAGTGCTAAATTCAAGCCTAAATTTAATATTTCATTAACCACTTAACTGTTTTGCCCGAGTGCGATACGTGCATCGATTTATCAAATTTTCATAGTTGTAAGCAAAAAATAAGAAATTCATAACGATTATAATTCAGTATTAAAATTACTTCGAATGCATAGATAAGTCAAGTATTCAATACATTTCTATTTGCATCAACATAAGAAAAAATTCCCCGAATAGAAGGATCCATCTTATTAGATAGAAAAGAAAATAAAACTGCTAAGTGGTTAAATATGGTACACCAGAGCCCTGCAAGACGTTATATGTATGAAGCATTTATTAGAAAGTATAGGAGAAAGCTTTGGGGGATCATTTTCACTCTTTTACATTTTATTTTGCTCGTATTGCGGATCATTCTTCATGACAAGCTTTCTTAACACGTTCACTACCACTACCCTCACCGGATATCAGGACCATCTATCTAATTAGATGAACCCTTCTTTGCTGTCTTTTAAATGTAGTAGAGAAGGTGTCATAACATAGATGGTTTGGTCCTAGAAAGAAACACAATCTACGAGTTATCTCGCAGTTGGCAGTCAACGTGTTAAGTAAGGTTTGATTGGAATTAGATTTTGGATAAAAACTTATTTTACAGAGCAATCATCAGATTTTCAAAAATTGGAAGATTGGTAACACATTAAATTTTTTATTTGTATAAAAATTTAACTGCAAATGTGTAGAAGTTTCAATGCAAATGTGTTCTATGTGTAGAAGTTTTTAAACTTCTACACTTTCGAAACTTAAAATCTAAATTAAAACAATATGGTTAACAAAAGAATGAAATGAAAAGATCTCAATCATCTAAAGAAATTTCATTAAAAATCGCTTTTCGTAAATTCATGCTCCAGCATATTCTTCTGGTAATATATATAAACTTCGTATCTAGGGTATACATTTGAAAATTCTTTAAAATGTGTTCAAAATTGTTGATGAAGCACATTTACCTGCTGGAAAAATACGATTTAAGTAATTTGCAGCTCCTGTAAATTTTTTAATGAAGTTCCTTTTTTAAAAATAAACAACAAGAAATTTATTCAAAGAACAGAAATTGAAAGATCACTCCCGAAGACAATCATTCAGTTAGAATTAGTGGTGCAGAAATGAATTTATTGCCCTGTGTCGATCTGTAATCAAAATCTTGAAAAATCCGATTTTCAAAGAAATTCCTTCTAGTGATCAGATAATGAAACAGATAAAAAAGATATATATTCAGTAAAAGTTAAAGCGAATTAAAGAACGATGATCCAACAAATACTCTTCTATACTAAGCGTGCTCGTCTAGACGGACTGTTATCTTCTTAACAATATTTCGGATATAATTGTCACAGATCAATTAGCGAAAGTTGTAGTAGAAAGTCTCATTCGCATTGACAAAGTACTTAAGAAGTAAAAAAAAGTAATAAATAGTAACATTAAAAGATATAATATATAGTAGCATTAAAATTGTAGATACAAATATATGATAGCATTTAGTGGGATCGTAAATCAAAATCAGAAATAATTGCTAAAACCAGTTTTAAACAAATAGTGATCCCTTAACAGAAATAAATAAAACATGATATAAGTTTGGAAAAACAATCAATTTCAATCAATTTCGGAACTTCTTTAAATAAGGAATTCTGATAAACATAAACAAAGAGAAACAAACTAATTGCAGGAATTACATGATGATAAAATATATAAACTTATGCAAGGAAAAATTAATCTATCTCAAGAATGATAAAATTCGATTCTGGAAACCCTGAAACTCCTTTTCTTGCAGAAATGAAAGCTCAAATGCTGTCCTCATCATCTAACCTTATTTCAGAACCTAAAAAAATTCTTGATCAGAAGAAAAAAAAGAAATAACTCTCGGGGCTATCCATTCATAAACACTTATGGATTTATTTGCATTAATTAAGGCATTTCTTATATAAATTTTATTTCTCTAAAAACAGTCACAAACCATCACATATGTTGCCTATTTCCTCACATGAAATTTTTTAGAGACAATAAATGACTACCATATAAAAGGTATTTATCTAAGCAGAACATTCCATTTCACTAAAAATCTAGCTATAATTTGTTTGTTTGAAACAAAATGTAGGATTTTTCTTTAAGTAGGAAAATTCTTCCTTTTAGAAAAACAAAAAAATTTAGGATTGTAAATTTCTTTTTGCTCTTTTTGTCCTTCTGTATTTAAAAATATTTTCTTAGATGAAACATATAAATAAATATTTTCTATCCAAACAAATAAATACTTATAAAAAATCTTTTTAAAGCACACCCCATACTTTAAAGAATGTATTCTGAAACCAAATAACACATTCACATTAAAATTTCATTTTGACGCATATCTTGAGACTTAGGTTTACTAACGTTCTTTTTGAAAGCAACACACACCAAGATTATTTTAAGATGGGCCACATAATTTTGAATATTTGTCAGAAGAGAAGATCGGCATCTGAACTGGTATTCCTCCTCTTCATACTTTCACTTCACACCACGGGGATGATACACGGTCCACGACATCTGTTTTAAGCGCAATGTATTTATATGAACAGTAGATCTTAGGTAAAGTCAGATTCTGAACATGGACAGAGCCCGATAAGTAACTACTACGTTATTGCAACCGAGATGGACCTCGAAATAATAAATTGTAATGAAATTCGAAGGGCTTTACTCATAAAAAAGCTGGTGTTAGTTTAATCTTAATTATTTTGTTAAATAAAAATATCAAAAAATAGGAAACTGTATAAAATATTAAACATTAATTATTTTCAAAATGTGCATTATTGATTAAAGTTAGATAAAATGATTCTTTATATAATTCAAAATATTTTTATAATCTGGTGTATATGCCTATCCCAAACAGTAAACTGATCGATTAATATACAGTGAGCAAAAAAGTATTTCCACACAGACGATTTGTTGCATAAGTAACCATAGAAAGCAAATTTGATACTATTCTTTTAATAACTCATTTATTTAAATAAGAAGAAAATAAAAATAATCACCCGTTTTCCTTAAACAGTAATATTACACATTTTGAAAAATAAAATAATATTTTCTCCTACCAAAAAAGTATTTGCACACGAAGCATTGACTGTTAAAGAAGGCATTAAATATGAACATTATGCAAATATTTAGCATATTAGTTCCGCAGTACATTAGCCCCGCACTTTAAAATCACGTAATATATTAACTGTAACGGGGATTCAAAGGTGTTCTTGTTCTAAGGCGCCGAAAACGTGTGAACTGTCTGTTGCTAACCATGAGAAGATTATATTTCTTCACAATTCTGTATTAAGTTACTGAAGAATAAGTAAAAAATTAAATCTAAACTTTTTTAGTTTTCGTTAAGTAATTAGGAAGAAAAAAGAAACTGGTTAAGATAAAAAATAAGTCGTGAAATGGGCGTTCAAGAAAGCCAAATACCAGGCAAAGGCGAGCCATCATAAAAGAATCTTCAAAAAACCCTTTTCTAAGTGCTCGAGAATTGGTTGTTGATGTCGTTTCAACATCGGGAACAATAGTTATACCAAAAACAATTAGAAATATTTTTCATGATGCAAATATTTGAGGAAAAGCCCCTCGAAAAAAATCATTTATTAGTGAAACAAACAGTGTGAAAAGACTTGAGTTTGCAAAAGCTTATGGCAGCAAACCACTAGAGTTTTAGAAAACTTATTTTTTCTGCTGAAAGAAAGTTCACTACTTTCGGCTCAGATAGTAAGAAAACTGTATGGCGGAAGCCAAATATTTTTCAAATTAAAAACTTGAAATCAATTGTAAAACATGGCGGTGGTCATATAATGATTTGGGGATGCATGTCTCTTAATAGAATTGGTGAAATGACCTTTATTGAAGGCAATATGAATTCTAAATAATATATTAATATATTGAGAGATAATTTATCTAATAGTGCTCTGAAATTAGGAATTCCTAATTCATATTATTTCCAACAGGGTAACGACTCAAAGCACACTGCATATATAACGAGGTTATGGTTGCTTTATAATGCAAAAAATCAATTGAAAACACCACCACAATCACCAGACCGCAATCCGATTGAAAATGTATGGCATATTTTGGATGTAAAAATAAGGAAAAAAAATTTCTAACAAGTCAGAACCTAAGCAAGCTCTTACAGAAGAATAGCTACAAATGAGCAGTGAAACATGTCACAAATTGATAGGATCAATGCCCAGACGATTACAAGATGTAATTGAAGCAAAGGTTAAATATTAGCAGGGTTTTTAACATAAATAATTCCTCTATTTCTGTTTTTATTGCTAGTGTGCAAATATTTTTTGGCAGTACAAATGCTACTTTTTTATGTTTTCATAGTTTAATATAATTATTAAGTCAAATATTAAATATGTTTATTTGTTTTGTAAAAGTATTGGCATTTTAAATTTTTATTTGCTTTTTATTCATTTATATGTATGCTACAAAAAATTTACTTGGTGTGCAAATACTTTTTTTGCTAACTGTATAGTTCAGTTTTTGAAAAATTGAAATATTCAATGCTTATAAATTGCCTTATTTATATATATTTGAATATTAAATTGCATATATTGATGAATTTTTTATGTTGGCCTTATATTATTGTTTAAATTAGCTAGAGAACCATAATTAATTAGGTTTAAATCTTTTATAATTTTAATGAATCTTAATATTTAACATGACATTAAAAATAGGAACATGGTTGAGCAATACTTATTGTGAAATCCAGATCGTAATTAGTTTTAATGGTCTATAATTTTTTTTTCTAGATACAAAAATAAACAGTCATTATTTTTAATAATGATCAACATAAAACGATTTCAAAATGAGCTTCTTGTTTTGCACGCTTTCACATTATTTCTATTTCAAGACACTTCCATTTACATTTCTCTCGAAATTCCAAATTCAAATGTTCATTTTTCGCTTTCTGTATGAAGTATCAGATAAAATTTTACATTTCTTCCTTATTTTAGACAGACTCTCCTTATTTCTGTTAACGACTAAATGTTATAGCGAATACTGTATCTTTCCAAGAATTTTAGAAACAGACCTGCTTTCGTCTAACTGTCGTCAAAACACTAAAAATAGTAGACTTGCAATCAAAAAGCAAAATACTAAACGACTTTTTCGTTCATGATATTTGATTTTCTTAACTACTTTTTATCTCATAAATGACATAAAAAGAATAAAAGCACGAAGTAAAGATCATTTAAAAAATATGTTTAAGAATAATAGACGAATAAAAAAGAAAATGTGACAGTAATAATCTATTACTTGAAACACGATCTAAAAAGAATAAAAAAAAAAAGAACGGAAGAAAGAAGAATGGCTTAAATTCTATACAAGATTTTAATTTAAATATCATAGAAGAAAAATAAAAAAAATCAGTATAATTTAAGATTTTAATCTACATATTATAGAAGAGAAATTAAAAATAAATATAATTTTATCTAATATATATTTTTATCGGTTTTATTTCTTTGCTAATATGTCTGTACTTTTTTACTTCCTCATGTATGATGTATGCAAAATTAATTGTTGAAATTGAGGTATCAATTCTTTGAGGAATCTTTTCCTTTTAAACATGGGTTCGAAAACACCGTTTTTCGAATTTGTTGATTTGTGAGCATGATAATTCAAAAGTATAACAATCTAGACAGATGAAATTTTGTAAGCAGTCATAATCTCGTTTCAGCTTGCTCTACTAGACATCTACGAAATCTAAATACCTGTCAACGCAACAGACAAAACGTAAGGCTTAATTCTAAAGACTATCACATACGATGAAATAACTTTTATAGAATATATGTCCTGTCATGGAAGTAGAAATAGCTTGACCGCACATAATTCATGTATCTAATTTAGAACCGAGAACCCTGCGAGGTAATCTGGAGCTTCTCAAACTCACATCTGAAGTGCCTCTTAATGTGGTAATATTTAGGCGAAATGCAATATAGAGTGGTAGATTTCTGTTAAATTTTGAGGAAAATCTATAATTGAGTAATTTATCTGCTTGTCACACATTAACTTAACATTAACACAAAACCAGAAATTAACTCGAAACGAACAAACATGAAGATAGATGAAATTTGGCATATGCTTCTAACCATTTAATACTCCATGCATTTTATTTATAATACATTCGTCACTCTCTCACCAAATAACTAATATTTATACCCCTTTATATTTGCATTCATACTGTGCATTGCAATGTTCATTCATCTAGTTTTATTGTACTCAAGATGTTTTTCATTCTAGTATTTATCATTTCTATTGTATGTATATGTATTTTGTCATTTGTCTGTATCTTTCCCATTAATTGTTGTGTGCTTTTATTTTTTAATAAAGTTCACCTTCATCTATACCAAACCGGAAAGGGGACACATGAGTTCTAGAAACGGAGGTGTGATGTGATGGTAAACCACTAAAATTTTACAATATTTGGAAAACAAATACTTAAAAAGACTGCAAAACACTTTATCTGTTCTTTTGTATGTGATAGGATAACCGAGGAATGCAACAGTTTAATGATTGGAATTTGCTACATAGGGTGTTTCAGTCCTACAAATACAATTCTAGGAATAGTAGAGTATACCTGGATGTTTAAAAATCCTTTAGAAATGTTTGGTTGGAAATGCTTGTTAGACATGGTAAATGACCTTGAACGTGCTCAAGATGCCAAGAGTTTCCTAAGGGAATCTTCATTTCAGCGTTCCATAGCAATATTTAATGATCATAATCAATTACATCATAACTATCTACATTGATTAAAGAATGTCTTATGATGTAAAAACTATGTCAGAGTTGATATCAGCAGATCCAAAATATATAGGTCATGTCAAAAAACACCTTTATAGTTGAGACTCAAAACATCATACTTGTTGACGAAGGCAAAAATTAAAATTCTTCACACCGCATGCATTTTTTTCCCAATAAATAGAAGGAATGAGAGCGAATAAAAGTTTGTCGAATTACTTTCTTTTTAACTAAAATAAAAAATAAAATATAATCTTGATGACGTCATTGATCAAAATATCGAAATGTATTTGTGAGAAAGTAATTTTTTTTCTTTATAGGAACTACGTATTTTAGATTTGCTGACGTCATTTGAGATATCTTTGTTGCGTCATTAGTTTAGATTATCCTTTGTTTGTGTGAACAGTTTTGAGGTCATTGGCTATATTCATTTATGTTGTAGAATATTAAAATGAAAAAGCTTTTTGGGAACCTCAAAGAACCCAAATGTTTTCAACGTCATTTGTTGCGTCTGGCTAGCATATCCACTATTGTTATGTGATTACGTATGTGTAATCTAACCCTTAAAGAAATTTGCACCCTAGTGCTAAAATACATTGTATAGTCTTAACTGTATCAAAATTTATACATAACTGGTCAAAATTAAGTGTCAAAAATGAGTATTCAATTGCCTTCTGAATGAAATGAGAAGGACGTGTATTGGAGATATTATATGAGAAAATTGGTTGCGCATGTTTTTGTATATTTGCTTTCAATTTGGTGATATTGAATATTATACTTGTCTTTAATTCTCGTATGCGTAGTATAAAGAAAATATTGTAATCGTTAAAAACATTGGAACTCCAGTTTTTGAAAAATCTCTATAATTTTATAACTTCCCGAGTTCGAAAACACATATTTCAGAAAATGCCTCTCTGTCAGTCTATGACAGGTACAACTGAAAAACGCTTTGAGCTCGACCGATGAAATTTGGTATACATTTATACCAAAATGTGTAGATATCTGTCAAATTTTGAGTAAAATCTGTGTAGAGGAAGTCTGTTTATCCCACTATTCAAAAATACGATAAACATAATGAGAAGAAGGTTAAAGAAAATTCGGCACGAAGATTTAATATAAGTAGCATATCAAAGTTTGTGCGAATCCAACGGACATTAACTGTCTACAGGGTGCGACAGAGAAACTTACTTATTTGAAAGGTCAATAAAAACAAAAGTATTAGGTTGGTGCGTATGAAATGTCGGATTCTTAAGTGATTGTATAAAACTGCATATCTTTCTTCAAAAGCTGTTTATTCAATCAAAGTATGCTCCATTCGCTTCAATACACTTCTCCCAACGAGATTTTAAAGCGTAGATGCCTGTCTTAAAAAAATTTTGGTCTTTAGAATTAATAAACTCTGATATCGAGTTTTTTAGACTGTCTTCATTTTCATAGTGTTTGCCCCTTAAAAACAGCTCTAAATGCTTGAAAAAATGAAAATCGGTCGGCGAGAGATCCGGTGAATATGGTGGATGCTGCAAAACTTCATATTCCAGTTCGTTCCAGCTTATTTCGCTCTGTCAGTGCGTGCGGTACCCACTTGTCCATCTTCTTAACCTTGCCAATCTCAGAAAGATGTTTCAATATCGTTGTATGGTCAACTTTCATCCTGATAGCAAGTTCCCTCGTGGATACGGCTGGATCCGCTTCCACTAGAGCCTTCAGGTCATCATTCTTCACAGACGTTTTGGGTCTTCCGCGCGGCTCATTTTGCAGTGAAAAATCGCCAGTCCGAAATTTTTCGAACCAACGCTGCACTTTCCGATCGTTAACCGTATTCTCCCCAAACGCTTGGTTTATGTTGCGTGCAGCTTTTGCAGCACTATTACCAAGTTTGTACTCATATAAGAAAATGGCGTCGGAAGAATTCATATCGGCAATAAACTCAAAAGAAATAACAAAAGGGAAGACCTTCGAGAAAACCTATTTTGCTGAAATGAGTCTCTGGCAATGGACAATACGACTATGAATGAGGTTATGCCAAAGACAAAAGCATAACGAAAACAGGGAGACAAGCGTCCGCATGTAAAGAGAATCCGACATTTCATACGCACCAACCTAATACTTCAGTTATTGATTTAATTTTTTTTTATTTGTGAATACAATATCCCATTTTTATTCATATAGTTTTAAAAATGACATCGGTTAAATGACGACCTCCACTTCGCATACACTGTTTCAGTCGAATTTGAAGTTCGTGTCCACTCTCCGCAGCATATCAATCGGTATGTTGGCAATGGCGAAGGGAGCTATGTTCTTGAAGGGAACTATTGTCCGTGGTCGATCGACATAAATCAGGGATTTAAAAGTGAGTATTTCACATGCATTTTGACAGGCGATCTTGATAGAGAATTCGCTGAAGAGTGGTGTCAGAAATTCCCAGAGCAGCTGTGTGTTTGTTAGCCGAACGCAGGGGAGAGCGCAGAATTGACTGCCTCTCTCTTTCTACATTTTACTGAGTTCTGGTGGTCCGTGGATGTCCATTTCTGGGTTTAGTGATTCTCCCGAAATGAGTTAATCCACGACAGAATTGAATTACGGCTAGGAACGGGTCTGTGAGGAGGAATTTCAAAGCGAGCGCGGAAGGCACATTGCACAGCAACAAGTGAGCGACCGTTAGAAAAGGAGCTCTCGACGGCGAAGACCTGCTATGTTCTAGACCAGAGCATGATGGCAATTGATTAGAGATAGAAACAAACTTGAGGACTTTCCCCTCCAGTAGCATCACCTATCACCGCTTTACCCACCCAACTCACCGCTCAGGAGTTTTTTCAAATAAGTAAGTTTCTCTTGTGCAACCTGTACTTTTAGAAACATGCAATAGAATAATTCAAAAACGCAAGAATTAAATGTATCCAATTTGGTATGGGGTTTTGTGACTACAATTGCAGTTTTGTAAATTTTTTTTTATTTCAATCGATTAAGAAAAACGTGTAAAAAAGCAGATTTGATTTTTGGATACTGTTAACCGCACGCCAGGAATTAAACGTCAAATAACTCATCAAGGATGACACGATAGACTCAGTAAGAATGCCGAAATCCCGCCTAAAAGTAATATATCTTAACCATTGTACGTCAGTACATGAAAGACGTTCTCTAACCGGTTTGGAAAATCTGAAGTCATATTAAAATAATTAATTAAGCATTCTAAGGATATCATTTAATTTTGGTATCAAGAGATAATCTCTATAAATAATTTAGTTTTAGCTCGCATATCCTGAAATGCGACAATTCGAAGCATATGAATCTCACAGGTAAAATATTTAAGTAGTTATGATGATATTTGATGAGTAAAATAAATATATCTGCTTTATATTATATCCGCAGAATTCCGCTAGATGAATATTTTAATCAATGGTCAATGCTTTCATGGCATGATGATGTAGATGAAGATGAAATTTTTTTAAGAAATATTATTTTTAAATGAAATATTTTTATTAAGTTAGCAAATATTTTATAATACAGAAATGCATGAATTATTTGAAGATTTTAATTGCTAAATCGATATATTCACAGATTAACACATAACGATCGAAATTTTAAAAAGTCTATAATGACGGATATAATATGTAAATGTTAAATACATCACCGATAATTGTGATCCTAATCATATTACAAACATCACTGTTGAAATAATTTATTGAATGCTGCTCAAGGCTGTCACATAGTATATCTACATAACAGACAATGCATTCCAAAATTAAATTGGTGTGGTACAGTTGAAATGAGTCACATGCACATGATTATATTCCATTTGAATCTAATTATGTTGCGATATAAAATTATTTCAAAAAATGGTACTGTCTTGTCCTGGCGCTGACGATTTGATGGTCATTATGTACGAATTTATTCTGGCAAGTTAAACTGTGCTTATGTTTATGTAAATATTTATGTTTCGGGCTTTTTCTTCCTCTTGGCAAATACGTTCATTTGCCTGAGATCAAGAGTCAATCGTCTACTTGTCAGAGAATTAATTATAAATCAGAGAATAAAATAATTTAGCATTATATACTGATAAACAGATTAACTTTAGCATACATTTTATCATCAGTTTAATAAAATAAATATAATAAGATAAAATAAGTAATAAAAATAAATGAAAGAAATTAAATAAGTATTTTATGAATTGGTTAGTGTGAAAAGCATGACTAAGAATATTCCATACATAATACGAATTGCGTGTCAACAGAACATTTATGAAAAGACATCTCGAGGTATAAATGCCTATCTTCTTCTTTAAATAACAGTTGTTTTGTAAAATACAATTATTCTGATCACATTTATTCATTTAATAACTCTTAAGCTTAGAATATGAGAAAAATAAAAAATACAAACTGAGAAACAGTTTACCTTGATTAAATTCTAAGCAAAAAAGAGAGAGAGATAGAGAAGGAAGTTATTAGTTTGGTCAGATAGTTGTAATTATTTGCTGTAATTATTAGTTGTAACTGTAGTAATTAGTTGTAATTATTTGTTCTGTATTACTATCCAAAGGAAGGGAAAAGAGATATATCAACTCGATGATGTTTTTGAGTTAAATCATTGTAAATTAAGCATATATATGCAATACACATATTAATTAAGAGCAAAAATATGTGTCAAAATGGATATCTCTAAATTAACACACAAATTCAATTTTATACCATCGACAACCCTATTAAAAACCATTAACAGATTATTGTTTATTGTTAGTGAAAATGGAACATTACACGATAGAACAATGTGTCTTCATTATTGAACAATATTTCAAAAATAATAGAAATCCAACGGTCTCAGTTTGGAAATGTGAGAACTTCCCCCCCCCCAGATAGTGTGATTTAACACTATTGGATTTCTTATTTTAATGTTATTTGAAATTAACTGTTTATGCTAATAAATCCACTAGAACGCCTGCATTGAAGAAGGAAATTCAAAGATATACCGCCAAAACTAGGCACATTTATGCAAAATAATCATAGAATATTTCGACAAAAGGGTGCATATGCTCTAGCAAAGCCGTGGAGGTCCTTTGACCAATGTGTTATTACACGAATAATCCTGCAATTAAATAAAAATAACAATTTAAAGAAAAAAATTGAGTTCTTTTAAAATTCGAGTTTTGCGTTAATACGTTTTTCTATCGTTTAATCATTTTTTACAAACACTAAACTATCAGCTGCCAAATGGCTATTTTTAATAGAGTTTCCAATACTTTACTACACGAATGTTGACAAATTCAAAATTTTCTTTAATTGTAGGGCCCTTTTTATAATTTCAGTATTTGGACATTTCATCCCTTAATCGCTTTCCTGATTATCTCGAGTTATCTCGGGGTCGTATATAGTGCAGTTAATTATTATATCCAGAAAACTCGGGAAAGAATAATTTGTTTCATCACGGTATTACTCGGCCTGGAGTAAATGAAAGGAAATATTCAGCTTTGACGGGCAATTTGCCAAGTTTTACTGATTTCAGCAGTTCTTTTGGTGGAACTGATCAAGTGTTTTGCCTAATGTATATTATACGTCTGCTTGTATGTTAGTAATGTATAAAAAAGGAGAGTTGCGTTGAAAAAAAAATAAAATAATGGCAATAATGCAAGATAGCAAAAGTGACGATTTTTCAGATAGTGATTCCTACAACTAAAAAAAAAAAAGATTAAATCCCATAAAACAGTGTACTCCGTGTTCCCATAAAAGAGATCCCAGAGGTAAACCAGTAAGAAAAGAGACCAGATACCAGTGCACAGAATGTCAAATATCACTTTGTGTTGTCCCTTGTGTCAAATGTATCATACAAAGACGAATTTTAAACTTTTTTTCCATTCGCCATAGATAACTCGGGATACTAAACTAATATTAAAGCTAAAAGCTTTTACACCCATAAAAAATAAAAAATTCAACCCAAAACCTACATATTGTTACAAACTTCTCTGTGGGTTCGTGAATTGAATAGGCTTCTTAAGCAGAGCAGCGATATTAGAAAAATAAAGCTCTTTATTTACAGCACAATGAAGAATACAAAGTTCTGAGAGTCAAAAAACAACAGCCGAAGTCACAGAAGTTCAACACAACAGCAACACAAAACAATACACTGATTCAGCGGGAAACAGATCAAAATCAGAGCCGTAAGCTCTCGTACTCTCTTCGGCATAAAACACAACGGAATCACCCTAAAGTATCAGCGGCTGCGAGCCCACGTCTCCACTTCACGAAATCATAAGACGAACTCCTCTCTGGCATTTCCGGTCCGCCTTATATAGTCTGGGCCAAAATAGTAGATTCATCTAGAAACTTAAAGAAACTTCTGGAACCGGAAGTTGACAAATATCGCCAACTTCGCCAATTTTGTCGCCAAATGTCGCCAAATTTGGCGACAAAATAAGTTGCCAAAACTGTCGCCAACTAGACGATATCTCGCCAATTTGGCGAGATTCCCATAGAGCTAATGTTATTTACCAGGTACTTAAGAAATTGATGTAGTTCACATATTTACATGCAATTAACATTAATACTAAGCTATTTTTCAGGCAGAATAAAAATTTTCACATAATTTAGCATTATAAACACATTTTAAATACAAAAACTGTAACAATATTTTGTTTTGTTTCATTTTCTTGTGTTTAATAATAAATTTTTAAAAAGTGATGATTTTTTGCAATTTTTTTTTAATTTGTAAAGGAAACGGTTAAGTTTTTATTGTAATAACAATTGGTCAATTGTTATTTTTGTGCATATTTATGTGTGTGTTAAAATATTTCTTTTTTAAAACTAGGATTGAAATTTGTTAATATTTTAATTAAAGAAGATACCGTATAAGTGGGCTTTGTGTCGAAGCCAAACCACCTTCGTTGGTGTGGTATGAAAATTTGATTGTGGTTATGAGTTGTCAGATGAGGTGTTGTCCATGTCAGTTGATTAAGAATCAAACTTATTAAGTTCATTTTGAAATTGCTCTTGTTTTGCTTTAAAATGGGACGCTAATACCATTTAACTAAATTTGAATACAGAAGATAGTAGATATTCGAGAGTTTTCTTTGTTTCGAAGTAACGATTCACACAATTTCAGTTCCTTTTCTTCCAAGAAAAAAAATTATTTTGGTTATTTATAAAAGAAAATATTTCTTTTTCTTAAAAAGTTTTGTGTTCACTTTTTTTTTAAGAAGAAAGAAAAAAAGCTTAAATGAATCAAATTGAAGTTGGAAAAAACAGCTATGTCACATGATACTTTACGTGAAAAAGCAGATTTTCTTGAATATAATATAGATGGCACGCCAGTGCCACATTTCACAGTTCGCACACCATTCATCCAAATTCGAGGCTTAATCTGCAAAGTATTAGTGTCACCTTGTCAACTTTATTGTCTCTGTGTTTATCTTATTTTCTCAGAGTTTTGCTTTTTTTGGCATCTGCTTTAAATCTTCATTATAAAACAGTGAAAGCAAACGGTTTATTTTTTGCTGATATATCTCTGTAGAATAGGAACGATTACTGGTATGGTAAAAGATATAACAAAAGCATCATTTTTTTATTATTGTTTCTTTAGCATATATCTCGAAAAATTATCTTTTTATAATTTGAATTATTTTTGTTTAATGATTTTAGTTAGTTTTATTTTTATTAAAAATCACATGTTTAAATTAATAAGCTAGATTATAAAACAATATATTCTCATCTATACAATGGTATTTGAATTAATTTTACTTAAAATAAATGCAAATGATAGGATTTTAAAAATCTAATTTAATGTACTAAATAGCAGAAAATTTTATTTTAATTATTTTCTACTAATTAAATTTGAGATAATTTTTTTACTCAAAATCACTGTCAGACTACCAGGTGGCACCACTGTTACGGAATAAAAAATTTATATAATCAGTAATTAACTAATTAAATTCTAAAAATTATAGAGCAGCACATTGTCATTCAGAATAACCAAATGTACAAAATGTGAATCAATTACAAAACTTTCCTCTTTACGGAAGGGAAATAAATCCAAATGTAAACAAACAAAATAAATTGTAAAAGAGCTTTAAAGAGTGAAAATAAAAATTTTCTACTAACAATAAAAGGAATACATTTCTTATCTTTATATTGTACCTAGAACTTCTAAATTTGGCAAGCAGTTATTTCTCGAGTAATGTGTGCTTATTAAGAAAACTGTTTTTTTTTTTTCATTTGAATCAAAGAAAATGTTAATGTTTCTACTCGATAACTTTGGGGAGTATCATTTCATAAAAGTTATTTCGCGCTTCTTTAAAATTATAAATAATAATAATAAGCTAACAAATTATACCAATCTTTTTTCAAAAAATGTTCTTTCACTTTTCTTTCTTTTTTCTTATATTTTCAGTATTACTTCTTGATTTTTTATTTCTTTCCAACTTTATAAAATTTCTCAAATATTTTAAAGAAAACTGTGTAACAATAGTTTTGTTGTTTTGGATGCTGGTTTATATAAATGTTTGTTGCAATAAAATTAAATACATTTTTTCTCACTTTTATATGATTACGATTAAATAAATAAAAATAAATTGTGAAAAAATTATTAAAACTTAAGAATCAAGAATACAATAGTATTTAAGAAATAATATTTCAATCTAGAAGTTCGAATTTTCTGAAATTTTTTAATTTCCTTTTACATTTTTTCAAGAAGTTTTTATCCATAGGCAATAGCTCATAACAGAAATAACTATGCATTGAGATAAATTATTTATAAAATTTAGTTGAAGAAAAAAAAAAAGAAAGTATTCCTTGCTCTTTAAAATTTTTTGACACGAAAGCATTGGAGTTTTCAAGAAATATTTTAGAAAGGATAAGAAGACTATATTAACGAAGACGAATTTTATTTAGTGCATTTTTTATGGATTTAAAAGAAAGCAGAGTTATTTAGAAAACTTTATTATCTATTTTAAACTTTATTATCACATTTATTTATTTCAATACTAGCCATCATTTTGAAGAAAATTTAATATTGATATATTAACCTAAAAACACCATGAAAATTCAAAAGTTTCACTTTACTTATTTAAGCTGTAGTTCAGCATTTAAAAAAATACTTAAAATCATATTTTTAATAAAAATATTACACACTTAAAAAATCATCTTGATCATCAAAAAATGTAATGCATTCTATATTATAATAATTGAGTTAAAATAATTTAGAAATACAACGTATTCTATATTGTAATAATTGAGTTAAATTTAGAAATGTAATGTATTCTATATTATAATAATGGAGTTAAAATAATTTAGAAATGATTGATTTAAAAATTAATTTTAATTAATCTCCACTTCCAGAGTTTTAATAAAAAATATATATTTGAACATTAATCATCTTCTATTTTAGCAAAATGTTTCTGTATATTTCGCCCCCCCCCAAAAAAAAAACGAAAAAAAAAAAACACCTGCTTAAAAATTTAGCATAAATCTTTTTACAATCTCTAGAGAAAGATTACATACATATATAATAAAATATTTTTATGTTATATATTTTTTTATATTAACTGTTAAAAAGTTAGTATATATATATGTGTGCATTTGTGTATGGATGTATGAAATGATATGACTTAATCTGATTTAAATTCTAATTAATTTCCTAATTTTTATCTTAATTTAGCCCGTAGTAATTTTATTCTAAATTGTTTTCTTATTTCCTGATACAATACCCACTTTTTATTCAATTAACACACTCTCTAGAAAACTGATGATTTCCGCGCTTTCTCAAGTTTCAACATTCTTTTAAATATACCTAGATTCCATTTTTAAAGTCAATACGTGGATAAAAATTCCATGAAATTCTCATTGTAAAAGCAATAAAGGTAAAAATTTCGGTTTATTTTACTTTTGTGTCACGATGTAGAATCATGTATCTTTCGAATTATGCCTCCCGAGATGATCAAACTATGCCTCCCGAGATGAAATGAGAAAAAGCGTACATACACATATATCACGTTTAATTCCTTTTTTGAATAATTATCTTTTCTTTTTATGGTAAATTTTATTGTATAAAATCAATTTAATAGCATCAGCACAACTACTAAATTTAAATTTCATAACACGAATAATCAAATCACTTTCAATATTCAAAATGTCAATTTAACCTTTTGAGGCATATCATTCTTTTAATATTACTTTTGTGAAGCCACTTTAGAAAATGAAAGAAAACGCCACAATCTGTTTAGGCCGTCGTTTCATTTTCTAAAATTATGCGTAGAAACTAATTATTTCTGATATCTAAGCATTTAACAGGAACTGCTTGACGTTCTCTAAATTCTACAGATCAATCTCACTTTGCATTAAAGTTAATTCCTTTTATTTCCAAAACCAGCTTTGCTTCAAGTAGAATCAGAGAATTGTTCTACATTATAAAATCTTTAGCAGGAGAGGAGATTAGTTGACGATTAAAATTAGTGAAGTAACTTAATCTCTTAATTTACTCCTGTCGGTTTAAATATGCAGGAGAAATTCTTGGTGCGCAAATTTCACTTAATTAAAAATACTTCCACGGTGGGATATTTAGAGTTTGTTTTGTTTGTACAAACACCAGAAGAAGTGTTGTATTTTAATTTGTATGTGTGAAGTGGAAAATTTTTGAGTCATTAGAAATGTCAAAATTGAAATCAGTTAGATTTCGCTTAATTTGAATGGATTTTGGAAATAATATTCAGTGTATATATATATATATATATATATATATATATATATATATATATATATATATATATATATAAATGATTTTTAAAAATAAATGACGAGACATTTATCAGAAGCTAAATAGAAAAGCGTTCATGCGAATAAAACATAAGTATATTAATTGAGGAATTTTTCCAGCCTCTGGTTTTTTCAATAATTCATTTCTATGGCTTATTTTATGCTTGATTCCATACTTAAAAATTTCACAAATTTGTTTCTAAGCTTAAAAATTAAAAAAAAAAGATTAATCTTTCTAAAAAATAAAATTTATTACAAATCTGAAAAATTTTATTATTATTTGGAAAATAATTCTTTTATAAAAATGATCTTGGTTCAATTGGCATATATAGACCGTATTAAATTAATAAAGTAATGTTGGAGCAGATAAAAATATACGCATTGAAGAATTTCAGCTCTAGTTAAGGGTAAATAAAAGAACTATTGAAATATATCAACTCTTGTGTGAATAAAGAATTATATAAATTTTTTAGTTGGGTTATAATAAGAGAAGGAATTATGTGCTCATAATAAATGACTATAAGTTAAAAATTATATTATTCTTATATGTATAAACTAATTTCAGATTCGTTGTAGATCATTTTCAATAGTGGTAAATTTTCACAAAGGCATTGCTTAAAGTTCCAATTTTTACTCAGTTAGTAGAAAAATCGAAATACTATGTAATTTTAAATATTATTTGTGAAGGCTTTACTTTATCTCTTAGATTAATCTTTGATTGTTTGTTACCTGAGGTACGTGTTTGATTCAATACTAAAAAAATGTAAACGCAGTTTTTAAACAGACAGTAATTATGTAAGTCTTACAAATCCATAAGAAAAATTCGAGATTTTGTTAGGTTAGAAATAGCCCATTGATGAATTAATCTGTAATAGAATTATATCTTAATAGCGAACGTCCTTTTTTGTTTGCTCCTATTAATAGGTTGATATGTAGAAATACAAACATAGTTCCTGCTGAAAACATTCTTGTTAAAACACAGAGATTCTGGAAAGAAACAAAGAAAGTAGAAGTATAGCCAAACATAATTGCTTGGTCATTTATATAGTTTATTAAAAACAATTGAATTATTTATAAAAAAATAGTTCTAAAAGCAGTGGACAATGATGAAACCACAAAAAGTTTAAAAAAAATAGTGTAAAGGCAAGTAAAAACTTTGAAGGCCAAACTTTGAATTACATGGAAGGGAAAAAATCCAACATTTTTAAAAAGCCAATACAGCCAATTTGTTCTCTTATAAGTTTGAAAACCAAGTATTATTTTGGACAACTTTCCTTTTATTTAACGCAGATGTACTACTTTATTGTTAAAACCATCGTGGTAGTTTAAATAAAAAATTAAAGTAAAGAAAAAGGAAATTAATTTGTACATTATTTTATTTTTATTTTTCTGTTTAATGCACCACTATATTTTTCTTTCATTCTTTTGATTAAAATAACATTGCAAAGGTGCAACTTAGTTTATAAACTAAAAAGTGCAATTTTTTTTAGAAGCTTTGAAAGTCATCTATCCCAACTTCCCTCTACAACAATGAAACTGAACTCCCATGATCATTTACTTTCAATACCCTCTACTCTCTTTACTTCTTCTCTTTTTCCAAAAAAAATAGGGGTAGATATAATATAAAAATTACACGGGGGCTTAAGAGGAAGAAAGTTTGTTTTCTTTAATTGACCTGCGTACGCTATGCAACATTTCGTTTATCCATCTTACTGCGCTTTTGAGGGACAGTGTTTACAATTACGAACAGAAAGATTATTTTCAAAGAGATTTTGATTAACATTAGTTCCTGATATTTTATTTATGTAATAAACCCCTATTTTAAATTTCAGCAATACATTTCTTTACAATTTTGGGTTATCACTTATGCATTACGCTCAGACTGGACGCACAAATTTTTACCGATGAGCATAGTCCAATGTTTGAGAGAAATTTGAATGTTAGATGTAAAGACTATAGCAAATGTGCCGAGATTTTCTTGTTTTCGGATTATGCTGTATAAATGGCAGAAAGTTTCACATGAATGCAATGGATATTTTTTTAGATTCCAAATTAGCCAAAATTGTCCATTTTTAGAAGCCAGTAAAATGAGCTAAATTTAACGAAATTCCGTTTGATTTGGATGACGATTAAAAGCAGCATAAGTGAAAAGGCGAACAAATATTTTGTTGGGAAATAAAAGCTGTTGATTAGTTATAATACCTTAAATAATTTTTAAAATTGGATGAAATTGGAAATTGAAGAGAAAAAATTCATAAGTAATTTGTTAAAATTTACAATGATAAATAGCATTTTAGATATATCTGTATATTTTATTTAAATTGTAGTAGATTATATTTAAACAATTACAAGTATGTTATGACCTATGTATATTATACCGTTACAATTTCGTAAAACTCCATTGTTCTCTGAAATGCTCCGTTGAGTTATAAATTAGTTTTCAATCTAATCATAAAAAAATTAGCAAAATAAGGAATAGTTTTAAACGTAATATATATATATATATATATATATATATATATATATATATATATATACTAGCCGCCTTTGGCGACCAGCTGGTTCGCCTTGAGTAAAGCGTTTTAAAATTTTCAATTAAATCACATATTCATTAGCCTTGAAGTAATTCCGGGCATTGATTGACCTGAAATTAGTATTTTCTTTAAGATGATGAACGGAAACTTCTAAAAGTACACCTTTTCCTAGTAATATTCTTCAATTTTATAAATCCGTCAGTTTTAACCATCGGTTATGCTTCCAAAATATTAAAAAAAATTTCGATGATGTTGCCAAAATATTAAATATGTTTTTTTAAAGAAAGCGAGAAAGGGAAAAAAAGTATTAAATTAATGATACAGATATTGCAAACGATAACATAAATATGCCATTAAGTCGGGATTTCAATGCATATCCTGTCAAAATTCAATCAAGTTTACCATAAATGAAGAAGATTTATTGAGTTAATGGTATACATATTGCAAACGATTGTAGAAACCTTTGCATTTATTTTTCAAAGAAAATATCACATTTTATATTTCTTTTATTTTATCCAGTCACGTGCTGAAAGTTGCATTTCTGTAGATTTATTTTTCTATGATATTTTTTTTATTTGAACTTCCGGCATTCTTTTATTTTATCCAGTCACGTGATAAAAACATGGTTAAAATATTTCTTTAAAAATTCATTAAAAATAGAAGTTTACATTATAAATTAAAAAAACTGATACCATTAGAAAGCTAAATTTTTTATCTTTAAATTGATATAAAAATCATGTTTGTGCAATAATATTTTCGGAAGTTATAGCGGAAAAACGTCGAAATTTCACTTAAATTTTAATTAATTCAAATTCTAATTAAAAATTCGAAAAAAGGGCTCCGAGGTGCACATTCC
>JAPMOQ010015927.1:8489984-8511725 GCA_026543055.1 Argiope trifasciata | reverse complement strand
TTCTTGATTCTGTGACCAGAAATATATTAGCGTATCTTTCACGTATGCAATTCAAGACGAGAATTCATTTCCGAATAGCAACACTCCCTTTTTCTCATCCCAAAAAATACCTAAAGAGGGTTGGGATGGTACATGTGTCACAAAAAAAAAGCGTTATGCATGCTTTTTCGCATATGGATAAAAAATAATACAAAAAATTGTTTCAATATACAGTTTTTAATTCCTGATCTTTATGGTGAATTGCAATCTTCTAATTTATATGTCTAAAATAAAGTTATTTAGGTTTGAAAAAGTGTCGGCTATTTATTATCCTTGATTATGTTAAGACATTATGGTAGAACATTATTGGTTTTTTAAGAATGTATTACTTGCCTTTTACTCTATCTTTTCAACTTGTGATGTCACAGAAATTGGTCTAGACTAAGAAATTTGCAGTTTTTTGGGTTCAACCAATCCAGTAACTGAGTTGGAAGAAGAAAATAGATGCATGTTAGCTTGCTTTTTACAACCATCTCTTTTAAAAATTAGTTACAATTCCCTTAAAAATTATTATCATTTACAATCAAAGTCCATTTTTATTGGTACTTAATTGGGGATGATTTAAAAAAAAATTAAATCATGTGTGTAAAGAGCTTAACTTTTATTTAAGTTGCTAATAAATTCACATGAGATAGATTTCATCATTGAAAATTTGCTACTCAAAATAAATATTGCTTACATAAAGTGTATGTAAACTTGGTGAAAAATGCTGCAGAAAAAAGCGTAAACAGATACATTTATTTAAAAAAATTGCGCTTATATATATTAAAATAAAAAAATTGACATTCGCCTTGAAACAATTCGAATTATATTAGATAAATTAATATTAGAAATAAAAACTAGCACTTTAAAAATGTTCTTCAATTATGAATAAATGAATGTATTGAATTGCAAATTTATATTATTAACGGAAAATAATCATATTTCTGTTAATAATATTAATAAAGTAATAATATTAAAGTCATTCAATTTGAATATATTAAAATTATTCATAAATGAATGACTTTAATACAAAGTTCGTCTTTTTCTAATATGCAAAGCAAAAATAAATCAATTTAATATAAATATCTAATAAAACCATAATTTTATTAATGTATTAAAAACTGAAAGTTTTTTTTAAGTTACTGATTTTCTACTTTATAGTCTTCCTTGTAAATACCAGGTAATCTGAAAATATATTTTTTTAAATTTCTTTCCAGTACTGCCACTCATATAATCGATTAATATTAGTTTTCTTCTAATTGATACATTATACATCATTGCACATTCGATTAAAATTGTACATTCGAGAACACAAAGATGTTGAAAATTTCAAAACTTTCAGAAATCAGGAAGGTTGATGGAAAACCACACAGAAACTTTTATTTTTACTAAAGTTAAAAAGGGCATGAAAAAACGAGCTTTGACTAGGAAAGAGCTACAATGTAAAGTAATAAGCATAAGATAAAAAGAAAACAACAAAGAAGTCTTAGAGTAGGGAATGTCACATTTATAAATAGAAGCAAGGTGCTCATACATAAATGAAAGCGTGGCCGCCACCCGATACCGGAAGCAGGAACTTCCGGAAGACGTTTTTGGGTAACATTCAAAGAACTTGTGTTACAATTCTTTCGATTTCTTTACGCCGGAGGAAAATGGACGAAGCAATTTCATGGACGGAAAGAAGATATGTTAGAGGATATTAAATCTCAGGAAGAAACAGGATAGTTAAAAAGAGAGAGAGAGAGAGAGTTATTTTCGGATGAAAAAACTCTATTCGAGCTTGCATATTAATTTCGTTGAAAAGATATTGATGTAATCTTAGAAAAAGGAGCAATAAATTATTTTTTCCCACCGAAATGCTGACCGTGATGTGTCTGTCAAAAGAGAACTTTACATTAATTTTTACTTTCCACTATACATAATATAGAAAAAGTGTAGTAATCCTTAAAAATTGGAAGACGAGATTTGGAGACGAATCTACACATTGCAAATCTCCCTTCCTTCCCAAAACATACGTTTGGAAAATGTGTGTTTGACTGCCTGTGACAAAGATAGCAAAAAAAAAAAAAGTGCTTTGATTAAGATGAATAAAATTTAGTATATACACCAAATGTGTTGATTTCTATTAAATTTTTAGTAAAATCCGCTCAGTGGAAGTCTATCTGCTCGGCTATTCGAATATAATTTACTACAATAATTACAAAACGAAGAGGATTAGGTAGATAAAATTGGATTTCCTGAATTAAAACTTATAGTCTAGACATTTATCAACTTTTGAGAGAATCCAACAATGGACTGACTGTGTGTCGACCTTTACTTTTAAAAACATGTTAAAGTGATGATTCAAAAAAGCAATGACTTAAATATATCAAATTTAGTTCATTTTTTATAATTATAAATGCTATCTGGTGTCAAATTTTATTTCAGAAATAGGTTTGGAAAAACATGCCTAAAACACAAATTTGATTTTTGAATTCTATTAACGTATGCCAGGGATTAATTGCCACGTATCACACATTAGATGCAATAGAAATGCTAAATGCATGTCAAAAGTCAATACATCGTAACTATTGCACACCACTGCCATGTAAGGCGTTTTCTCTGGTATTATTAGAGAGTATGTGAGAAAGTTTTGGGAAGACCATTCCCGCTTGTTTTATTCAATTATTTCCTAATTCTCAATTACATTTTAAAGAGTATTTTTTGATTGAGGTAATTTCTATTTCAGAATTCAATACGAGTTGTACTAAGATAGATTTTGAATTTATTCACTTTACTTATGTCATTTGAAGCAACATTCTTCAGACTTGCATACCTTACAAATGATAATGTATTTGACGGCAGTATATACATATATACTCAAAGATACATTCGCCACTTTCCGAGTTTTTTTATTCAATTGATTTTGAAAGAATCAGATTATGAACCTGTGATCCTCCATCATCAGGTAGAGATTTTATCGCGAGGCTTTCATGTTTATAATTGATATGGATTTGAATGGATCGATTTATCGAAACATCCATAAAATCTTTTTAATATTAATATCAGTTTTTTAAAAATTAATATGTCCATTTTTTATTGTCTCGAAATAATAGAATACATTATTAGACAGTAACATCACCATTGTCATCTCATGTACTGATGTTGCTAATGGAGCAATATTTTTTTACTTTTAAGAAAGCGTCAACAGTATGATATTTGAAGAGCTTACTATTTACAAGAAATCCCACGGTTAACGGTGGGACCATACATATGTAGATGAGAAGCTGCATGGAATAATAATAAGTAGGTTCTAAGAATCGTAGCATTACATGAAATCACTGCTGATAACAGACTATACCTGAAGAATATACAGGCTAAGTATCAGATTTACCATTATCCAGGCGTATAATTCATTTGAATGATTAATGTCAGGGCGGTTTTTTAAAATTATTATCTGTTTCAGTGATTCACTCTTCCTTGTTTGGAAAACGTAATCCTACTTATAACTATTTTTAATCTGAGGAATTATTTTCGATTTAATTTTGAAAGTTTGAGATAAATGTAGGTTAGCAATGATTGTAACTATTTACTTAAATTATTGATTTAATATGCAGACGTTTAATAACTAGTGACTTTTTTAGCAGGACTATTTCTTAATATAAACATAATTATATTAAAAAAGCTGTGCGAAGCGAAGGCTTATTTTCTATCTGTAGAATCAATATAAAATTGACAATTTGGCCCAAAAAGTCACCTAAGTTATAATACATTTTCTCAATTTCTAGATTGCCAAATACATAAAGGGAAAGAATTACGATTATTAAAAACAAATCGAATTCGAGATTTTAAAGAAAGCTACATTATAGACTTCTCTGAGTTCGAAAAACACACTATTATCTCCGGCTGTCTTTTGAAACGATAACTTAAAAACACTTTGACCCAAACGGATAAACAATTTTCATACGGTTGCAAAACAAAATTTGTAGATTTCTACGAAATTTTGAATGAAATTCGTTCAAACGAAGTCTGTCCGTTTAGCTATCTGTTAGATTAACTACTTATGGATTTAAAAACTAAAATATAAAAACCTCAAATTTAACCGTTCATTGATCTATAGATTTTCATGCATATAAGTATAATAATTAAAAAAGCGTATCAATCTACATAAAAGAAATTTAGTTCACAACTTTAAAATATAAAGTGTTAATTTTTATATGCCCTTCAGATACTTAAGAGGTTTTTATTTCATTTTGAATCAAAAATGCAAAGTATTGACCATTGCGGTCAATACTTTCGGATGCATACACCTCATAACTCAGAAACTTAATATGATTTTCAGTATGTAATCTTGTGTAGTTTTATGTCAAGATTTTATTTCAATCAATTTGTAAAAAGGTGCTCAAAATGCATTTTCGATTTGTTGTCATTTGTCTAATGAGCGTTTTATATTGATTAATATCAATATAAATATCAATATATATATATATATATATATTGAAAGGGGATATTTCGTTAATATCATTCTCCAATGCCATGCAATTCAAATACGAACCACAAATCTTTTATGTTTAAGTTTCTGAAAATAAAACTCTGAGTACTCCTTTCTCAAACTATAGTTTTAAGAGTAGAAGAAAATAACATCGTTATTAGAAAATATATTCCTGTATTAGAAAACATATGCCATTTCCCTGATTTTAGTTTTGGAAGATTTAATGAAACAAACGGTATCAAAATCCTTCCCCTATGAATAGGAAAACGGATCAAATAATTAGAAAAAGTATCATGTTTTTTAAACCTATATATATATTTAAACGACATCAGTTTCTGAAACTAGCATTATTTAACTTTTTAACTCATTATTTGCCCTAGATCCCTTCGTTTTTAAAAAGTAAATAATAAAAATGTACTTTAGATAACCACTGAATTTCCTATCAGAATAGACTATCCGGAATTAAATTCAGAACTCATATCTGTATTATAATAGAATTAAATCACAATCAAATAATGTATTTAAACTAGCCGGTGAGTTTTCTTCTATAATCTTGATTATAGGGAATTAAATTTGGAATCCATCTCCACATCATAATAGAATTAAATCGCATAATGAATGCAGCGCCACATGCCATTTAATTTTTTTTCATGTTTCATTTTTTTCATGTTTTAATTTTTTTCATCTTTCGTTGTGTTTCTTTAGAATGTTCATTTTTACTTAGAATGTGTTACCTGTAAGATTTATGAAATCATGCACTGCTTTTTTTTATCCCGCTTTATTCTTGGAATATAGAAAAGCTATTTTTAAGAAACTCTTTAACATTCAATATTATATTCGCATAAAAATGTATTTTACTAATTAACTGGTATTCTGCATACAAATTAATGAAAAAATTAACCAGTATTTATGAATTAATATAGGCATGCTTAGTAAAAATTCTTTGAATTTTTTATTTTGAGAATTGATCGAAAAATATTCCTTTTAATTACAATTTTAGTATAACAATTAATGAGTTGCTTAATATAACTAGAGATATACGTGTTTAATGTCATATTAGATAAACGAAAATTTGATTTGAACTAATATAAAAAAATAACAAACCGCGCCAATAATTTATATATTTAATATTTTTATTTCATAAGTTAATTCCGTTGGAAGATTTAAATTGATAATAGTTATGTAAGAGGCAATAAAAATTAATAAATGCATTAGTTTAATTTTAAACTTAACATAATTTTTGATTATTTTAACTTTATGCCTTGATAATATTATTTAGTAATTTCCTAATTTTTTTTCCTTTAAATTACAAATATATGTATGCATTTCATATTTTTGTTTAGGGACATTTTACTTCTCCCAAGCTGTGAACTTTAATTTGTACATTAATTTTTCTTTCATTAAGAATTGAAGCAAAAAATTTAAACGGAAAGAAGTAAGAAGTTCAGAGATTGACCTATTCCTTACGTTGAAACTCCTTACGTTTCTTGAAACAGCCCCTACATTTTTTTCTTGTATAAATCCGGTTATTTTAAACATATTCTTTACTCCAAATTATTTAAAGACAAAAAAAAAAGAGCTGACATTATTAATTTTAGAGATCCAGCAATTATAAATTAATACATGACTTCTGATATGAATGCAATTTGAATATATTTTCAGATAACATATTCCCAAGCTGAAGGGCGTATTTTTGATTTTGGGAAGTTGTTTTTTTATTACGAGCAATAAGAAGTATCCAAAAACTCTTTTAACGAACCGAAAACAAAATCCTCTTTTCGTCTGCAACTTTTTTTAAATTTAAGAATTAAAAAAATTAAACTTTAATTTTTAGTTAATCTTTAAAGAAAGAATATCAGTAATATGAAGCGCTAGGCTCTTTTGATAATATTACAGTGGGCTGGCTGAATCAAGCAATTTTTAAAATCTTCAAATACGAAAAATTATTGCATATTGATACTAAATTCAATTTAAAATCTACAAGAAGATAAATGAAAACGATTTAATTCATTAAATGGGAATTGAAACATAAATTTATTTTATGTAAGTAATGTTTTTAATTTGGAAAAAAAAATTAAAGAAAACTTTATATAAATATATATTTGGTAAGAAGGATTATATATTTTATTTTATTTCGAGAAAAAGATTAATCAATTTCTTTTTCTCTTTATTATCACACAACTATTAAATTAAAAGAAAAAGTAACCGGATGGGCCGACAGAAAAAGATGGATTTCGTACAAAATTTGATACGTATCCAGAATTATTATCTTAAAACATCGTATTAATTTTATTCCTGAAAGTGGTTCATTTGTCTTTTTATTACCATGGATACATGTTTTTTTTTCTTTTTGGAGCAGATGAAATTTGGGAGCTCTCAATTCAAAGTGATATTGAAATTTTTTATTAATTTGTGATATTATTTTTATCTATATATAAACAATGGTACAATGTAAATGTACTTATAGAAGTTCTTTAATGATTTGCATTCTTATAATTTATTCTATGTTGATAATACTATAAAAGACACTCTGACAGATGTATTCGATATTTTTAATAAAAACTGAGCTTCTTTAGAAAACTATTGACACTGTTTTTTTTAATAAAAGCTTTAGGATTTAAATAGGATTTATACAGAATAATATTGAATTTATAGAACCTTGAAATGACTTTCAGATTTCCTACATATGTAATCAAAAGTTATTTTGGTAATTAAAATTTTTCATTCGAATTTATGATATTTTAGTAATTAATTTACTTGTCATCAATTGTTTCTAATTTTTTTATCAATTCATTTTCAAACTTTTTTTTTTTCGAACTTCTTTTCGAGGCAAATATTTGCATTGGAAAATCGTTTCATCCATAAAAACATTTCAGAACATGATTTTCTATCGTTACATAAAGCCTGAATTTCTGAATTGTATTCAAGATGTTTACAAAATCTGGCAAAAAAATATGTCTTTTGAATTTTTGATATACGAGGAATGGAGCAAGGCAGTATATTTATTCACCTTTCTATTGCCACTGGAAAATTCCAAATAACAATTTCATTTTTCCCAAAATTGCTTATACCGTAAATAAAAAAACAACAACTATTGAATTCAATATTCTATGAAAACGAATAAGTAATAAGATAGATCGATAGTTTTATCGTTGCCAATATTTATGTAACATGTTTTAGGATATTAAAACTGGATTTATGGTTATAATTTTATTCCTCAGGAATAAAGTTAATACCATGGCTGAAGAGAGACATGGTAATTTTATTCGAAACAAATTCACGAAAAAATCTGGCCCGTACTTTTTTCGTCTCCCATGAATAGTTCCATATTTGAATGTTACATATGAAAGGTTGGTGAAAATACTTGTGGCACTGAATAAGGCAATAAAACGTTATTTATTGACATCAACAAGGTCATCGAAGTACAATACAGCTAAATCGTTTTATCGGCAGATTTTTTTTTAGTGCAAAGGCTTCGAAAAGTGACTAATAATAAATTATCTTAAATTTCACCCGTTACATTTTCATTTTCTATGATATTTTTTCATATATATAATTTATGTATATGTACATAATTTCTTAAACCATTTCTTTTTATATTAATGGCGAATTGATGGCAAATAAATTCACTTAGAATTTTTATAGGTAAGATTGGAAAATCAGCAAAAAGTACAAGCAAGTGTAGCACCTGAAAAGTTTTCACAAAAAATGTTTTTGTGGAAAAGTGCATTCTAAATGCACGTGTGCTACATCAGAATATTGAGAAAAAAAAGAATCTACTGTTCTTGAATAGTTAGTCATATAAGGAATTCGAAGTTTTTACTATAAAGTTGAAATTATGTATAAAAGAAATA
The DNA here is from genome assembly GCA_026543055.1 of Argiope trifasciata. NCBI lineage: Eukaryota > Metazoa > Arthropoda > Arachnida > Araneae > Araneidae > Argiope > Argiope trifasciata. Next base: position 8,503,379 of record JAPMOQ010015927.1, on the reverse strand, counting down.
CAGCTAAACACAATCCCCGCCACCGGCGAATAGATAAAACAGCTGAACTAAAGTGGTTAATTTTACACTTAACTTGAAAGGATTATTTTCCTTTAGCATGTATGGAACGAATATTTAAGGGACTACGATAATAATTAATGATTCGCTTTTCGTAAGGGAAAAATTCTTATTAAAGTAGCCTAATTCTTATCAAATAATAATAATTATTATTATTATTAAAGAAATTTTTCTTGATTTACTTTTCATTGGTTCAGGAAAATTAACATGATTTAAAAAAAAATTAAAGCTTTCAAATTAGACATTTTTGACATCCATTGTGTTCAAAAATAATTGAAGTGTCACAGCGTCGTTTAAAGCAAATGATTTCAAAACCCTTCAGAATAAAAAAAGTTGAAAAACTATACAGGAAATCAATTTAATTTTTGATGTTAAAACTATCTGCATTCCTGCATACATACATTCTAACAACAGGGGCTTTGATTGAATATGAAATACCTAAAATGAAAAAAAAAAATCTTAATATTTTATTTTTTGATACAAAGTATTGAAATATATTTTTCTTAAATGAATTTTAAAAATGCACAACAAAATAAGTTTCAGTCTCAACAAAATAAGTTCATCAGTTTTTATATAATTCGTTACTTGTGTAGTATTTTTTGTTTCCTTCGAAGAATTTCTGTTTTATCCATTCAAAAATTGATCATTACTAAAATTTTCCATTGTAAACTTGGGCTTAAAAAGAAAAAAAAACTATGATGTTGTAATTATTTCATTAATAAAACATAAAATATGCAAATAAATCTTTTGTTTTCAAATAATTAAATTGCTATGGTAAATTATTAAATCGTTTGAAATGAAATAGTTGTGTAAATAATTTATTTGCTGCCACGTAATTTGCATAATATACAACAATACAAAGAAATGGATGAATCTTTTGGTATGATATTGCTACTCAATTAATAATTTTTAAAAATATTTTGAGGCACAATAAATAGCAAGTGCTGGGTAAAATTATTAATAAAGAAGTTTTGTATTACGTAATTCAACTTTGCTATTGTTATAAATCTAATAATTATTAACGAATTATTGACAAAATGGTTAATAAAAGACAGATGCAGATGACATTTATATCCAAACATTTGCTTTGTATTGAATAGTAATATATATTTTAAAATTATTTATTTCATAAGAACTGATTTGTTTCTTTTAGATATCCAAGAAAAGAATGAAATATGTTTGCAGAATAATAATACACTGAAATTTAAAGCATTTTATTTGTAAAAAAATTTGAAACGTGAGTTTCTATTTTTACATAAAGCATGAATTTCCGAATTGTATTCGAGATGTTTACAAAATTTTGCGATAAAGTCTGCCTTTGAAGTTTTTCACGTACGAAGAAGGAAGAAAGGTATGATATTTATTTGCTTTTGTATTGCCAATAGAAAATTCCAAATAACAATTTCATTCTTCTAAAACTAGCTTATACCATAAATCACAAACACATTATAGAATTCAATGTACTATGAAAGAGAGTATGTGATAAGATTGATAGATAATTTTATCGCTGCCAGATATTTTATATAATGTATTTTACGATATTAAGACTGGATTTATGGCTATAAACGTATTCCTTAGGAATAAAGTTAATACCAAGACTGACGAGAAATATGGTGATTTTATTCGAAACAAATCTAGCTCGTTCTTTTCCCGTCTCCCATGTATGAATGTTACATATGATAGGTTGGTAAAATACTTGTGCCACTGAATAATGCAATAAAACGTTATCTATTGAAATCAACAAGGTCGTGGAAGTACGATAAAATTGCACCGTTTCATGGTAGATATTTGTTGATTTTTCTTTACAGTTTTAAATCTTCCAAAACTGAGTAATAATAAAATATCTAAAATGTCAACCATTTCTTTTTTATTTTCTATACTTTTTTTTTCATTTATGTGATTTCTTGAAACATTTCTCTTTATAGCAATGGTGATTCGATGGCAAATAAATATACTTAGAGTTTTTATAGACGCTATTGGTAATTAAAGACACATACAAATAAATGCGGCAACAAAAAAATATTGGATGATATTGGAAACGCTCTCGTAAATTAATACGATTTAAAAATACTTTATTTGGACTTAATATCAATCACAATATTAAATTTCTAAGAAGTTGTTTGAAGTACGGGTATTTTTTTATACTATTTTTATTTGAAAATAGCATATTATCGTAAACTGAATAGGGGAATCTACCTCTTTCAGTTAATAGATTTTGTTGGAAAATTGATACGGATCAGCGATCTTACTGTAAACACTAATACAAAAAGTCATATTTCCATAAGCATTGGCAGAAAAAAATGCAGTACAAAGATGGACATTTAAAATACAGAGATCCGTGTCTAGAGTAAAATTTTATTATTAAAATGCTATATGCTGAATTTAAAATTACATAACAAGGAAGAGAAACAGAGATTATCTTTAAAGTGTTTAAATGAAAAGAGAGAAAAGAAATTCTACTTATACGCGTTAGAATTGAAATTAAGTTTTAAAAACTTCGCCATTTCGTAGAAATAAAGTTATTTTCTATTTGCTGGATCTATACAAGATATTTTATCACTATTTTTATAAAAATTGTTTTTTAAAAAATAATGCAATATTTTTTATTTAGTTTTTTTACAGTGATATCTACCCTTTGAATAATTTATGCCGAAGTGTTATTAATTCACTTTTCTAAATAAAAAGGAAAGAAACTTTATTAAAATCCATAATAAAAATTTTTTTTGTCAACAACTTAGTAAATTTCTGATATAGAAATTCATCGTACATTGTAACAAATTCATCTTACAATGTAAAGCATGTAGGCTGTGTCAGATTGGAAACAAAGTCAAATTGATGATTTCCCAGCACAATGTATATTCTTTCTTTATCAATTTATGCTTATCCAATTGTATGAAAGTGAAATTATTTTGTCTTGTAAATAGGTGCATAAGATATAATTTTTTGTTGATTTTTCAGAATGATTCATTTCGTAAAGAAGGAGAGAAGTCTGCCTAAAAGTCAGGATGTATACAAAAAATAAAGGTTCACACTTTTTAAGAAATTCATTATTTTGGATAGAAACATTATTTTGGAATTACGAATATTTAAATTATGTAATAAATGATGTATTTTATATTTTTGGTTGTTTTAAAAACTATGACAAGTTTCTATTTCTGCAAATAGAATTTATTATAGATGCTGGATAGATTATTACCTCATTTCCATCGATAGATTTTTTCAGTAAACACAAGATTTAATTTGATTCAGTCACATTTGCATGCCATTTCTAAGCAAAATCAGAATTATTTAAGATAGATCTCGTGATTTTGATCTGTGGTTATATATAACAAAAACAACATCGGGATCGCACATCCATCTGCAAATTTCCATTTCGAGAACGAACAGAGCCAGAACAATGGAAGAGCGACGAAAGAACAATGGGAAAAGGATATCAGATTTAACATGAACCAAATCCTTTAGATCTAATACACTGAATAATACAAAAACCATTTATTTAACAAATCGTGTTACTACAATTATATTAAAGGAAAAAAAGCATATTGCCATTATGAGAATCTTATCTCTTTTCAATATTGACTTAATTGTTGAAATTGTGTTTTGGTCACATTTCAAAATTCGAAGAAAAAGCGTTTGATACTTGTATGAAAATAAAGTACAGGTAAAATAAGGGAATGTACTATTGGACTTAAAAATGGTGATCAGATTATCCCACTTACAGGAAAAATAAGACGACAATTTAGACTTTTCTCTTTCTTCCTAAATGCATTCTTTATTATTATTTTAGGTATATTTCTATAAATTGACTACCTATTGCAATGATTTTCATGATATGATTGTGTTTGGATTTTTAGCAGCTTGGAATATGTTGTTAGAAATTTAGAGACCTTGTGTGAGTTTGTTAATGGACTATCTTGCTCAAAGGGACTGGAGATAATGGATGATTGAAATTTTTATTTTGCTATAATATTAAAAAGTGAAAAATAAATTAAATTATCGTCTCATTAAAACAAACAATATTTGATTTAAAAGTGTTTCTACAACTGCAGTATCTCAGTAGTTAAGGTCTAAAATGTTATTTTAGAACCCTAATTTTGTCTGAAGTTTTTTCACGAAATATTAACTTAGATGAAAAAGAATCTACCTTTGCCTTTCAGCTTGCCGAGTTTATTTTTATTTTAACGTACAGACCAAAAGATTGATTAAATAAAATTCTTGTTTTCCATACTCAGTTAAATTCATATATCAAATAAACTTATCATTGTGTAAACTAATTCATGCATCAAATTTACTTTTTTAATGATTTATAAAAGTGTTTTTGTAATGATATATTCCAAATTGATTGTTTAACAGCCTAAATTCAATGATATAGATAAATTAATTTGTCTTCAAATTTGGCTGGATTTTAATTGTTCCGATTTAATAATCATCCGAATAAATATTTTGTACTTATGAATTATTTTCATTAATTAAAATTTTTTTAACCTATATCGGATTTTCAAATCAATATAAACTTTCAGTGAGGGAAATGAAATTTCAGAATAATTTACTTATTTTAGAATAACTTTAAGCAAATAATCTTTTATTGATTAAAAATAAATGCATAAGCTTGATATTAAATCCTATTCATTTTACGTCGTTGAAATGCAGACAACTTAATGCCTGACACTGAATGGAAGAAAGCTGGTTTAACAAAAGTTAAAAATCATTTTTTGAAAAATATATTTGCCATTGTTCGTTTTTGAGTTTAAGAGATGTCATTGGATACAATGCTGATAAATTTTTAACAAAGCGCTCTTGGAAAAACAGGTATAAGCAACCTTTTCAAAGCCGATACAAAAATGATTACACAAAGATTGAGTTTCTTTAACAATACATGAAAACTTCACTGAAAAGTCATAGAAAAATGCCTTTAAAAAAGTTTCTTTTTTTTGTGAAGGAAGTATAGATTGTAATCAGGCCTTTCAAATATTGTATCAGTCTGCAACTTTTGTGAGACATTTTTCCAAAACGTTCTTTCTTCAATGATTTTTTAAAAAAGAAAATAACAATAAAATGTGCAATCCTTTGTGAAGTCTACTGCTTATCTTGCTCTTTATAAGTAATATTTATTTCTAAGATTATTCATAAGCCCTGGAATGTTGTTTCCAAAAAAGTAATAATTTAAATAATTACTTTAATTACTCTAAATAATATTATATTAAAAATTTATATTAATATAAATGTATATAATAATTGCACTGCTTTAAATAATTTTGCATTATTTTAATTGAAATATGTAATATTTGTATTGCTTCAAATATTTTACTCAAGCAAGGACCTTTGTTGCATTAAATTTTCAGTTATATTTAATAATATTGATTCATTGGGTTTTCGTTTAAGTTATAGTTCTTGCAGGAGCTAAATTTTTGATTATGCTTTGTACATGTTATGGTTAATGTGATTAGTTGGTGATTTTTAATAAAAACTGGTACAAGTGATTTGTCTATTTTTTATATGGATTGATAATTATTTTAATTAACTGAGTTTATTGTTTATAATAACTTATCCATTTCATTAACGGCAGTTATTATATTATAATGATATCTCTGTTTGTTATGATCTTCTATAGATACAAATATCAAATAGAAAAAAGAATTCTAGGCTAGAATATTTTTTCAACCATTTTATCTCATGTTCACACTTTCTTTTTTCTATGCATTTTGTATTTCGTATCAGGGTATATAGAAAACAACAACTAAATGTGCATTTTGAAAGAATGTTTTTAATACATGTTTTTAAAATATGATAAAACTCTATGATTTTAAGTTAAAGCCAACACAATAAATTTTCTTTATTTTTCTCCGTATGTTTATGAGTTTTTATTTTCACATATATACTACTCCGATAAATCATACAATTTTGAAGTAACGATAATAATTAAAATTCACTGCTGGTCTTCAGAAAGGGTTAAAATTGCATTTTTGACATTTGATGGCTCACAGCAGTAATTTTATAAGTAGAAATACTAGAAAGTTATTGATGATTTTAAAGGTAATTTAACGAAACATTTAAGTTAACAATTTTAATAATAATATTATGTGGGAAATAACAGTTACAAGAAACAAAAAGGGAAACTTAGAAATAATTATATATCTAAAAAATCTCATTTATGGCATTTAAAACTTAATTGGATAAGCGTTTCTATCAGTTATACTTTACATCATTGTTATACGCTGTTATTTTTAATTCACAATTGCGTTTAGTTTCTAAGCTGTTACTATGTCATATCCTGATTGGATTATTATTTCAATTAATTGGGTTTTGTTGCAAGATAGCTTCTGTATAATAAATTTTTTTAGTCTGATCCATAGATTTTCGGAAAAGTTAAAGAGTTTGTTATTCTCAAAACCAATGTATTGCAATATTATTGTCTTGGATCCAAATTTTGTACATAGGGGCAATATAGGATGGATCTAAATCCTGTTGGAATGAAAATTATTTATATTTTCCTGTAAATGATTACATGTGAAAGGCAACAGGTTTGAACCGAGTATTTCATTTATGTATTTTTATATATTTATATTATCATTAAAATTCTATCCTCGTCTGTTTATGTCATATATACGCATGTGATACAATTAAATTATATTTAAAAGTATATATATTGAAAGTAAGATGTAAATCTTCTCCTAGTATTATGTATTTTATGTTATCGCTACCAGATAATTCGATTTTGGTCTCAACGCATCGAATTGTATAATCCCATCGTTTTGTTGTTTTGTCGACACGAGTATTTCTCAGTTTACTATTTTCAACGTTTGTTAAAATGAGTTTTTTTCAGGAAATGTTACAATTTTGATCAAGCAATTGAATTAAGTAACTTTGAAATATTCATAAAAATTTACAATGCTTAGAAAATAGATGATGGTGAAATTTGACTCCAGCAGTTGTTTGTTCGTCTGATGGGCAATACAAATATGTTTAGTTGAATGCCAATGCCCTGTAAATTTAAAACAAGTACAGGGTACCTTAAGTGCCTGAATCAGTTCTTGCTCACGAAATAGATATCAAACCAGTTTCTTTGTTCAGCTGAATATTTGATCATATTGTAACGTTCACCTGTTCCATTTACAGGAAGCGATATTTCCAGACAGCTTTGCTCAAGATCTATTAACGCTCTCCCTTGATGAATGCCTTCACTTGGCCAGATAGGTGGTCTTCTTATCACATGTATTATCACCAGTAGCCGTTGCTTCTGGTCATTAGTAATTTAGCTGAAATACAACAAGTGGGGTTCAATGTTTGGGAGAAGCCTGTCACATCTTCAAAGGAAAGGAGTGTCAAATATCTGGATGCCGGTGGTTTCTTTGTGAAGGAATGTCATTGACACGTGTTTCAGAGCGATCATTTGCTAGGATGAGACATTGATGGACAGTTTCCTCCGCCAAGTTGGTGCCACAAATGAGCTAAATTTTTGCTGGGCGACTGGCCGATGGAAAGCTGACATGGACGAATGAAAATTGTGGAATCGGAGTTTGGACAGAGATAAAGAACGGGTCTTATTTTGGAAAAGGTGAGATAGTTTTTGGATTGCTGCTATGGTACTATTTACGCTCCACCCTGGAATAGCCGATCTTACTAACACCCTTTTAGCGTCTTATGGTGTTTTTCTCCGAATTGATGGAGAACTCTTTCCGCGAACTCTTTTCACTATAAATCTTCGATTGTTGTGTAAAAAGCAAATATTTAACTAGATTAGAACAAATTGTTCTTCTGTATATATATGGCTGTAAATAAAATAATTATCTCAAATTTTACTCTTTATTTTGAAAGCTCAGGATCAATTCATTACAATACGTAACAATTACATCTATAAGGTGATTATAAAATTTTCAAAACAACTTTATAAACAGGTTTTAGAAGACACGTCATTAACAGGCCACTGCAAAATATCGAAATAGATAATTAGAATTTCGTAGTGTTTAAACAAATTATGCTGAATATGCTATTATGAAATAAATATAATACGTCGGAAATATGTTGGCGTACACAAATTATGAATTTAAGCATTTTAGTCCAGGTTTGATGGTAAATAAAGCTTTGTTTATGTATGATCATTAATAACATTATTTCCAAATCAATATTTTGATTAAATCAAAGAGTCAACAGGAAAGTCTGAATTTTTATGTAGTATAAGCAAGAAAAAGATTCCGCAACTTCAACAATGCATTGATTATTAATAATAATAATCAAATTAATAACAAATAATATATAAATATACTTTACCTTGTACTTCCAGCTTCTTTTTTATCAATATTCCTCTGTATCATGAACAAAATCCTCACACAAATAAAACAACATATAGACGATTAAAAAATTCTTACTTTTAAAGAAGATAAATAATTAACATTTTTCATTTCTATTATGCATGTTTAATTCTCAAATTGAAAAATAACGTATCCACACACTTCATTACTGAAATAAAAATACAGATAACAGTATTTAAACTATCTCTCAAGCAGTTTTCCTCATCATTTAATAAAGAGGTGTTCCGCTTCAATAATTTCAACAATAAAGCCAATGTTTGCAATAGTTCTAATAATCTAGCCATCTCACGGCTCTGTTTCCATGGCAATCACACGAAGCTGAAATACCCCTCCTGGGTAGCAAAACAAGAGAAAAGCAATCTCTCTTGTTTTCCAAAAAAATAAAAAATGTCACCAAACAATATATTTAGGGCGGTGAAAATATTCCATTGGGATAAAAAATTTAAATGGGATTGTATTCGCTTGTACACGAAACATATCGAACTCGCCTGTGAATATATTTTCCCGCCAAAGACTATAAATTATGCAAACGATATTAATTTTCAGGAATGTGGGTCGCATGTTAAAGTTGTTTACAGTAAAAGAAGAATACATAAGAAGGGGGAATTCCATATTTAGAACCGACAAGTGAATGCTGCTGAATCACAAAAATTGATTTCGTGAGCCTACCACTGTTTTAATTCTTTGCACGCTTGAGTATGTATATTTGGTTCTCGGGGATTAAATATGAATACACAAATCAAAAGGAAAGAACGTGGGAAATGCTGAATCTTTGCATATAATACACGATTTTGCACTTTGCAAGGGCGAAACGATAATTAATAATTTAAGCAGATAATAAGATTTTGAATTCTATTTTTAAAGTATCTAAGGGGATTTAATTCAAAATATCGAAGACCATAAAAGCAAGAATTATCAAACAGCGCAAGATATTAACAAAAATTAGAAAATGTTTGGTGTTAAAACTTTTGATACATAAGTTCTACAATTAATTGTTTCCAATTCAAAAGATAGAGTTTATGCATTCGTGCAAATATAATTGAGATAAAAAAATAGTTGAATTTTTTTTTTATTGTTTCTAATATGCCTACATTAATTCTCTCAAATTCGAAACATATAAAACTTTGTCAGGAAATTCGAACTCGAGATTTGGATAAACTTCCAAGTTTCAGATAGTATATTCAAATTTTTACAAAATTATAGTTATCTGAAGGTTCATTTGCGAGCAAGGAAACCTGAAAAACAAAATTTTCTAAAAAGGTGAAATTAAATATTTGATCTTAAATTGAGGGTGTAAATTTTTCTGAAATTGTGACCAAAATTTAGCCAGCAAAAAATTTGTTTGTCAATCCATTTTTGAAGAATAACTTAAAATCAAAAAGAATTAGATAAGCAAACATACGATAAGCAGCTTTATTATTAAAATTTTGTACCTGTTTTAGGGTCAACTTCCTCACTCAATTTTCTGCTGATTTGTCTATTTGTTTGATTTTGAAAACTATAATTTAAAACTCTAAAGGATTAGAAAATAAGGAAATTTTATACGTGAATCTGACATCAACGTCGTATATCTATATTTATAGCTGCCCTATACGACCATGAAAGTTAAACATGTATTTCCTAGATACACAATCATGAAATGTTAAATGTTCAGTGATTAATTTTTAAAATAAAGCTGTCATTGAATAATAATAAATTTATTAATAAAAAAAATTATTTTACTTTGTTTCAAGTAACTTTTATTTAAAAAGGGAGGGAAACAATGAAATCATAAAAACAAAGAAACGGTATAAAATGATCAAAGTATTAAGTGATTAATATGAAAATAAAATAAATGCGTTGGAAATATTCCAACGGAAGTATTTACATATGAAATACAAATCTGAATAGCAATATCAAATAAAAAAATAAAATTTGGATATAAAAATCAAGAAGTCAGTTTCATATTTAGTTCATTTCCTGTTTAGAATGTCCCAAATCTTGTGATTCTAGTATGCTAGTCATTTTGGCAAGTTTGGATCTTTTTTTCATCCGATAATATATCATTCATTTATTCAAAACTTAACCTCTGTTTTTCTTTCCAATATTTTTAGTTTTAGCTCCCTTTGTAAAGAGTTTGATTCCCTTGGCTCTACGTCAATATATTATCTCAAAAGAGCATCTTTCATCAATTGTAGGTATTTGTTACTACTAGCTATAATTATTATTTGTTGAAAGAATACTGAAGCTGTTGATTAAAACTTTATTATGCTTAAAATAATCAATTTAAAAAATAACAAGTTTGAGTATGCAGATTTATACTTTAGATGATAAATCTATGTCCCAAATTTTATCTGTCTAATTTGCTGTATTTTATAGCCAACGTGTTATTTTATATTCGAACAATCGGACAATCCGTTTAGTTAAAAAAATTTGATTTATCATGTTTACAGATAAACAGATGGATAGAGATGTAATTTCAAAGTATTATTTTTGGAATGCAAAGTGGTGATTCGTCAAAGTTTCACACGGGAGTTTTTTTTACTCTAGGAATTTCTAGTTCGAGTTCCAATTTCATTAAAGGTTCGTAGTGAGTGCTAAATCTGATGTTTAAAATTAAATTTACACACCACCGTCTGTGGTGCGGAAGTATAGAGACAGGGACGTCGCTAGCATCAAATGTCCGGGGTCCAAAAATATGAGGTCCATCTTAAAATAGCCTTCGTGTTGCTTTCAGACAAGACGCTAATACAATTAAAATAAACTGGGAAAATAACTATCCAATAGTTGTAATAACAAACTATTCAATAAATGAACTTCGGATGTTGGAAATTTAGAAAATTCCATTCGCATTCTTCTAGATTTAAGCCAGAATTCCGATTACATATAGTTAAACTGTCAGCATTTCCAAACCTTCCATCTTGCTGAAATATCACATTCTCTCAGAAAGTGCTCAATTATGAGCGAATAACTTTATTTTATTTCAATTTTGAGCAAATAATCTTTTGATTCCTCTTCCCGTTTCATTATAATCTCTCTTCCCTTTTTCATAAAGTCGAAACTGTAAAATCTATCAAATTAACAGACCAATATTATTTGTAATTAGCATATTTCTTTCAAATAAAGCGATTGGATGAATTTTTAGTCAATAACAATTTTCTAGATCAAGCAATTTGAATTCCTGAAATAAATGTTTTCTTCTAAATTCGAGATTAGTCATTTCAAATTTGAAAATAAGAATACATATGTGGGTTTTATAAATAGAAATGCATTTTTTTTTGTGTTATATTTAATGTAAGACAAATATTTTATTGATTCTTTCGTAATACAGGGAAAACATTAAAACATATTTTTTAGCCTTTTGAATTCTCAACCTGCATTTTCCCCACAGCTTTTCCACTCATTTGTTCATCTTGTTTAACCCTTTCATTACTGAACTGATCCAATCGGCCTTGTAAATTCTACACTGGAGGGCCGGTTTATTACTGTTACATACAAGGAGTGCAGAATGTAAAGCAAGGATATCCTTGGTGATAACTTGTTTCATATTCTGCATCCATCGTTTGAAACAGAACCGAACTATCAGGACGATCGATTAGGCCAGACGATAGATTAGTGAAAGTGTTAAAGAAACATTGTAATTGGAACTACATGCGTAGGCGAAATACTTAAGAAAAGAAAAGCTTGTTCTATTTCTTAGGACACCTTGCAGAAGAAAGAGAAGGGAAATACATTTTTGTATGATTTACTTTTCACTTTTGGAGTAGAAAATGCTAAAAATATTTATTTCTTTGTTTTCTGAAACTGAACATTTGTGCAGCATAAAAGAATTTCTTTAATATTTTTTATTGAAAAACTGAATGATTTTTTCAATTTCATCATTTAGTTTATGACTTATGGTTCGAAAAAAAATTAAGCGTATGTAAGAAATTCTCGAGAAATTTAAGGATAATTTATAAAGAATTGTTATGTTGTTAAAACCTTTTATTTAATGTAGATAAAACAAGAGGTTGCCACAAATCAATATCACTAGAATATTATATCTTTAATTTAAATATTAACATAACTATCAAATGCACTTGATCTAAAGAATATGAAAAGATATAAATTCTATTATCTATTGTTCGTGTTTATTAAACACTTCTTATGCAAAAAGATATAAATTTATTTTGGAAATTAATTAAAAAATATAATTGAATAAAATATTAGAATTTTATCTTTAATAACCAGAAAAATTCTTCCGATTTTCTGTAGTTTGTTTGATTAAATAAGATAAAATCCAAAATGAAGTTTTATTAATTTTAGTAATGGTCTTTTTATCTGTTTTTTTCAGCTAATCATTACCAGGAAGAGGCTTCTTAGATGATCACTCACATGATGATAATTTAAGTTAAAAAGGGGATTTTATTCATGCGATTTTATTAGTAAAAAACCTTATTTGAAACCGATTAGAATATCATGTGATCTTAACTTTTAGTACTTAGAATGTTGGAAATTGGTAATTTGAATCTGATGAATCAATGAATAATAAAATTTCCATTTATCTAAAAATATGAATTAATAAACATAAATTTAAAGAGTAATAAGAAAAAATATATAATTTTTAGATTGCAAGTAATATTAAAACTTACTTTTTAATATTTAACAGGTATTAATAATTTTAGTTTAGTAAACAAACAAACAATAATTGGAATTAAAGAAAGTAATAATTTCAATGGATATTGAATATTGTAATATACCAACAATATATTTATTGAAAACAGCAACTGTGCAGTAAAAGCACGAAAAAGGTAGAGGCAAATTTGAAATGGTTTATATAGCGCTTGACATATTTTATTGGGTTGTTCGGAAAGTCATTTCGTTTTTTTTTTTGTCAAAATGAAAAGAAATTTTCGTTTAATGAATAAATTATTTATTAAATTATAAAATTGCCATTCTGGTCAAATACCTTTTGCCATATTTTTGGTAGTAACATGATTACACGCTCATAAAAGTTTTGGTCCTTGCTGTAAAAAAAACTGATCGAGGTGGTTTTTGGCCTCCTCATTTG
>JAPMOQ010015927.1:8468749-8489584 GCA_026543055.1 Argiope trifasciata | reverse complement strand
TGGACTTGCTCCAAAGCATTTCCCATCCTATGTAAGAAGACATAAAAGAATTTACGGAGCAATACTTATCAAACGAAAAAGAAGAAGAGCAAACATTCCAGGAAAATAAATAAGAGCAGGCATTCCAATCAATCGAAAACGAGCTATTATTGGACTGATAGCGTTTTTCTCAGTGAAAATGTGAAGGGAAGACCGAAAAAAATATACTCAATCTGGTTGAAAGAATATTTTCTTATATTTTGAAAAAAATAGCCATTTTTTGTTTGCTTTTTATAAACCGTAGCAACCAAATTTAGAGAAATTCGATACTTTTTTCCTTTTTTACACTTTTTGTTTCGATTATTTTCAATTTAAAATAAGATTGTGAATGCAAAATTTAAAAAAAAGAAGAATATGTGTATTTTTTTTAAAAAAAATCAAAAATAAGCTCATCCAATCTCTTATGTAATAATTGTCATTCTGAAGAAGCAATTAGATTTGAAAATAAATAGCAATGAAGTTAATGAGATATCCGTTTTTATTTTATAGTAACGTCCCGCTTTAAAGCAACACTAGGGCTATTTTGGGAGGGACGTCATATTTTTGACATCGAAAATCCACTTCTGTTATGAGCAATTTCGGCAAATGAAGGATCAAAAGCTTCACTTTATCTTCAGCGCATGCTATGAAAATTAAAAGGCAACTGCATACCATTTGTATAAAGGCAAAATATATTTGTCGGCAACATCCACATTTTATGATTTCTGGACCATTGGAGACATGATGTATTATTTTTCTGTGCAAACAATAGTCTCTCATGTAGTATTCCTTTCCAAATGGCCATTACATACAGTTCTCTTCGTATTATTTCCAATTTAACACCTTGAGATGACAGTTTCTTCTCTAATTGTAGCAATTCTTACTGGAATTACAAGAGATTTTCATTTACTGGCCTTGAAACTTATTGCCAGCTGCGTGATCTCTCGGTAACGATAATAGCTCTGGAGCCGGGTATCACGTCCCTGCATGTTACACCATAGGTGGCGAAATGGCAACAAATTCGATCAACTTCTACACTTTGTCTGGCTATTAACACTGCCAAACACGTCATCCACCACCACCTATTTGCCATTCTGTCACATTCTAGTATTTATCCTTCTTAATGAAAATTTCCCACTTTGAACCAAAAATATCTCAATCTGAGTTATTGCTTTATGGTACCATCGAGGTACAATATGTGCAGTTGTCACATCACACAATTGCTGCAACGTCGACATCGATTATATAAATTAGTTTTATCCTGTGACTTTATTATGCTAATAATTTTTAATCCTTAGGTGTAATAACAGGTTAAACATAAATTACAAATATAATTTGCAAATACAGTTTTTAAATCTATATTAAAACTGTTTAAAATGGATGTCGCCTTAGGTTACAGATTTTATTTTCAAAATGATAACAGCAGAAAAGATTTTCTTTCTTAAGAAAAAAATATATAAAGTTAAAAAAAATGTGGGAGAAATATAAACTTCGCAGCAAATTATTTTTAGTTTTATACTCTTATTTTTAATTTAATTTTAAAATTTACTTTTTATTATATAACAGGGATAAGGTTCACAAAAAAATCTATTTAATATTATGACATCACAAGAAGAGGGACAAAAACCCAAGTAAAATATTGTTATAAAATGAACTTAATAAGATTTTTGAAAATTGACAGGGATTATGAAAAAAGAGGAAAGGAGAATCATCATTTTTTCTCTTCTCCTTTTAAATGACTGCTTTAAATTCTTGTGTCTGATACATCAAATTCGGAAGAGAATTTTTTGGTTACTAATATGCATATTTAAATTTGCTGATAGAATGAAAAAAAAATGTATTCTATTACATTTTCTGCACTAATAATTCATTGAGTTATTAATTTCAAAAATTCCTAAAATTAACGTTACTATACCTTAGAAATGCGACAAATTATCGTAAATTCTATTTTTTCTATTTTAACAATAATTTTAAAACTTTTAGATGACTAATTTGTCACATAATAGAAAATTTGATGGACTTTTCCATAAACATAATCTATCATTTAAACGATATTCCAGGAGTTACTTTTTCACTAAGCTATATATTTTCCTCATAAAAACAATTTACGTTACCGCTATACATTAAAATAAAATTGCGAAATAAGAATGAATCGATATTTTTCCCAGAATTTACACTTTTACAGCATTTTTTCGTACAGAGCTACTCAAAATAATAATTGCAAATAGTTGTGATTCATAAGACAGGAAGAAAAGTTTGAATTCAGTATTAAAAGAAATTTAAAACTTGTTTATGGATGTAATTATAGCCTAAATGATTGCCCTTTACTCACATGGGTAACATCCATCCACCTTTTTCAAAACTAAGTGAATCATTTTCCATAGGTACTTGTAATTCGTATACAGGTTCTGTTGAAAGCATTAAAATAGAATGTGCAATAAATATTGCCAACAAGTGATGTCATTTATATATCAATTTTTGTCGTGATTTGTTTTTCTAGTTTTCTAGTTCGAAACATCTAGTATATTATCTGAGAGTTATTATTTTTTAATTTAAAAACGGAATCTTCTAATTCAATTAGTTTTCACTTTTGATTTTGTTAGTTATATTTGCTTGATAAAAATTATAATTACTTGAAAATGCTTAAATAGAATTAACACACAATAATTTTAAACAGAGATTCCCAGACTATAGGTCACAATAAAACTTGAATTTGTTAAAATCTTTCTCCTAAATGAAAAATTTTGATGTGGGGTTAAAATCATCAACAAGTCACATGGTAGCATTACATTAAAAATATAAGGCATTACGCCAGCACGGGAGCAGAATTGAATAGCAAGAAGGAAAAAAATGAAAAATGAAAAAAAAAAGTTTTTTTCAATGTGCGTTTAACATATATAAAACATACCTTTTACATACGTCTGTCGCTTCACCAGCTGTTCCAATCTGCTGCTGAGATCAAAGTTATGTTTATTTTTTTGTAGTAATCCAATTACTTACCACCAGATGTGAAATTCTGTTTTGTGATAAATATTCTATTCAGCTGGCTTGAATATTAATTTCAAAGCGACTTGTTATTCTTTCAGTAAATATATTCTATTTAATACTAAATGTTTTCTCATTTAATAATAAATTCGAAATTCTTCACAAAAACTACTTTTTAGCACATAAAGTTTCTGAAAAAATTCAGAGAACCGATGATTAAATGGGTTGCATTTTAATTCTCGGTTTTTAAAAAGTGATTGGCAAAAATTATAAATTTTGGAAATAATTTCAGATAAATATACTTTGTATTTTTTATCATTAGTAGTTTTTATGATTCGAGATTATTTATATGCTCTTATAAAATGAAAAAGTAATTTTAGAAGATTTACATAACCGTACACAAATAATGCGTTGCAATAGCTGAGAACCAATTTTTTAGCATTTGGCCTGACGTGCATTACTGAATGAATATTGCCCGGTAACCAAATTAAATCACATAAAAAATCATTTCACATACAAACGAAACTTTGTATTTCCTTCAGTACGGCATTCAATTTTTTTATTCCTAACTCTACATGCAAAAATGTTTATCAGTAAATTTGTTTTGGGAAATTATATATTACTAAAAGATATTGTTTTATATTTTAAGCGTTGTTTTTATAATATTTCTTTATGCATTCAAATCGAAATTTTTTAATGCATGACTTTTTTAATATTGGGAAAATCCTTCATTCCATAAATTTGTAAAAAGATTGTCCAATTCGATATTCGTTTATTTCTTACACATGTTTGACAGAAATTATACTAACAAATTAGAATCATTTGCTCAAAAGGAGTTAGAACAAAATGTCAGAATTATACACCCTGATCACAATATTATCTGTTTTCTAAAGCTGCAACTATAACATTGAAAGTCATTTCATTCATAAATAAAGACTTCTTTATTCTTGAAAACAATAGCTATTTTTTTCTTTTATTTGTTGACATCAAAAGTGCATTTGATGTTATGATCTTCTTTCTCGTATATGAAGTACGCAAGTATGTAACGCTGTGAGCGATGAAAAATTCGAATATCAGATATTGATAGAATCTTCATGTTTTAGATCTCCCCGAGCTAGAAAAATATCGTCTACATATTTATGAACTAACTATCTCAAAACTCAAAGCGATAGAATGATCTACGATTTTTTAATCCTAACTGTAAATTTGCACCATGATTTTCGCCAACGCTTTTGTGCATAAAGTGAACGAAACCAAACAGATAATTAAATTTGGATGCAGCCTTCCCATCAAACTTATAGGTTAATGTGAATGGTCTGAAAGAGGTCTAAAATGCTAAAAAATGAAAAACACATCAAAATCCTGAAAATTCACCTCCCAATGTTTCTCAACATTGTTACAGAGTTTGTTGAATATTGAATGTGTGGAGGCAGGTTGTTAGAAACAGAAAAAGTATCACTTTTTCCCTTGATGCTATTCTGAATATTATGGGAAAGCAGCGTTTATTTCAAAGGGCATATTGCACTTCTTTTTAATATGGATAAATTTTATTTGCGGTAAAAAAAGGTTTAAAAAATCATTTTTAGACTTTCATTATCGTAGTTAAATGGTTATGAGTTTAACTGTGTTTTCAATAGAATTATCGTGGCATAATAATGCTTAAGGTTTGTTATATAATATATATTTATTGCATCTGCCGTACTATATTTTGCGTAACGATTTTATTACTATGTAGTTTTTAAAAAATGTACTGTGCCAAGTTTATTTGAGCGGTAATTACTTTCCTCTTTTTGTTTCATTTCTTTGATTTTTTTCTAAAGAATCCGCATTTTGCCTGACCTCACAAAGTTCACCAGCATAAATACATGGTGTAAAGAATTGCACGGACTTGTGTTAAATGCTCCATCAACAAAGTAATTTTGAATCATATTCTTCAATTTCCAAAACAGCGAAAAAGTCGTTTACCTTCGCAATGCAGCGGAAGAACAGTAAATACGATTTTCGATGACATGCGAAGTTATCTTCGTAGGGTAAGATGAAATAACAATCATTCTTTTTCATGATCATAAGACAGAAAGACCAAATTATTATTTAGTTGCACCAGTTTTAAACAAATTCTTGTCTTAACTTCCTCATGCAACCACTTTTCGGCATTCTAGTATGTAACTATCTTAATGATTTACAGTTTATTTTTTATTGTTCTTTTTGTGAATTCTTCAATTAAAACAATGTAAAATGCTGTCAAATGGTAATAATTACTGTGCCAATATTTCATTTAAAGTAATTTAAATAGAAAGTGTATTTAAAATAAAGAGAGAAACAAAAGAATAAGCTAGGCATTCAGAAGCATATTCTTTTTTATTATTCGTTCTGAGTCTGCAAATGGAATGATTATAGCTATAGGTGATTTTTTTGTCAGTGAATTACAAGGTGATTATAAATGATATTGTCAATCAATGACTTTTTGGTGATAATATTGTCAAGGAAAAGAATGCATATTTTTTGGAGATATTTTAAAGAATACATTCATGAATGACGTAAAAGACTTCTATGTTCACAGTTTCAATTACGAATGAGTTTTCTTATTGGGATACAATTCTTATAATTAAAATCAATAAGTAGTTTTTGAATGGTATTTGCAGCATGAAAAACCTAAAGCAGGAACAAAAAAAAAAAAAAAAAAAAAACTCAGTAGAAACTGAGAAGAAGAAAAAAAAAGCATTTTATTATGCTTCGCGCATTTTTTCACGTATTTTTTATAGTGTCATTGATTTTGAAAGCGGTTCTTATTTATCGCCAATTTCTTTTTATAATTACACTGAAATTCACTAATAAAGGATTTCCTTGAACTAACCCCTCCTAACATCTGTGACCTCATATTCCATCTTATAAATAAATTAGTTGTTTCTGCTTATCCTTCAAAGTAGTGAGTTACTCTTAAAGTTTGTCCAATAACTTAAAAAAATATAATGCAGATTTATTTATGAAGCTGGGATAAACATTAAATTAACAATGATTTCCATTTCCATTATGAATCGAAAATGTGCTTTCCCTTTCTGTTGATCTAATCAACGACGGCATCATTTGTTGATAAACTATCTTATGAGAAAACCTTTCTGTTATAGCAAGCGGCAATTCCGATATTATCCGATCATTAGCAATTTCGCCCGCTTTCAAATTAAAAGTGATTACCCACATCATCGATCGCATCTTCGAGTTGTCATCCAACCTCGCTTTCCTCGAAACAATTCCCCCGAGATTACTCGGGTAGACACGAAGTGGAATATTTTAACATATTCGCAATTTTGTTCTGCTTATTTCATATCCGCTGGCTTTAACTGTGAGGATAATTGAACTGACGACAAAGTGATTACTGGATTCCAAGCGCTTTTGTCCCTGGAGATAAGTTAATGCAATATTTGTGCCAAGGCGGAGGGGTAACAAATGCTATCCGGTTTAGTGCATTCATTTTAATACCTTATTAGTGCAGCCTGTTCGTTCGTTGAGCCCTCCTTCGAAGCATGGGAATGAATTAGTTCTTGGTGAAAGTGAGGCGCCTTAATCTCGGTTTCAAATTCAATATTGCAGATTAGTACAGTAAGTAAAACGCATCAAAGAGGTTTCTCAAGGCTGTAATGCTCTATATGATTAATTTTTTTTTTCATATAGTAAAATATCGAACCTCAATTCAATTATTCGTTTGTTTTTATATTTATTGTTAAAATCAGACTTTTTTCAAATGTAAAATAACACAGATTTATATCATATTATGCTTATAGATAAATAATAGGATCCCTAAAAAGATTTGAGTTCGAGGGTTTAACGAATTGTCAATGTCTTACTCTTCCTGAGTCTGAAATTATATTTGTCTGTCTGAATGTAAAAATGTATAAATGGGTCTCCCTACTCGGATGAAAAAAAAAGGTTCCCCATTTGTGCGATAAACTCTCTGTCGCAGATCGCGTGTGCATACTCCAAGGGAAAATGCTGTCTTGATTTCTTTATTTTCATACACGAACATATATATATATATAATAATGCGCATGGACGATGCACACATAAATATAAGGAAACACATAGAATAAATATTTAAATATATATATTATCTGTTTCTTTATATGTGATCATCGCCCATGTATGTTATTATTATATATGTGCGTGCGTGAAAATAAATAAGTAAAAAATCCAAGAAAGCATATTTCTTTGGATGAAGCTCAAATACTTAGCTACACTGCCTTAACACCAAAACCATACATATTTAAAAATGCTTTGAATGAAATCTGCAATAAAAAATCTATGCATCTGCTTGTCAGTATATATGTCAATAAGATAATTCTTTAAAGCAATAAGCTATATGAATTTAATTTGACAGAAGATTTTATTATTTGAATGGTTGACTAATATCAAATTTAAATCAAATTTGATAGCAAATATATATTCTATTGAAATGTGTTTTTACATGCATGAATACGATACCACAGAATAAAAATACATTACTGCATAGATGAATAGAGCAAGATTGTAGTAAATCAGTATTTTATTAAGTGAAAATATTCATAAAATCAAAGTTAATTGTAGATATCTACAAAATCTTTTAATGAATACACATATAATCAAAATGAATAAATAACATTTCAGATGTGATCATACAACTAAAATTATAGATCATTATTAAATTCTGGATTCGGTAGTTTTACTAGAATACTATTTGGGTTTAAAATGCAGGCAAAATTATGAAGATATAAGAATGAGATTTGTAAGAAGTATGAATTTAAACATAGTTCTTATATGGAATGAAAGTAAATGATGAAAGTAGCGGTCGGAAATTTTCTGCTTGTAAAATTTATATTAAACATGATTGATAATCTTACTACCTCGAAAGAATAAATTTCCCATTTCTTTAATAAATTGGGGTTCTTGTGAAGTCGAATACACCAATAATATAACAATCTCAAACACACATAAAATTTTGTAGCTGGTTCACAATATTTTTCGATAAAAATTTGAATCATCCTCAGCTATGCTCAAACCCTTAGCTTCTTATACATTAATAGATATATCTTGATAACTAAACACGTGAAAATTTCATTAGCACAAAATTAGCAATAAACGTTATCACAGAAGAAATGGGGAAAATATCAAGAACTAAAAAAAAAAAAATTATCAATGCTTGGTCAATAGAAAGGAAGATGAAATCTAATTAGACAGCTGATAACATCTTAATTAGACAGTATGCGAGAGAGTTCGGAAAAGACAGGAAGGGAAAATGATTATCAAGATAGTTGTGGTTCCAGCAAATTCACTGCGTCAGGGAAATAAAACTAGCATTAGGGTGCTTGAACTTAGAATAACAGATCAGAACACAATAGCAGAAAAATATACTTGTTTGTGAAATATAATCATCATTCATAAGGAAGAAGATAAATTCTGCTAACAAATGTAAAAATGAATGCTTTGTGAAAGGAGTTTATCAGCGCCTATTTATTCGCTAACAAAGGTTTAGTTGGTATTAAACGCTTTTATATTCATAAACAGGGTGAAAAACAAATTGAAACAGAAAGCAATACATTTAGTTAATTGGAAAGTTGTTTTGAATTTTCCTTCGCATTCATTCAATTCAAAGACTGCACGCGACATGGCATGTACGGATGGATATCCACATCTATATATAATGAAGCTGAGTGTGTGATATATAATCTATATATCACATATATACATTATATACATTATATATATGTATATAATGTATATATATACATTATATAATGTATATACATACATTATATGTATATATATAGATGTATATATATACATTATATACATCTATATATAATGAAGCTTGATGCTCTACAGGCCAGACCGTTGGACCTACGGCTACCAAATTTGGTACATGTATATCTTGGAGGTCGGGATTGTGTATCTCGGAGCATTTTTTTCGGATTTTTAATTTGAATTTGAATTAGCTAAAAATTAAGTGAAATTCCGACGTTTTTCAGCTACAACTTCCTAAAATATTATCGAAAAAACATAATTTTAGTATCAATTTAAAGATTAAAAAATTAGCTTTCTAATGATGTCAATGTTTTAACATATAACTTAAACATCTATTTGTAACGAATTTTTAAGGAAAATTTTAACCCTATTTTTCAACAATATATTTCGGATAAAACTATAAAATTTAATCTGCACGAGCACGTCAAGGGGAAAAAGATTAGGTTTTATCAGCGTGTTGCCATCATAGTGAAGGAAGTTCAAATTTTAAAAAAATAAACTATTATTGAAAATTAAATCTGAAAAAAATGAAACTTTCAACACGCGACAGGATAAAATAAAATAAATATAAAATGTGAATTTCTAAAAAAAGTAAATGCAAAGTTAAAGTGTCTATAATCGTCTGCAATATCTAAATCATTAATTAAATAAATATTCTTTATTTACGGTACACCTGATTGAATTTATACAGGATATGCATTTAAATTCCGAACCAATGGCCAATTTGTAAAACATTAGTAATAGGCAGGCATGTTGTTTAGTACTGTAAGCTTTGTTAAATGAAGTAAACAATTACATTTTACGTAACTTGAGTCAAACAATGCATTGATGAATAACGAGTTTTAGATTTCTTCATATTTGGCTCTGTGAGCCATATTTTCAATTTATTTTTATTAATATTTTAAATAAAAGTTGCTACATCAATCAGTCTTCTAAATCAATCATTAAAACTGACTGATTTATAAAATTAAAGAATATTATTAAAAAAACGTGTTCTTTTAGATCTTTCCGTCCACCATCTTAAAGAAGATGTCAATTATAGGCCAATATATGCCCAGAATTAATCCAAGGCTGATAATCAAATGAATGTGTGTTTGCGCATATGAATGAATGCATGCGAGTGTATGATAGTACACTACACACCAGACCATATGATCTAGAGCATTAAATATTTAAAAATTAAGCTAACATTTGAATTTTTTCTGTGATAATTTCCAAAAAAATTGCAGCATAAAATTGTTTTATAAATCCTCTTAAAAATTACTTTTTTCATTCATAACAACGTTTTAACCTATAAATTAAGTTTCTATTTTTAATGAATTTTTAAAGAAAGTATTGTAATTGTCTTTTCCAAGAATTAATTTCTCAAAAAATGAAAGTAGAATTTAGCCTGCAAGACCACGTTAAGAGTGCACCAGTGCTTTGCAGTTACTGTGACAAAACTCAAATGGAATGATTAAATTAACTCTTATTGCAAATTAACCAGAGGAAGGTGTAATGTTCAGCACATGTTGAAATCGTAGCTTAATACTATGGGATAAGTATTAGATGCGATATTTTTCATATAATTTCATAATAGCTGATGCAAATCAGTGAGATATATAGTACAAAGAACAAATCATTGTATGTGTTCGATAATAATACGAGTTACATGACTATCGGAGTTGGAAGTTTAAATATATTTGGCTGATAACTTACAAAGAGAGCAAGGTACGTATTTAATTGAAAATTTTTGAATGCATTAATCAAGGTGAGCCAGCTGGCCGCCAAAGGCGGCTAATCAGTAATATAAAATTTTAAATAAGCATAAATTAGAAAAATGTTCCAAAAACTCTGTAAATTTTTATAATAAAGATGTTGATGAAAATCTAATCCAGGATATTTATTTGCTACAGTGTTTGATTTTGAATGAGAGAGATATAAATAATGCAGTAGACATTGCAATATATACTAAATAATAATGTTATGAACCTGTAATTTTGCTTTCCCACAATAATAATGCAATCGTAAAAAAGAAACAATTACAATTATTTGTATTACTGCCCGGGCTATGACATCAGAGAGCCCAGAGTTGGGTGACAAACTTGGCGACCATTTGGAGACTTTAGCGACAAAATGATTATTTCCCGAAACATCGAGATTTTTCCGATCCCTCTATTAGGAGCGGAGATACATCCAGAATGCTCCTCATTGGTCGAGAAGATTTTAGCTCCGCCTTCCATCACTATATAAGGCAGACAATCTACGGTCTGGTCTAGAATCGAGATGACCTGAATAGAGAAATCTTGAAGAGGAGTCTGAGAAGTGCAGCAGAGTTGAATCGAGAAGATCTGAACTGAGAGGTCTTGGAAGCTGAACGAAGTATGACGGTGGTCGACCGAGTAGATCTAAACAGAGGAGGAGGAGTCCCAAACGGAGGCCTTCTGATTCACTGTGTGGCGTATTCTGACGAAGCCAGTGTCGTCTTCGGGAACGGAGCTGTACTGAACTGAGGAGTAGTCCAATTGTGTGAAGTAGTGAATCGGCAATGAATGCAAGGAGATACAGAGGAGTTGTTTCAGCCTGTTCTGGAGAGACCTAGGCGATTGTATACAGAGCCCCTTAAAGATTCCCTCTCCTGCTGAATCCTGTCTGGCCACTTTATGAGCTGTGGACGGTGTCACTACGGAATTTTTGCCTGTGGACTAATGTTGCTATTGTGGGCTATTATCTGCAGTATCGTACTACTCTGTCCTGTCCTGTGCTTTCGTCTCGGCTGTACATAATTGTCGTCTGTGTACTGTTCTGTCTTCGTCCTGTATATAAACGTCGTCTGTGTTGTGCCGTCTACTGAAGGACTGATCATTTGTGAAGGAGTGTGAGCTCATTATCATCTTCTCACACCATACACACCCACTATACGAGTAAACGAAACCGACGGATTAGTAAAAGAAAGATAGGAAATCCGTAACAATAATTATGAGTTATTTCTAAAAGTATTTACTGTTATATATATATATATATATATATATATAAGTTTGGGATTTCAAAAATCTTTTTGCACACAGGCCATCTTATAGCCAAGGCTGGCTCTGTTGATTTTATACCAAGATTATATTCAATGCGCCATAAAGAGGGATACTTTGTGCACCCTCTTTTTCATAAGTGAAAAGGCTACTGAAATAAAATGAATTAAAAAATCAATCTGGAAATACAAGCAAAGGAAAAAAATAAAGATTATGCTGGGGGAAAAAATTCTCTCTGCGTTTTGAGAATTGCTGTGTGATTTCCTGTTCCAAAGGGCAAGATAATTCTAGCACTATATTAGCAGTTGTAAGGAGTGTGACAGAAAACAGTTTCTACTGGCTGAAATTTCAGAAAAGATTTTTAAACAAATATCTTCAAGATCGCAATTCATTTTATATCGTAAGAACTAGCTTAGGATTAAAAATATTCCTGACCACGAAATTCCACTCCGGTCAGTTGTAATTGCTCAGTCCTATGGAATCGGTCAAGAATACGTGCAATGTACGCATAAAACATCGTTCCTAAATATAAAGTATCTTTGCATGAAGAATAAAATAAAATATATTTCAAAATGTCATACAGGATCACTTCACTACCATGATGCAACAAGTAGTTGAATTTTAATATTTTTTTATTTTTAAATTTGGTTTTATTTCCTAAAAAAAGCATATATTTTGTTTTGAAAAAAATCCATGATGAAATAATAAGGATAATACTTGAATGAACGCCTTATTTTCTAATTAGTTTAATTCTTAATGTGATAAATAGATATGTGGCAGATTTTTAATATAACAAATACACATTTGCAAAAAAAAGTGAATTTTTAAATCATAAAACGCATATTGTCCAGGCTCTAAAATTTTTATCTGATTATAAAAACATTTTTTTCCATGAAAGCTGACTATTTCTTTACAGTATATTATTTTTCAAATTAGGATATAAAAGTAAAGAACGAAAAGGACTTTTTTTTTGCATTTATTGTTAATTTGTTTGGAAAGAGTATCAATAAAAATCAAGGACATTTATTTGGCTAGCTTCGCCCTTTTTTACTTCTTGTATTTTCTACTTCCTTTTAAATTCTTTATTATTTTACTTAAAAATAGACTGCTTCTTTCACTGGAATTTTATTTTCCTACAAATGAAACAGATTCTGCTGTAATTAATCAAAAACTGTTAATAGTTTAATGCAGTACAGGTAAGATGAATTTAGCATCTCTATTAAACTTAAAAAGCAACGTATTAATAAAACTTAACGAAACAAAGCACTTTGTTGAAAACTGACTGGTTAGAAGATTATTTTTTAAACTTTCATGTATAATATGAATTGAATATTTAGTAGCAAAAATATGTGGTGGTTAATGTGAGTTGGAAAGAAAATATAAAAGAAAAAGTGGAAAAGAATATTATAATAAAGCAGCTATCTTCATTCTTCCTTTAACAGAACAGATTCTTTAAAAAAAGTGTCTTCTGAAACAATTCTAAAAATATAAAAAACAGAAAACTCCTATATCATTTTTTAAACACTGCTATAAAGAAAACTGATATGTCTTATGGTGCTATAAAACAAACTAACAGAAATGTGGGTGGATTTATAAGCCATATAATGACAGTGATCAGTCATCATATGGCTTGTGATATTCGGTCATAAAAGAATGGAAGCTTACAAATTTCTAAACCATATTTTGTATAAAAAATTTCCAAAAGAAATAAGCAATCATGGCACTTCTTTTCCACGATTGTCATGATGTTTACCTTTTATATTATTTATTGTTTGTGGATATATAAGGAGATCAATATCAGGAGTTTTAAATTTTTATCATATAAGGACTTGCAAAGAAATTTTATAGGTCATTTTGGTTCGGTTCTCTGTTTTAAATGAAAATTCTTTCAATCGTTTGAATTTCTCAAATTGGATTTTTAAATTTTTTATTTATCAATGTGTAATAATGGAATTTTAAAATTGTAATTGCAGGATAAATTGCAAATAAAGGCAAATTCAAGCAGAGATGTGAATTTACACCAACTAAGCATTATTTTTCAAATTGAACTGATCGGGATGGAATCCAAACCAGTGGAAAGATATTTGATAATGAGTCTTATGAATGGAGAAGAAAACATAGCAAAAACTATGGAATTACGAAATCGTATTTAATGAGCAATATTTGTGATAATCAAACAAATACTCATTATGCACGTTTGACAAGAGCTTTTTCTGGCATACTTTAAATTGAAAAAGAAATATACTGTAAATCTGATTATAGTTTAAGTGATGTTTGGAAGAAGAGGGATGAAGACTTAAATATCTTTCTTACCACTTTCATGAGGTTCAAAGTTTTAAAAAATCATCCTAAAATAGACCTAATGTTGCTTCAAAACAGGGTTTTAATACAAGTAAACTAAACTATATCTCATAATTTTATTTAAATCCTAAAAAGTAATTTATATGTTAATTTAGCCGATGTTAATTTTATTCTAAAATATTCATTTATTTTCTGATCCATTTCACACTTTTTAGTTAATTATTTCTAACAAGCATTTAATAAAATTGTTGATTTCAGGCCAGTAACGAAGAGATAAAAGTCCTTAACATATGCATATCTTTTTAAAAAGATACCTAAGATTCCCTGGCTTAAACCGGCACGGGGAAAAATTCTATCAGAATCTCATAGTAACATCAGTGAAGAGAGTATTTTTTGATGCTTTGCTTTTGTATCGAGATGTAAATAGATATAATTTTATTACATTTATTTCTTGTACAAATTATGCCTCCCATGATGAAATAAATCTCAGTTAAAAAAATTCCAAAAATAATTTCTTTCCGGTCAAGTATCTGTAAAATAATTCTATTTATTCTCTCTCTCTCTCTCACACACATAACAATCACATCTTCCAACGACTTTTTCATATACGATAAGAAAATTTTTGCATTTCTCTTCATCATATAATAAAGATATTTATTCAATATTTCCCATCTTTTGTTACACCAGCAAGGGACAACCATTGATACAGATTATTCTTAACTTTCACATTAAAAGATAAATCTATAAATAATCAATCTATTGGAGAATTTAATAAAGAAAACATTTGACAGAAATTATAATAGCAATTTTAATGATAAAACCGTATGTCAAATTCCATCAATATAGATTCTTGAGCTAAAAAAAGCAGGCAGATTTCTTTTTCTTCTAAAAATTTCCATTTATATACATAAAACCACATATCAAATCATTTTCATAGTTTTTTAATTGAAACAAATAAAAATAATCACACCAATTTTATGATTTTTACTTTAAGAAAGGATACAGTATAATCAATGAAATAATCCTTTTTAAATGTAATTAGAAATGAACCAGCTTCCAAGTAATAAAGTTTTACTCTAATCATTTTGATTAACCATTTTGTTAACCATTAACCATTTGTTGAACATTTTTTTAAACATTAGTTCAAGCGCAGTGGCATTTTGACCTCTCATTGTCAGGTACTTACACCTTATTTTATTATCTATGTGTATAAAAATAAAATATGGTCAGAATATATAAATGTTTTTCCATACAAATGTGTCGTTATCTAAGATACAAATGCAGCGTTTGATGAAATTTCCCGTCAGTTCCTTTTTTAAATATTTTTCTGCATTTCATTTCCTTTTTTTCACACTCCACTCATATTAAACATTATTTTTAATGTAAGTATTTTTTCTTATATAAAATTGTTGGAAGAATTAAAAAATATATATATTATACTATAGCACTGTAGTTTATACCCGATTTTTGTTTTGGAACAAAGAAGCTTAAATTGAAAATTTATAACTTTTGTCGTTTATTTTTATATACATACTCAAATTGTTTTTTATTCTTCATTCACAATGAAAAGAAATTATTAACAAAAATTTCCCGAGAATTTATTCATATTACAAAAGAATGCATTTCATATAAGGATTTGCTACTTTTTTCCCCACGAGACTCCATTAGTTTTTCCATTTTATTCAGAAGAAATAATCTTGGAAATGTCGTTTTTAAATTGAAATAGTTATTGTGTTTAATTAAGAATGATATGAGGCATGATATTTATTTTCTTGTAGGCAATGAATACATTCATTGAAATTGAAAGGCATGTAAAGGAGAAGCATAAATAGTATTTATTCTATTTTTATTATTCTATTCTACAAATAACTGACCATTTTTATGGATTAGATTTGTGTATTCCTTTAGGATTATAAAGATCGGTGTTCTTTCAGAATAGTAATGAAAGAAACTATTTATTGTATCACGTGATTCATTTAGAATTCTCAAGTTTAATGTTAGAAAATGTGATCAAAATATTTTCTTTCAAAATCGATTAAACATAGAAAATATATTTATACCATAAAATCGAGAATATAATTGAAAAGACAATTTTTTAAAATCTAAGATGATGCAAAATTATTTGTAATCTAATATTTTCAGAAGTTACTGCAAAAAAAGCTAAAATTTTATATATGTTAAGCTAAAATTTCAAAGTTATAAGATTGGTTCCCCTAAAACTTTCTCGTACCCTCTCTAATAAAACTGTGTTCTGAGAGAAAGACTTACATTGCATTTTCGTACAATGGCGACGAAATATTAACGTTTAGCTTGAATTTAGCCTCTTTACAAAATCTGTTGTCTCCTCGGCGAGTTATTTGGTAGTTAACCCATGGTGAATAAATACGGTAAATAGATCCGAAAATATTTTTTATATATTAGATAATTTTACAATGCCTATAACCATTGCCTAAATACAAGAAATAAGCATTCAAAGTTTTATCGCAATCGGATGAGCGGCTCGGCAACGCTTAAGAGACATATTGACTAACATTCATTTTTATTTACATAGATTGGGATTTTGTTTCGATTCTTATTATGATCACTTTACAAAATTTCATGATTATGTCACGAATCTGAGCTATCATCATCTTGCCAATCAATAAGAAGACACGAAAAGATATATGAATCCAATCTGGGCTTTACGTTGTCGTAGCCATAGCATTTAAAGAATCTGAAATGTTAGCACGTGCAGGGATTAATTTGACGCAAACTTCCTGTAAAAAAATAATAAAAACATTGTTTCATTGCTTTCTGCTGTTCTAATTTACTTTTTCTAGCGCCTTATGAAGGTAAAGGCAATAATAGGTATAAAAATTTATAAATTCCTATAATGTCTAAACATAAAGAGAAATGACGGAGTCAAAAAGTGTGTGGTGACAGGTTAATATTTTTTCATATATATACGGATTAATATAGCAAAAATACGACTGATATCACAAAAGTTTTATTGATCTATAACATATTCACATATTTTTTTTACATTCACATATTTCATATATGTTTTAGTAATTGTGTTTTGAAAGAATTAAGTTGTTATTGGTTTTCTCGGAACGATTTCAAGAGTTAACAAAAATATTCATGAAAATCTCAAAAATGAAAATTTTGATGTTCATTATGTTTTTCTCATATTATATGTACTAGAAATAAGAAATGCCATTTTTTATTTTTTCCACATTTAATTGCATTATTTTTCTCCATATTTAATACTTGAAGAAACTAAGTATTTTCATCAATTATTTTATCCGAATTCTTTTTTAATGTTGAGTTTTCATTTCGCTTCTGTACCTGAAATCCTACAGAAAAACACACATTAATAATCGATCTCCAAGAAGTGATCTTATTGAATATTCAGCGCCTTACGAAGAATAACATATTATGTTTACCTACTTGCCCCTGAAACGCAAACACAGATTCGAAATTCGATCGTCATAGCTTTAACGATTGGAGAAAAATTTAATTATGAAGTTCCTTCTCAGATATGAAAGTTTGAGTTTTGACTTTATAAAAAAATTCGTGTTCTAGCTACCATAAGATAATTATCTTATATATCTACTTTTAATTATATGTCAAATCAGAATAGCGAGAGTGCTGTGCCCTCGACTTCCGTATAATCCACTTTAATACTTGGAGTTCTTGTTTCATTTCTGTATATAATTAAGGAAATATGTACTTTTGGTACAGTTCCTCCTCGTTTCGAATAATTTCCATTTTCCCAGTTCTAAATGTGGAGATTTACAGTTTTGACGTAAAGATCAATTTATAAAATTCGCGCATCTTACTTTTTTCTGTTTACGCTCACACATAAATTTGCATGTATAAATATACAGGCAGAGATCTAAGCTAATGATGGATTTTGTTGAGAATATAAGATCAATCAGTTCTTTAAAAATCCATTTATAAAGTTTAATTTGTATACGGGTGGCCTTTTTGTAACATCGTTTTCAAAGACAGACAAAGAAAATAAGACTTTATTCCAAAAATGTTTTTTTAAAGTATTATAATTCAAATATATGGAGACTTCAAAATAATGAGACAGAATTACAGGAGATTCAATCCTTTACTTTCTAAAGTTCTGCATATTAGGAAATTGAAAATAGATTCATTTAACAAACGTTACCATTAATTTTAATATATTATTTTATTTATTTGACCACATCAAAGAATTTTGAATTGATCTCTTAGAATAAATGTCATCTTATTTTTCTTGGTGCAATAATGTCAGAGTGCTAATGCAAATCTTTTAGGCATTCCAAACTTTACAACATAGTACAATATTTTTTACAACATTATCAGAAAAATGAGCGTATATAATCGCAAGAAAAAATAATAGATTCTTTTTCGAATTTATTTTCAGTTATTTCTTTTTTATACACGAAATATATTAAGAGAAAGTATTATAATCGTTACAAAATTTAAATTGTATTTCTATCGATGAGCCCAAATGAATTGAGCTAAATGAATAAATACAATTTGAAATCCTTTATATTAGAATTGAGAAATAAAAAATAAATATCTATGGAAAAAAATCCATTTAAAATTTCTTTCTCTCTTCCATAGTGTATAAGAACACAATACATTAAATTAATTGAATCTCCCACAATTTAATTTCATGTAATATTTATAAAGAAAATTCATCTATACAATAATGCCAGTTTCATTAATATTATTACTTCAAATTTCATATGTTCATTGCATATTATTTGCAAGTTGATGACATTATGATCCCGGAAGTGCGGCGGAATTTTCCTTTCCCAGGGTAATCATGCTAATATGTCCACCTTTCGAAATGGCTTTTCAAATAATGCTTAGAGTGCATTTAATCTTGATTAACAAATATGTCTAATGTGTAAGAAACTGTAAATCTAATAAGTACACTTATTGAAACTTTTATATTTAATACAGTATTGAAAAAATTACTGTCCGAAAGACTGCTTGATTTCCCTGATCTCCTTTACTATTATTTCCCCATAAAATTTATTTACTTTTATTTTATAATTTTACTTAAGTATTCAGTTTTGCATCATTCAACTGAAACTTTGCATGTTACATGCAAAAACGTTTGGTAGCATTTAAAATTTTTAAAATGATTCCTTTATTTTTTCGATCGATAAAAGATCGATCTGGATTTCAAATCCTTATTAAAATAAAGTAGAAGGAGGGGGGGGGGGAGAGGAGTTCAGTTCATTTTCTTCTTCACTAATTTCTTTAATCTTCATTAATTTTTTCCTAAACATTTTCAGACTTTTCTTTGAGTGCGAAATATGAGTTTATGTATATTCATGAATGATCGAAATACAAAGGAAATTAATCCGGTGCATCCGATGATATTTGTAGAATTAAACAAATCTAGATACTTTTGATCTGATAGTAAAATAAATAAATGTCCTACTTTACAACTTAATTTTATAAAACTCTCGCTGACGTCCTGGTCTAGGCTTTTTTAATTCACCATCTGGGCTTCCCAGGTACGAGTCCTAGATCATACATGGTTGTTCTGTATCCTGTGTTCTATCAGTAAGGTGTGTAAAAGTGCCTCCCCCCTCCTATAAAAAGATTGTGCAAGCGAGTGCTTGAGTGTCATCTTCATACGAGCTGGAAGTCAGACTTCTGTTCTCGGGTACTAAGGATTCTTTATCTTCAAAAGCTACTGCACCCCTCTTTCTCAATCTCTTGGACTTCGCTTGGATTGTAGTTCATTTCAAGGGGAATAAGCAAAAACATAAAACTCTCATCATGAAATAATTTCAAGAGTCGTATTGAAATTATTTTCTACTTGAATTGTGAGTTGTCATTATAAGTTGTCGTTTGCTTTGGAAATAAAATAAGGCGAAACCATTATAATGCTATTATTATTTGTTAAGATGCAGGGGAAAATAATGTAACAACAAATAAGAGTGATTTTCACGAAACTTTCTCACATATTCTTCATTAAATGTGTTACCCTCATATCTCTGAATAAAATTGTGTAATCCCGCGAATATTTTGCTTCGCAGTGAAGAACAATAAATACGAAATATAGATATTTGGAATTAATCTAGAATCTTTACTGAACCATGTTGATAATATTTATTAAAAGCATCTTTTTACTTAACCAACTGAAAACAAAATTATAGTACAAGATAATATACCAAATATCATTGACTTAAGTCATTCCGTTTATGAGTTAGTAATTTGCATGAATGCTAAAGTATAAATTGATTAAAATTGTTACGTTAAAATTCAACCGTTTGACGTATTTGGTTCCTAAATATGATAATCTACATTTTAATCGCTATATCTATTTCCCAAATTTAATTTATCTAGATCTTTGTCTCTTGTAGCTATTGAATTCGTTTTTACCCGATCATCATGCTAGACAATCTTCCTGTCAAAGAATTTCAACCAATTCTAAAAATTTAGCCATAATTTGATTATACCAAATTTCAGCTATCCTTTAAATTATCATGTTCACAGAGACTTGAAGCCAAACATATATTTTTTTGGAATCAAAGAGGTTCTGAAACGTAAAGATTAGTCAAATTCTCGAGTTAGATTTTTTTTTTATGATTACAGTAGTTCTTTCTATATTTCATATATGAGAAAATAAAAATGAAACAAAGCGTAAAATAAGTGGAAGGAATGATTACCCCGAAATTTTTGTGCTCTAATATATGCTCTAAACATTAAACACACACACACACACACACACACACACACACACACACACACACAC
>JAPMOQ010015927.1:8395349-8440508 GCA_026543055.1 Argiope trifasciata | reverse complement strand
ATAATCAGAAGTTTCGACAAGTCAATACTGCTCAGTGTTTGATATTAGAACATTCATATACAGATAGAAAATATATAAATATTTTATTCTTTAGAACAGCATTTGTAAGACAGACATTCTGAATTTCTTAATGTATACCGCAAATGTGAACTTCTTTCCTTTCAAAGATATACATTTTTATGTTGCTTTGAAGGCTGACTCGACCATCTATTTTATTATATATCACGAATTTTGCGATTAAATGAAAATTTTCCTTTATTAGACCATGTTATTATGAGTATTTAGGTCAAGTCTAATTTTGAATGCTTTGAATGAGTATGATATGCACAAGAAAAAAATTATTTTTTTATTGAAAAATGTGGAAATTAAGAATCTTTCAGCGGAAGCAAGGTGGAAAGGTATGAAAATTAGAAAAAGACCCCCTACAGCGAAAATAAATATGATTTTTTAATTTTGCTTTATCGTTTTTTATTTTATTTTCTCAAGATTTTATAATAACTCAAACCATCGTAAAATGAATAGTACAAAGAATGTGTTTCAAAGCATCTAAATATTGTGTTTAGTTTCATAGATCAGGGAAAGAGATCGAATCTTCATTTTGGATTTGCTTGTTTCTTTTCTAGTAGTTTTTATTTGATGTACATGTGCTGAAGATAAAAAAGAACCTACACATTGATAGATTTCATAAAAAAATATGAAATTTTTAATTTCTATATACGAGAATAATTTCTACCATATTGAAAATTTCATATTTGTGTTACCAAATTAATCTATTCACAAATAAACAGATGATAAGTAGTAAATCTTTTGATGGATTTGGACAATATTTTGATACTTGTATATTGGAGCAATAATGAATCGATTAAATTTCATCGATCTAAGCGTTTAAGCTGCGTTTTTATTTATTACCATATAGATATTTTGATATACAGACAGAGTTTCTAAGAACTTGTTTTTTCCAAATTTTGATAGAAATCTACCACTAAGTTAAAAAAAAGAGAAATTATTTTTTTGCATTAAATCCCTTCTGCTTCTAAATTATCGTTAAAGACTAACATAGTTTTGAAATTGACAGGCAGACTGACATAATATCCATGATAGGTTTCAACGATACCGGTAAATCTAATATATAATTTATAAAAATCACTCATTTCCTTATAACATGATCTCTTCATAGACTTTGTATTGGAAAATGTATCTAGAATAACAGATTAAATTCCTCTTACAAAATCCAGTGCTATTAATCATCGACAAACCATATTCTCTTTTTTTGTACTGAAAATGTTCACCATTATTCGTTAATTTTATTTAAATATTAACATTATTCAATTTTATTAAAAATTATCCCATTCAATAATAATAATAATATGTTATTTAAAAAAATTTCATTCTCTCTTTGCTTAAATAGAATTTATTACAATTACATAGTATTAATAATATATCTAGTGTACATGTGTTATTTATGTTTCAATCATTCTATCCACGCAATTCGTAAAAACAATTCATAAGTAAGATTACAATTCTTAATAGAATATATTAATTAAGTTGTTGTAATCAATAATGTTTTTAATTATTTTGTTATGTGACTGAATGGGATTTTTATGTGATTTTTCTAGGCGCACTAAAATTACTATGTAATGAGCAACGCATTTTGATGATGAACAGACGAGAATACATAACACATGGGAATACACAAACGAACACGAGAATACACAAAAATCTAAAGAAGCTAATTCAGAAGTTAAATACGGTTAACATCATTTTTAAAATATGACACAAAAAATTACCACTTAATAATCTTATTAACTATATTTTTCTCATATTTCGATGGATATTTTCGACAAAAAAAAACACTTCGTATTTTTTCTTTAAAAAAGGAAGAAAATTAACTTCCTAAGTTTTGACAGAATAATTACCTCTTTAAAGACGACGCTTGTTATGTTGCTGTGTTAAGTAATTTCCTTTTCCTAACGACTTTATTTTATGATAAAAATAATTCAAGCTAAATTATAAAAACGTCCATTTGTAAACTTGATCAAAATCATGGTTCTAAAAATAGGTCTAAATAAAGGAAATAATGGCAATAGATGAAGAACTGACATAATTTGACAAAGAACCGAACCAAAAATACGAAATAAAATGTTTTATCCGTTTAATTGCTTTAAATCACTAATGTTAACATCCTAATAACAGGAATAGTTTCCTATTAACAGGAATAATTCCTGTGCAGTAATATCTGCTCAAGGACATTTGAGAAGGGATGTTAGCTTTATCTTAACATGGTGAGGTAACATGGTAACTTGCGAACATGGTGAGTTCTCGGTAACATTCACTCTCGAAGATATATGAATGTGTGCTTGCATTAGATTTAGGATTTGACAAATACATATTCATTGAAATCGAAGAACATAATATTCAATTTATACAAAATAAGTCCATTGGACTAAAATACAAAAAATAATAAAATTAATTCAAAGAATAAATCAATATTTGTTGAAGGAATTGAATTGGCACACCAAATCGCTTATTAATGTTATCTCACAGTTTCGGGTTCTTTTTTAATCCTTTCATTAAAGACAAATATTAAAACTTAAAAATCGGTCTAGGGAGTAGCTGACTACATGCGGCTTTTGTTTATAATTTTTAGACTTTAGGAATTTCGAAATTATTTACTGGCAACACTCGATATATTCACTCCCAATACAATAACCACACCACCAGTTGCAATAGAGAAGTTGAGATCACTTGTTCTTGAAAAGGATATGGTTTACTGTTTATTATACTTATTACTTTGCTGCATTTAAATGAGTGAGATGAGTGCAAATTTATAAGTAAAATAAAAAAGAATTAACTCATTTTAAAAATGACATTAAATAACTGTAACTTCCTTTTTTAGTTCATTTAAAAAAATTATCATTGGGACAATCATTATGAATTATTAAAAAAATTTATCAATTATGGGAACTAGATACAAGCGTTATCATAGAGTTTCTAAATTAATATGTATTATTTTCCCTACCTTCAAATCATTTCTTCTGATCTAATAGAGTTCATGGCAGTGACTTAGTTACAATATGGTAAAACTAGAAGGCCAACTACTTGAACAGCATGACTAAGAGTATTCCTTAAGCATTAAAGATACATTCTTTCAAGAATTAAAAAATATATATTCGCAGTGAGCATACTTGGTGATCTCCGAACTATCTAGTTGTTCCTGTGATCTTAGGAGTACTTTAAAAAGCAGAATAAAAAGAGCACAAGTGATTTTAAAATCTAAAAGATAAGGTAGAATATTAAAGTTATAAAATTTAATAATACAATATTATGGTGTCAAAATTTATTTATATATAAATAAATGTCCCACACGTTACATTCTTGTATTAAAAATTAGTGATTTTATTTGATTAATTTACTTTTATTTATTTTTCGTTCCACACAATATTTGTCCTTGTGGATCTTAAAGCAAAAGTTGATGCTTAATGTCGTAACAGTAATATCAAAATATTATTGAATAATAGTATATGAGAATCTAAAATATCTTGAAAAATTTATTCAATTGTGAACATAAAAAAAAATTGTTTTTAAATGTTTAAAATATATTTGCCAGCATAAAAATACATTTTTCTTTTGTATGATGGCTCTGTTATAATTGTGACTATACCATTTACTAAGGAATTAAATTTATAAGTTTCTTCATATATCTTAAATATTAGTAAATTATCTTATTGTTCAGAAAATAAATTTTTTAAATAACCTTTGCCTTTAATTTATTCAGATTTAAATTATATGTATATACTTTAATATTCACTGGAAAGTGTTCTGTTTATAAAAGAGTATTTTTCTACACTCAATTCTATATGTTCAGGCTATTATTAATTATAAATATTTTGTTGTTTAATTTAGCACAAAAAAAAATTCTTAAAAATTTTGTTAATATTTTTTTAATTTGACATGTTTGTTGCAATTAGCATTCGTCATTAATTTCTCAATATTGCATGCGTTAGTTATAGTTTAGATACAAATATATATGTATTTTTTGTGCTTGCTTGCTTGCTACAATTATAGACGTATTTTATGCTGGCTTGCAAAATAATCGAAAAAAAAGTTCCTAAAAGGAAAATTGATTTACTTTGTGATTTCCTAATTCCAGTGCAAATCTTTGTCTTTTAACTGTAAAAATAAAAGTTCCTCCCACTTTCAACAGCAATAAAAAATAAAATTTTTATTTCTAGAATCATAATTATTTAAATAGTGTTGAACAGTAATTAAATCTCCTCTTCCATGTATTAAAAAAATTCTTACTTTTCTATTTTGTTTTCCAATTTCCCTTTTTAAAAACGTAGAAAGCTTGCATATGATTACATATTAAAAAGTTGAGTGTGTGTTTAAATAAATACGGTTCGAGAAATTTCTTGCGTTAAACGAAAATTACGATATTTTAATCCCAAATCATTTTGTCAGATTGTAATTCCTACCCAATTACACCATCTTATTACTCAAAAGTATTCAGACACTGATAATGCTCTGATTCAGAGATTTTCTCTGGATGTAAAAAGATAACACATATATTGTGGAAAATGAGTGATATCTCTAGGGACTTTATAAGGGAAGAATTCCTAAATAATCTCTAGTTTCAGGATTTATTTAGATTTATTGAGAATTTTTATCGTATCTTCAGATTTGAGATTGGTCAAATTTAATGGACTGATAAAATGGTAGAAATTTTATAACAATAACCAACTGATTGAAATAAAATTGTAATCCCTCTTCAAATATCTTTCAAAATATTTCCCTCATTAACGAAATAGGAACTTTGGCTATGGAGGTGTCTTCCTTTAAGGTTAGATTGAATAAATACCGCAGTTATGTCTTTTGAAATCATCCTGTTGTCTAGACAGTAAATCACTTTACCTGTGAACTGCACCACGACGTTGACCTAATAATAACATTTACTACTACCATACATAGCAAATTTGAAAGCTTTGTTCACAAATAATGCCCAACTTCTCAATTCAGAGGCCTCAAACATATATATAATTAAATACTCATTTAAATTGTGTCAAAATGCACGTAAAAAGCTTTCAAATCGATTTATTCGGCAATCTTTAAATTTAGATCAATTAAATTCAGCAGTCAGTTACTTCTTATGTTTTGAGCATTAAAAAAAGAATAATATTTAAAATATTTGTTAGTTTTTCTGTAAAAAGTTACTTAAAATTTTTAGTTTTTCTCATTTTTGTAGCATATTACTGCATATAATCATAGTTCAATAACTTCAGAATTTCTTTTCAATTCTACTAATTTTATTTTGACCAAAGACTTTTTTTCTAAATGTAATAAATTTTTGAAAATAGTTTAACTATGATTTTGCGAAATACGTACATAACTTACAAAAATTGCAACTGCGGATACAAATACTATCCATATGAAATGCGTCATCTGTATGCACGTTGTCGTTGCTATACAATTAAGAGAAAGTTTTAAAATAAAGGGTTAATTAGATTAATTCTATTAACATCCTATTTGGAAGCAACGCGAAGGCTATTTAGAGAGAAGCCTTATAATTTTGAGCTGCGATCAGATACTGATAACAGCATCTGAGCTATTATCCTCTCTCAAAACTTCTGTACGACACCAAACGGAAGACATTTGGCTGATGCATAGTTCATGGTAGATCTAAGATCTAGCATGCACGAAGCTAAGTCTCAGGATCTGATCTAATGTCATGGGTGGAATGGGATCTCCAGTTTGGCACATTTCGGCCTCGAAAACGACAATTCA
The DNA here is from genome assembly GCA_026543055.1 of Argiope trifasciata. Taxonomy (NCBI): domain Eukaryota; kingdom Metazoa; phylum Arthropoda; class Arachnida; order Araneae; family Araneidae; genus Argiope; species Argiope trifasciata. The sequence goes on along the minus strand of JAPMOQ010015927.1, from coordinate 8,434,727 downwards.
TCATTAGGTTGTATCAAATAAATAGAGAAAAATAAGATCTAAAATACATGATATTTTAAACTAGACGTATGAATCTTCTTCAAGCCTTGATCAAAGTTTTCAACTGAAATTAATCTGATTTTTTTCGTATACCAAATCCTAAATCAGCTTAAAATCTAACACCCATTTTATTTTTTGAAGATAACAAAACTAAAATATGCAATAGAAACCTGTACTGCTAATTCTTGACTAAGGTTATAAAATGCAGATAGGAAATTTTTCATTATTTCTGTGCTTACTCCTACAAGAGAAGTCAATTTCTTAACATTTTTATTACTTAAATTTAAAAACTGAATCATTAATTAATGGTTGAAAAAAAGTTATCTTTTCCCGAAAATTGTAATTCTGTTTTTAAGCATCCATTAAATTTTCTCCCTCATAGTTCAAAGTACTTTGAAATCTTACCAATGTCAATTCTCACTCTCATAAAGAATATTTTTGGTCAACAGAAATTCATTCTCTATCGGAAATCACAAATTTAATTCCACGGAAAACTAAAACTTCTACCCTTTAAAAAATATTAGGATTTTCATATTTGCGGGACAATTATTCCAACCGGTAATTCAGTTCGCAAGATTTATTTAAAACTTAATTTGAGATTCAAATTTTGAGACATAATTATCATTTCACCAAGCACTGACGTTCACTAGAAAGCGGCTAAGAAGTCAGATTTCTCAATCTTTGAAAATTCTATGAAACGTTACATGGACAATAAGAAACTCTCAAATTTTTATAATTGTGGACCCCGTTATCGTCGTTCAGGATATATAAAATCAATAAAGCTTTTTATACTCATTATCAGGTGAAAAATCTTAATATCATTATTTTTGAAGATATTTTCTAGATAGTCGGAGTTTTTTATATCAAGTATTATTATATTATTACATGTCGCATTTTTGTCCTTTAATTATTAATTTTTGATTCCATAAATTCCGGTTATGATTTTTTAAAACCAAATTAGTGGATTGCAACAACTATAAAAATATTTTTGAAGTTATTCAACTTTTTTCCCTCTTTCCTGCATTTCCTTCAACTATGTTAAAACAAAGCAAAAAAATTTGAAAGTCATTAGTTTTAGTCATTGCCCATTTTTCTACCAATGTGTAGTTAAAAATTACACATCGGTAGAAAAATTAAAATAAAAACTAACTAAAATTAAAAATAAACTCTCTACATTTTTTTAAAAGCTGTAAGTCATTCATCCCTATGAGCTAGTGACCTTACAAATAAGAAAAAACGCTTACTTATACTCAAAGTAATTTCAGAATTTTTAGCCTTATTTCTACTTATATTCTTTAAATTATTCCAAGAAGGTTTTCCTCACTTTGCACTTTAATATGTAGTTGCTTTGATAGCTTTTATTTCGACAGCTGGACAAAAAGGTTACCTCTAAATGGATTTTGTTCAGAATTCATACACTAAATTTCTTTCGTCTAACTTCGAGTGTTAATATTCATGAACAAAATTACAAAGTAGCGTAGTTTTTAATCCTTTATTTTTCACCCTCGGGAAAATCTAAAACATAAAAGTTCGTGAAAATCTCGATTTTTTTTCCCGATTTTTATATATTGTATGCCAGAAAGTAAAAAGTACTTTAAGCATTCCTTAAATGCAAATACTAAATTACAGGAAGATAATTGATACTTTCTACTCAAACATTTTTAAATTTTTAAAAACAATTGTCTTTTATACTTGTATTCAGCACTTTTTAACTTTTCATGTTTATTTGTTTACATCGCTTTATTGTAACACTAATCGCATCAGTTGCTTTATTTAAATTTTTTTACCTTCTTGCTCTTTAATTTCTTATTTTAATATTACTATTTTTTTCTATTAGACGACAATCAAATACAGATTTCAGCAGATGGTAAGTATTTTTTTCAATATTTTGTAATATAGTTAACTATTATTGAGCTATACATGAAAAACACACGTTATAACTTTTAAACCCTTAGCAAGATTCAATTAAAATTTGAAGACTGAATGCAGGATATGTTGAAAAAAATTCATCATGTGCATTTTTACTGCTGTTAATGATAATTTTCCGTTGAAAACATCTGACAAGCCAAAGTCAACCGTTGCAAGAGATATAATAAAACCTGATTGTAATGTTTGAGAGAACTGGTAGTGTCTGTGATGATACTATTGGCCATTTGACAAGAGTGGAAATGCTCGAAACAATAGAGAAAATGTTGACAGTGTTTCAAATTAACTCCAGGTTATCGTTAAAACGAGTTACTTAATAGATCGGTATCAACCGGGAGACTTTACAACAATTGTTCAAGAGTTGCAGCTCTTTCTTAAGATATTCAAACTCATTAGCCACCATGCTAAACTAGCAAGCGTTTGTGGTTAGCTGTCGATACAAGTGGTAAACAAGAATTTTACATTAATATGGTTTTGGTTTTAGCAATGAGGCCCATTTTCATTAGGGATGATACATCGGAAAGCTGAATCACTGCATTTGGGGATTGAAAATCCTCATTTCGAGATCGAAATGTTTCCATACTAAAGTGGTAAAATATTTGATGCGTAATTTCTTGTCACGGAATAAACGATGCGATATTTAATGAAAGCATAGTGGCAGCTGAACGTATGCTAAATGATTTCATTCTTTCATCCAAAGTGATTCAGATTTTCGTGCAGGGCAGAACAGGAACTCATTGAACCGATTTAGCGTTTGCTGTCCAGGAAGAGCAACTTTGGGGAGTGAATTCTCCAAAGCACTAGAATGGGATTCGCTTTTTCACCATATTCACCCGATCTCAACCCACGCCACCCTTTATCTGTAGGAAAAAAAATCAAAGGCCGAGTTCACTTTAATATCACAGAGATTATCGTTGATCCCGAAAATGCCATCCAAAAACTGCTCGAAACTGCCCGAAACTGCCAAATGTTCTTGAATGAAAAATCTCGCGTGGAAGTATTTGAAGTTTTCACTTAATTTGAGGAGTACACAAGCAATTATATGTTGGAAATTAAGCCTTAAAAATCCCGTCATACAGATTTTTTACCTTTCTTATTTGCAACACGTGCACGATCCATAATATAAATAAAAAGACTGCGAGTATATATTTTATATAATTAAGTGCCATATCAGTATATTGAGACTAAAACTGAACTTCCTTTCGAGCCGCATCAATAACTAATGATTAGCAGTATATATATATATATATATATATATATATATATATATATATATATATATTGCTTTTACAAGAAAAGATTTGGCTTTAGAATTAAGTAATGATGAAAACCTTTTGAGATGTGATTATTTTTAAGCATTACCCCTCATCAATGTGATTTATTTGATTTATTTAAGAAGTGTAAAGAAAAAATTACGAAAACTGTGCAAGTTTTAAAAAATAATTTAAATGATATAAATAAAAAAATTTTAAAGTAAGTCTATCAAAAATTAAAAAGTACTTTAAAGTATGTTTCATAAAACATTTGATCGGAAGTTTTAACAACCATTGATTCTGGCGAACCAGTTGGTCGCCAAAGGTGGCTGGTATTAATATGAACACTAGAGCTGTTTATCTGTGATAAAATGCACAATGTCGCAAAGGTGAAATTTTACTAGAGATCAGTTTAAAGACTTTTCTCCTTCTTTAAATACACCTCCAAGGAAGTATCCACTTGAAGGAATAGGTATAGAGTTCTTTATATCTGCGTAGTATAGGAAAGTATAGGAAATTAAATATTTTAATATTGTACGAAAAAGACATAACCTCCTTTACATACGGCATATATATATTCACAATGTCAATAATTTAGGAAAATATAAACAAAACTAAAATTACAGAATTCAAAACACTTTCATTCTTCTATCGTAGGTAAATATTGATATTATTATACATAAAACATTTCTTTTGTGAACTTCGCTGAAAAATTTCAATTTAATTGTGAAAATATCAGTACTCAAAAGAAAATGGAAAACAAGCTTTCATTCTTGACTCTAAAGCAAATATTTATTTTACTCTGTTATTACATACAAAAATTTTTCCACTCTTCGCAAAAGCATTTCACACTTCATGGCAAAATTATTTTTTCGCCATTTCTGAACATTCTGATCATTTTCTTTAAAACTTTTAGCTTTATAGAAATTAAGAATTTAATGATCCGGAAAAACAATCTTAGAAATATTGAAATATCAAAATGTGTTTCCGAAATAAGAAGCTTCATGTTTCAGTTCTCCTGTTTTCATGTTCTAAAGTAATTTCCGAATTGCAAAGAACAAAAGAACTTTTCAATTCTTCGAGTTCCATTCAATTCTCTTAATTATACTTTCAAGCTGATTAACTGCTATTTTCGAAATTTTCCATTGACAAGTCTTCGTAATTCAAACCTCTGTTCCATTCCACGAATTTCTCAAATGCCTGCGAATTCTTTTCTGGAATAAGATATAAAAAGAGAAGCAAAATAAGTTTCGTTATTATTTTATTTAATAAATTATCGATTTTCTTTTAATACTAGTCGTTTTTTCCTACAATAATCTTTTGATTTTAAAGAGAATTTTTTTCTATTTCAACTAAGTTTTTTTTTAATTGATTGTAATACATAGATGGAAAGAGACGAGCATATCTATATTTATTATTATTTAAAAAAAAAAATTAATTCATTTAACCTTTAAATATTTTTTAATATTCTTATAATTAAAGCATATAAAGTTTATAATTAAACTTATAATTAATTTTCCTAAATTTATCATTTTGTGATTTAATTTTTTATCTTTCATATTTTATCTAAAAAATCCAAAATGTTTTCTTAAATTCGAAATTTCCTAAAGTATTGGGAAAACAATAGAAGTATTGGATTATTCTTGTCAGATTATTATAATAAAAGATTTAAAGTCTCCATTTAAACAATTTGTAGGTTTAAACGTCCTCTCACAAGCTAAAAAAGCAATAATCCTACAAAAGCACATCTGATACTGCGATTACAAATGAGTAATATTGTTCAAGAAATAAATAATATTATATGGAATAATAAATGTCATACTGACAGAATTTGAAATGCATCTCCGACAACACTGCATTAGTTTATTGAAAAGTGTGTATGTGTGCAAGTTGACACTCTGCTAGGTGGCTAAGTTTGATAACACTATTTAAGTTAAAGTGACCAAACTTGGGATGTGGATGCAACAGATTGCGAGAAATAAACCATGAAAAAAAAATTAATTTTAATTAAAAATTAACTGAAGATGATAGTTTTTGTTAAATTTAAAATAAAGATCATTTTTACATTATCTTAAAATTCAAAACACTATCTTTTAAGTGTTACCTAGTACTTTGTAATAGATATGTATTTCAAATGTTAATACATTTTTTTAAAAATTTGCAGTTTACCGATTGTATGTTTCACACTAAATATAAATATAACCTGCAAGAGAATGTTATAATTGCATGAAAAAAATAGATTTTGTCAACTTAGTCGTCATCAGTTGACAATAGCACAATTTAAAAGACTGAAGAAAATAAAGTTGACTGCCATAAATTTTGTAAAGTAAAATGAATTTTGAAAAATGCAACTTTCAGCACTTATCTGATTAAAAGTATCTTGGTTCAAAAGAAATAATGACAAAAAATATATAAACATGCATGATGGAACAAGGTTTTATCTCACACGAAGCGACATAAACCTTTTAAAAATGTTCGAATTAAATAATTTTAATATAAAATCAACAAAATTAGCAAAATTTGAATAATAAGCAAAAAACGGATGAAAAAGCGAAACTTGAACTGTTTCTCAAAAAAGAATCCTTATATATTGGAAAAGAATAAAATAAGATTTAAAACCACCATCTTAAGCTTCGTGAATGACAATGATTCGCATTTTCAAGTTAATCTTCTAACTGCTGTCAAATGAAAAGATTTGGGATTTAAAAAAACGTATTTTTTCTAACCATGTAAGAAGATTAGAGAATAGAATACCAGGAATCCTTCTAACTCCAGTTTCAAAATGAAAATATGATTTTTTTACTTGCAGTTTATAATCGGCAATTTTTTTCGGTTTATGCGTTTGTATTTTTTATCTTTAATATTTTAATTCTATGTTTAATAATATTGTCATAAAAATCTTAATATAAAAGAGCAATAATACATATGTTAACATTCCTTACAGACTTTCTAAAATGATTCAACCGATTTAAAATTATTGAGCTGAAATACTGTGGATGTCAGACTTCCTAACAGGAACCGCTGAGAGAATGTTGTGTTGGGTTTTGATTAATTAATGGGCTGCATTTTAAATCAAAGAATTTTACTTTTAAAAACAAATAAAATAATTTTTTTTGAACAACAATCCGATTGATAAGAATTTAGAACAAATTCTCTAAGGTAACAAGAACAGCCATTAAAATTACGTTTCGTCAACGCCAAAAGAAATAATTTTAGTGAGGGAGTTAATAGCGAGAGAAGTTTGAAACATTATAAAATTATGAATTCTACGAATTCTTAATATTCTTGAATATTTTCCGATATCAATACATTTTAGAAATTTTTAAAAGTGCCTTGATTAATTAGTGGATTGTATTTTAAATCAAAGAATTTTAATTTTCAAAATAAATACAATTCTTTTCTGTTAACAACAAAGTTTGTTGGTTTAAAGTTTCCAAAGTTAAGATATCAGATCGATTAAAATTTGCCATGAATTTTTTTAACCAACAAGAATAGTCGTGAAAACGAACTCAGCTATTTTTTTAGCATCAAAATAAATAATTTTGGAGAAGGCATCAACAGAGCAAGAGCTTTGAAAAATTGATTACAAAATTTTAAATTCTGATAAATTTGAGGATATTCTAGAATATTCTTTAATATAAATACAGTTTGAAAAATTATAAAAATGTCTAGAATATCTTGAATAATTTAGGGTTTTCTCCTTTTTTTAAAAAAAATTATTCAGTTTAGAATAATCTAAAATATTATACAATATTGCATTTTGGGGGGAACAATTATGTATTATTCTATACATACATTGCATTTGTTTTTGTTTCGTTTTTTAAAATTTTTTTTCCAAAAAGTTTTTAGACAGATCGGAAGCTTTTTTGAAGATTTTAGTGTTTTAAATACATTTAAAACTGTTATATTTTGGAAATTTCCAGAATTTCCCAAAAGTTTAAAAAATATTTTCGAGCCAACTATATTTTCATGTTATCGAGTATAGTTTGTTATATTACACTTTTTTGAACTATAGATTCGGGTCTACTTTACTATATTTTTTTACAATTCATTTGACACGGAGATATTCCGAATAGAAACAAAAAAAAATGCTGTTTACTCCAAATGAACTAAACTAAACTTTAAACAACGAAAATCGCTTCTTTATTAAATAAAATCTAAAACTATAATTAAAATAAAGCAGTAAAAAGTCAAATGCAAACAGAAATTGCAGATGAGCTATAATTTAAACAATTATTGTTCAAAATTCAATAATATTTGAATTCAAGTTTTAATATGCATTTAAAAATATTTACGAAATGTATTAATGATTCATTTTCCATGCATTTTATCTGACAGTGTTGTGATTGGGGGGGGGAATCTTACATTTCCTCAACGGAATAGCAGAAAAATAAACTTCTTTTCATTAACGCAAAATGACATTTTTTAGAAAGAAAATTAAACATTTATTGCAATTTAAAACATGGTAGGAGATTGCAAATAAAATTACCATTTGGATATGAATAGGAATACACGTTTACATATATTTAAGATTCCCTTAGTAGTCTATTTTTATCTTTTGGTTTTTTTAGAAGGATTTTAAATAGAACTCAAATAGTAAATAGCTTTTTATAACTTGAATGCACTAAAACAAAACAAAACTATTCCTGACTATAATAAAATTGAAAAAAAAAATGCCTTTTAACGTGATTATTCGATTGTCTGTTGGTAAAGATTACATTTACGGGATAACTGTAACCAGAGAAATAAAACAGTGGGTGCACAAATAAATCTGGGCAATAAAATCCAAAGCCATATCAATAATAATAAAAAAAAAATCTGAACCAAGTCAACAAACCTAGAAGCATTTTGTGAAATGTCGAAGGGTAAACATATAGAGTGAAATTTGCCCGGAAGCAATACCCTCCATATGTCTTACTAGACGGTATAAGAAAAAGAAAATGTTGCGCAGAATCGATATAGCTGAGAAAAAAAGCTTGTATCTGCCAATCGATAAAAGAAAGGGGGAGAGGGCTGGTTTGTGATCGTTTGTAAAAACTTGTTTTTCTTTCTTGGCTTTTTTTTCCCGCTAATACAGATCACTTAAATAAAACGGCAAGGCGAGAAAAGCGGACTCTGGATATGTGAATTCTTTTGTTTTTAATATTTCTTACCAGAGTTTTAAAAAATAGTAAAAAAAGCCACTTTATCATTCTTTGAGCTGTGTGAGAAAGGTGGGGCGATACAGTGTGAAAATCAAGCAAAATGATAACACTATAAAAGATAGTTTCACAGTGTGTGTAATTTGCTCTGTGGTTTATTATAACGCCAGTGTTTAATATTTTATGCGAAATACATATATATATATATATATATATATATATATATATATATATTAGTGAAATAGATAACGCTCGCTCATAAACTACATTTATTTACACTGTAGTATTATTATTAGAAAGGAAGAACGGTAGTTGTTAATGTAGCGGGTAGGTCTTTATAATTTTTTGTTTTCTTGATTTGAGTTATAAATTGTGGTTGAATTTTCTTATGTAGTTTTACTTTTTATATAAATTTTCGTTTTATTTGGTGATATTTTCTAATGTTTTGCTTTGTTTTTGTCTTTTGCTGTTTAAATTGATGTCTCTTTTGCCATAATTTTCGGGGGATTTTCGGGTCACGAGGTGTCAATACTTTTGACCATTGTCCACCGATGCCTCACAGAAAAAATCCCTTATTTAGAATCCTTGCTTGAAAGTGAACCTTGACGAAGTTTTCAGGCCGGATTCTTTTTCTATTGAGTATTATTTTGATTCGATTGTGTTACTTTTTGATTAGCTTATTTTGTTAATTAATTTAGATTCATTTGTATTTTAGTTGCAGCTGCATTTGCGCTCTCCAAATACAATGATTGATTTAAAAACAGTTTTAATTCTTAAATCTGTATGGATCAGTAATGATTTTTAGTTTCGATTCCGGTTTTGGTTTCGTTTCCGTGGTTAGTACTGTTGCTGTTTCGTTTAAATAATTCTTTAATTATAGTATTTCGGATTTGTTTCATTAATTGGTTCTTTTTCATTTACCTTTCATTTTGTGAACTTTTAATTTCGATTTCGACCTAGCTGGTTTAGTTTTAATTTTTGTTGACCAAGAAATGGATTTTGATTGTTTTAATAATTTTATGATTCTTTAAGAAAAATGGAAGCGTGAAAATTTAAAGAATTTTATACTTTTTTTTATATAAGATTGTATTGTAAAAACTGAGGAGCTTTTATGATATTCAAAGAAAACTATAATGTGCTCCATTATTGTTTTCTGTGATGGAGAAAACTATAATGAAGGAAATCTCATTGCAATATCAGTACCGATGTTCAAAGAAAGCATTGTCAAATTCGGAAGGTAAATTTAGTGAGGTGCTAATTAATTTATTAATTAGCATTAAGATATGAAAAATTACCTTACAACATAGAGTAAAGTTTAATCAGTGGAAACTTCAAAAACAAATGCCGAAAAGAAAGAAGAAATGCCAAGTCTGGTGAAGAAAATTGCCTCATGAATGCGGGGATTAGGAACAAGAGAGTGAAAAAGAAACCTTCTTGTATGTAAATTTTTTATTCGTTCGAGGAAAATAAAAGCAGAGAGCATTTATTAATGAGCATTGTAGTATTAACGGTCATTAAACTTCATCTGCAAACAGCATGCCAGATTTCATGAATGCAACTAAAATGCAGAGTTGCAAATATTCTAGTGTACAAGTGAAATAGCCATATAGTGAATTTGGAAGCGATATTATTTTGAACCATGAACTTTTCCAAAATCGAAAGAGTGACTCGATCATAAAGGCATGTTGGATTATGTAACTTAGCCCCCCCCCCATTCCCAATTTTAATGTTGGTTTATTTAGTTTTGAAACTTTCTCCAACAGTGCGTCAACTTATGCAATTTAACATCCTTCTTCTGGATCATATATCAAACAGCAAATTTTTTATATTAAATAGTATTAAATTATTTTTGTAATTAAGTTAAAACAGTTATTTATAATACTATTTGTACTAAACTCTGTTCTTAAACGGATTGCAAGCTTAATAAATGTCTATATCATTCAATTTGAAATTAAACAAAAGGTTTAGCACAAGGAGGAAATAAAATTCTAATTTTATTCCTAAATAATCTTTTTAAATTTGTAATTCTGAATTAATTGCATATTTTATTTACATTTTCGCAGTTCTTCTTACAGGATAAATTCAAGATTGGAAAGTCAAAATTCAATGCATTTCATGTGGGAAATTCAAACATCTTTGACTTTTTAATAACTAAAGCTCCAGTTAATCTCTTAGGGTAGTTAGTTACCAATTCGAAAATCAACAAAAGCACAATGTCAGAAAAAGTAAACAAAAGCGATAGTATTGTCAGCATGTTTATCGGATTATTACAAATATGCATTGTTTGCTTGCAAAAAAGTTCAGACTAGCGCAAACAGCTGTCGTATAAGAGCTTATATCATTGAAACAAAATTAAAAAGTTGCGAACGAAAAATTAAAAGAAAAGATCATCAAATTTTTTATTGATTTAGAAGAAACCTAACTCTTCAGATTAATTTTTTTTCAAATTAAAACATTGTTCCTATCAGCTTATCGATTAAACTGGAGGAATTGAACTTATAAATTGTATGAAGTTTAACTTCATTAACTTGAGTGCACCAGCAAATTGAAAGCATAAATAAACTTTCTTATCTCTTACAAGTCATAAGTCAGGTCTCTTATATTCTGCACAATTTCATACGCAAAGGTCTTCTAGATTTTTATGTAACTAATGACACGTAATGACGTAATTGAAGTTTACGTACACAACGTACCCGTAAGTGTAGAATACATTTATTGGTTAGAAACACTACATGATTTCATGCAGAAAAGTTTTTAAAGAACTGTATAGAGCTTGAGAAAAAATTGAAAATTTTAATTGAGTTTTTTTAATCATAAGCAAAATTAAAAATCTTTTTATTTCACATCTGTATTTGAATATACAATTATTGCATTCCCGATTATATTAAGTGTATGTATTGAATTATGAACAAATATTCATTATTTTGGAGAAATCGATATATTATTATATTTTGGAGCAGTCGATATATAATTTTTTATCTAATAAATGAGACAAATTTTATTATAATCTTTTGCAAAATTTACTATGCAATCATTTGTAATGCGTTTTGCTTATATAAGTGTCATCGTTTTATTTAAAAAGAGGACTTTAACCAGTTAATTGCGGAATTCCTTTTTTAAAGAACATAATTTTTACAAAAAAAATTTATTCACTGTTTTATAAAGATTTAAATGCTGCATATGATTTATAAAAAAGATTAAATAAAAATTATTCATTTATTTTAACAATGCTTTAAAAATGCTTTATTCGTTTCATTTAACTATGACATCTTTTAAAATTAATAGAAAATTTCATATAAGCACATGCATGATTATTAAAGAGATCGAAGTAAATGGAGATCTATTCATAATTTATATTCGAAGTATATTTTATTTATCATATATTCTTGATTGAATCAAACGAATGAGTGTAATCCAAAAAGAAATGTTTTGACATTGCCTTGGTTAGATTAAGATAACCAAAGCAATCAACTCCTAAGCAACCAAATCTCGTGACCCCCTTTATAATTTCCAAAAACAGATATCGTTTATTGATTTTAATGTCATAACTGTATAAAGAAAATTTAGTTGTGAATTCCGATAAAATTATATGGCAAAACAATCAATCATTGAACACTTTCAGGAGTTATTTTAATATATCGCATATAAAAAAAACTTCTTTACACAAGCCAATATTATTTAAAATCTAATTTAAATATTATGAGACCTTACGTTTTTATTTTCTCTCTACAAAAGAAAAATATAGTTACTTCAAGAAACTCGAATTTCAGAATTTGGCGATCTCTATACCTGAGAATTCTCGAAAAACAATGTTTTGGAATTACATGTGTCTGTAAATGCGATGATTAAAAAACACAATTTACGTTCAATGGAGGAAATCTGGTACATAATCTTTTTGATAAGCTGGTTGATTTCCATCAAATTTTTAACGGAATCCAATCAGATAAAGTTTGTCTGTGAAGGAGTCTCAATACAAGTAATTTTATAACCTTAAACCGAAAAAATTAGCATGGATAACATTTTTTGACAGCTTTAGAATTTAAAATATATATTTTTATTCAATTATGTATAAATCCCACAAATAATTGATTATCTGTATTTCACAAATGTAGAAAATTTCACAAATGTAGAAAAAAGAACAAATGTAGTCACAAATTCTTAGAAATATAAAATTGCTAAGATTAAATAAATTAATCTGAAATAACTATTCGAATAACAGTTTCCCCATCTTTATTTCATTTAAAATACAATTTAATTCAAGTGACATGTAAAAGTTGCTATTGAGAACTGATTTATTTAAAACACACATTTAACACCAATGTCTTATTTTGATAAAAACAATTACTTTTTAATTTTCAGCTCAGTTAAGATAATTTTAATCTGAAATAAAAGTGTTTGCTCTTGTATCAAAGTATTTCTAGCGTGTATTTAATTAACAAAATAAATATTTGTCTTTTCAGATGTAAAACAAGAGATCATTGGCATAACAGTTACGCTTCTAAATTTAGATCTGAAAACGGTTGATATGTTGTTTACCTTCACTGACTTTTGAATATTTATAAATGTATATATAAATGCAGTACTGTGATGTTTATTTTCCTGAGATTTAAAACGATAATAGCAGAGTTTATTTAAACTTTGCTTCATTCCTTTCACTCGCATTTAAATTAATCTTATTCCAACAAAATGAGGGGGAGGGATCTTTTCTAGTAACGTTCTGATATCTAAAGTTCACATGCAAAAAATATTATGATAATAAAATAAAAACTTATCACCAAATATTTCCAAAAATTGCAGTGTTTTAGATTTTTCATCATTGTAGAAAGAGCCTTTTTTTTCTTTTGTATTATGGAAGCTGTAAGTCTATCCATGAACACAATAATCCAAACGCAATGCATAACATTTAGTATGTTAATTTTATACTAAAACTGTTGATATTTCTTAAATCTTAGCCAAGGTTGCTTTGCTTGGAGTTTCTATTTATTCTTTACATTGTAGCCATAGTCTATCCTTGTTCCTAGTACGGTGTATACTAGTTACATAGTGACACAGTAATCTGTCTATTTTTTTTTACATTTGAATTCGATAAATGGACGACAAGCAATAAATGGAATCTGTATATTTATATTCACAATTCCCATTTTTTAAAAATTATACATGAGCTCTATAAAACTTCTCACTTCAACAGGTTTTCACGCTCTGTGCGAAGGGATACAAAATCCTTAATGTTCGCAACATTCTATTAAAGATACCTTAAATTTTCTTGCCTAAATCGTTACGTGCAATAGAAATCCCTATCAAAATCTCATAGTAAAAACTACTGAAGTTGAAAATTTTGCTTTCTTCTGCTCTTGTGTCACTATGTAGATTGACGTATCTCTGACCGCTTTTTAATAGTAATAAAAGATTTAATAAAATATAAAAATAATCAAAGATTAAATTAATAAATAATCAATAATTATAAATCAAAGATTTAAAATTTTAAGTTTATTCTAATCACCCACTCAGCTGTTAAATAATGTTATAAAATACTAATAAATCCATCTATTCATGTGCCTATGAAAATGATTCTTCATAAATGAGCCAAGCTAAACAAATAGATAAAATTTGTGATGACAAATACAATCTTTATTATAGTGCAAAGTTTAATACAAAATGTATCATATTTTGAAAATATTCAGAGATATGAAATGAAAATATTTCCATTTTTTTCATATTATGCAACTTATACTTCGTGAAAACTTTAATTAAAAACCTACTAAATAAATATCTGAATAATAATAAATGAAAAATATTTCAGTAACTTCCGTTAAAATGAATATTTAAATAAACTCTTTATTCTAAAATAAGTAGAAAAAGGTTGCTTAAAATACTTTTGATGATCATTTAAACATAGAAGTAGTATTATTCATATATTTATTTCGAATAAAATTTAAAAATTTGCGAAGAGTTAAAGAAAATTTCTGAATATTAACAAATGAAGTCAGTTCGAAATAATATATTACAAGTAAAAATTGCTGCACTTAAAATTTGTAGGATTATCCATAAACAAAGAAGGTTTGGATATGAAAAGAAAGAATTTATTTGAATTTCTAACACGATTGAGATGACTGTCTAATAGATTCTGGGTATTATGTTATCAACATAAATTAATTTGTAATGATAATTGCTCGCAACTTTGTTTGATTATTGTATTAACAAATCGTTTTGCAGCACTGTTTGTTAGAATTTGGGATGTAAAACGTAATTTTGAACCGCTTTCAAATAACGAGAACGATATCGGAAAAGATATTTTTTTCTAGAAACTTCCCGCCACACCAACGGAAGGACCTGAGGAATTCAATCTACACCAGATACTCTTATACGACAATTTTTAGAAAAATCAAGTTCCAAATCGGAAATTATCACCTGCCAAAGTTGAGACTTTACCACCATTCATCGAGACCTCTAACTGCAGGAAAAGCGAATTTTTTTCTTCAGTAAATCAGAAGTAAATAATATAAAAAAGGCGTTGTACGCATGTGATTAGTAGTAACTCTTGACCTCTTTTCAATCTATTCACGTTAATTGCTAGAAAATGAACGAATTTAATTTCTCTTCCATTCAATGGGGATACTTTCTAACAAATGCATTATCTTATTTTCTCTACTCAGTCTGAATATTCTATAGAATAATTTTTTGTTATTCTTTCCATTATAGGGATCATTTACTTCTCTAAAGAATTTAATTAAAGCACATTTTTAAAAAATTGCACAGGGAGAACTAGATAATATAAATGAAGCTAGTAGTCCCTTTTACGCTCAGCTGAATTTGGATATTGAATCAAATTTAAAGATTTCATTGGAAATACTCTATATAATTACAGACGTGTGGAGACCGAGGTTTGATTTTGATTAAAGGAAGAGTTATTTGGTGTGATTGAAATTGGCACAAGTTTTTTTTTACATACTTCTATGTCATTGGAATTTTGTAATTGATTTTTCACTTCTTTCTTGAAGTACAAATAAGAAATTTTGCGCAGTTTTGTGTTGCCGATGACAATAAAATATTTTAATGTTTTTTAGATGTCTATTATGAGTTAGTTTATTTATTTCATTAAATTTTGATTCCGTTTGTAAGGATTCATCTCATAGTGAATAGTGAAAAAATGACATGATTCAATAAAATTTATCATTCAAAAGTTTGTGTGATAAAAAATTTTAAAATAATTAGTTTGCATAACACGCTTTTATTAGTATACTAAAAAATCGTTAAAGTTAATCATTTTTTTATATATACGAAGTACAGAGAAAGTTTTTTAATTATCAGAAAATTCTACCCCGACATTTTTACAAAATTCCACGTATCAGGCCTCACTAAGGTCGGAAAGCAAATTTTTGGAATTATAACTGTTTATCGATGAAAACGATGATTTACAAACTCTTTGAGATATATTAATGACATTTCTATGAGATTAAATTTTCATATTTCTATCAGTTTATGGATGAAATGCATTTACACGAAGTTTGCAAGTTTAACTATTTAAATATACGAGAACTCAACAACTGCATGACGCTGAAAACCTAATAGATAAACTTGCTTACTAAATATTGACATCTAAAATATAGATTATGAAATTTTGAAACAAATTTGTCATATGGTGAGCGACCTTTGATCAGTACCTTTGCCTGTAAATATTCGCAATAATTTATAGGAGATAATTAGTTAAATCAATTGATCTTGTAACCAAAATTTAAATTTTAAAAAAATATCACTTACAATCCTATGTGATCACTTATTTACAGACATCGAGGGTTGAAAGATCAGATAGAAGAGCAGAATTAATTTAATTTTAACGATAACATCAATTGTTTTTAGAATAAATTTAAAACGTTATAATAATTTTTAAAAAGTTGCTAATAAAATGATGGCATTAAAAATAAAATTCTTTGCTTTTTAAAATGAAATATTGAGATGGTTTTTCTCTGCGATACTTATTTCAGAAGTTATTTGGGAAAAACCTCAGATTAAACACCGAGGTTTGATTTAAATTTTGTTAATTAACGGAACATGATGGTGGATAATCAGTTTTGAAAAATTGGATATAACACAGTAGGCCTAGAAATGGTCCCCATAATAGTATGCAATACTGTTACTATCTTGTTTGGTATAGTTGTGATCGTTTCCAAGAAATTACTGGAGTTGATAGAAATTACATATTTTTATAAATTATTTTTATCATAGCGATGTGCTACTATTGTGCTAACTACTACGATGTCTATAGCGATGTGTATATTTTTATCGTAAACAATGCGTAAGTTCATTGTCTGCATTCAGTACCTTTTATTTATTTATCATAAACTTAATCGAGGGCCGCGGTGGCCTGGTGGTAAGGTCTCGGCTTCGGAACCGGAGGTCTCAGGTTCGAGAATCGATTCCACCGAAGAACCGTCGTATGAGGGGGTCTCTTGCACGTTAAATCTGTCAGGCCAAACGTCCTTCCGCTGGAGTGGTGTGGTGTGGAGAGGGGGTGCCAGTTCAGGTGTTGTCCTCGTCAACTGATCTTGGTTCAAAATTACGAGGTCCGTCCCAAAATAGCCCTCGTGTTGCTTTAAAACGGGACGTTAATATAACTAAACTAAACATAAACTTAATCAATGAATAAGTAACAAAAGCATATGAGTAATGAAATTAAAATACCAGAAAATAAAGCAAAATAAGTAATAACCAAAACACTTTTCCCTTTTTTTTAAATAATTCAATTTCTGTACTCTTTACGTTTCCGAGAACAATTCATAGTCCATCTCCTCTTTTGTAAATACTCTTGTCATTTACAAATGGAGATTCTTTTGCTAATGGAACAATGTAAGTGCTGAGATGTTTTCGAGATGCCATTTTTTTATTTCATATCCGAAAGAAAGTTAGTATCAGACGTAATCACTTCACTTCTACTTATTTCTGATCTTCGAGTGGAGGAGCAAATTGCTTGAAAAGCAATGAAGAAAAAGAAGAAGAATCTGAAGATACTGCGGATAATTTGTGTCAGTAGTTTATGGCAAAATACGAAGAAAGAAAAATGGTTTCATCAGATAAAAGGATGGAGGGGAAACTTGCCCTGAACGGCATGCTTTTATACTTGTTCTTGAGTAATTCTCGGATATTTCGTATATATTGGACGTTTTTGAAAATGGATTCGTTTCTATAAGTGATTAACCTGTGAGATCTAATATCTTGTCAAAAAAATTAATGCCAGTGTATTGCTTCCGTGGCATATTTTCAACTGCGCAGACTACAAGCTGCGGCAAAACTGCAATGGGTTGAACAAAAGTCGATAACAAAAATGCTACAAGCCTAGCCGTTAAATATATAAATTTGCTAAAAATACAAATTTTTTAGTTATTAAATATCCGTAATGCAGTACAGTTAATTACTAAAATAATTAAACAATAAATATACTTAGGTGAGTCAAAGTTCTCTATACTTTTCTTGATTTTTCTCTATCCGTATACTAAGTGTCAGAAACATTAGGTACATGAACTTTTAACTTCGATTATTTTATTGTTTTGGAGGTCATGTCTGCAAAGTTTGATCAAAATACAATTTATACTTTCGCATATATATAGTATAAAAAATATATAGTAATCGTCAAAAAATCCGAAATCAAGGTTTATTTGACGAGTCACTAGGTTTTAGACCTCACTGAATTTGAAAAACAGATTTTTGGTCTCTCTGTCTCACGAAGATAATTAAAGGATTCTTTGAAACAGAAAGAAGAAATTTAGTATAATATCTTTATACCTAATATGTAACTTCCTATGAAATTTTATGCAAAATCTATTCAGAAGAAATCTGTTAGTCCGACTGTTGCAATATAAACTGACATAACAAATACAAATTGAAAGGATCTAGGAAGAAAAAGTTCGATACACAGACTTAATATCTCTAGTGTAGACACAAATCTAATTTTGAGCCAAATCCAACAAGGGATTGACCATTTGACGTTCTGTACATCCAAAAATATGTAAATGTATTTACTTAAATGCATGGAATTTGGTATGCCATTTTTTTTTCAATTCATATTATTGGCTCACACTCTATATATATATTATATATATTTATATACCTTGTTCAAATTTTCAATCGTTTATAAAAAATATTTTTTATTCATCCGCTCAGGTTCAAATACATTTTTTAAACCTCGGAGGGAATGACACTTGATGTTAATAAAGTTTTTTTCAAAATATTATTTCATTGATGAAATGTAATTAATTTTTTATATTTTGAATAGAGTTTTAGCCGTTTGTAAGGAAAATTGAAATCAACAGGTTGTAGCTCAATCGGTAAAATGCAAGGGTCTCAGTTCTTTCGAAGTCAAGGAAAATGTTCATTACATTGATGAAGCATTACAAGAGATGGAGAGTATGAGAAATTACAGAACACATCAGCTTAGAAATAGAAAATGAATAATATTTATTTGCTTTCAAATAGAAAGCGAATAAATAGTTCAACACCATACATAGAAAGAAAAATGGAAAATTACAAGGAAATTTTCTTTCTATCTTGCCACTCAATGTGATTCTATCATGTGTATATACACATTTATATTAATTGTAATTATTTAATAAAAAATAAATAAAAAAAATTCTTTTGCTTACCTAAGTAGAAAAGGACTTTAATTTTTTATATCACTTGTTTTAATGTAAGTGCATCTTAGTAACAAATTTGTGGCTCAATCTATTGGGAAAAAAGCATTTAAAATACAAATTCGATTTTTGGCTACTATTATCACATACCAAGGATAATCGTAAAATTTTATCCAAGGATCTCACGTCACATAAAATAAAAATGCTAAATCTATGTCAAAGGGTGATATTTCATAATTGTTGAATGCCAATGCCATACACGGATAAACTTTTTTTAGAGTATATGCGCAAAAGTTCTGAGAACAGGACTCCAGTTAGCCCTTTCTTCTATTATCAATAGATAATTGCCGCTCTATTAGAAATTCACATAAGCGAAGAAATGAATAAGGATCCAAATCCTTTAATCTCAGAATGTCAAAAATTCAGAAATCCATCCATATTCTTATATTCCTAATCCCTGAAACCTTTTCACAAACTTGCTGAATGTTGTCATTTGTAGTGGAAGTTGATTGCCGTCCTGACTTCCTCTCCTTGCGTTTCACTAGTTCCGGCCATTTAAAAAAATTGTCGATCTACAAAAACATCGTTCCAAGGGATCGAGCACTTCTTTTCATTCTAGCAACAGTCTACAATATATTTCAGAGCCTTCGTGATTCTCCATTAGAGGAATTTGATCATTCCCCGATGTTTCTCTTTTTCGCAAATTTCTAATAATGACATTTCTCTGCAACAAAATGAAGAAATACAGTGAATTTAAAATAAAACCTTCATAGCATTATCACAGCAGTATGACTAAAATAAGTGGAAAAGAACTCAGTGTGCACAGTTAAAAGTGTAGATAATTTTTAACTTACCATCGTAATTATTTCATATAATATATTGTAATATTAATTGTTATTATGCTATCAACTTGACAGGTCATGGAAAATACCTTTTATGTTAATTTTTAGGAGCTCTATTTAGTTATACATTTTCAAATTTAATTGCTTTTATTTATAAGTAAGGAAACTATTAAACAATAGTTTTGCTTATTTTTTAAACATATTTATCACTTACCAATTACCAAAAATTAATTTAAGAATTTCTTCTATTGAATAATTTTTACGATTATCTCTATGTAACAAGAATTAGAAAATGGTGCTTTTTTCAGAATGACGAATCAGACTCGTCCTATGCCTGCAAATAGTTAAACTGTAGCATTATAATAATATCTGTATTATTATATCGAGGATATAAAAATCTATTGCATAATATGTTCTATGGTTTTAATAAACATTTTCTACGTAATAACAATAATTTGCCATCAAAAAGTAAATTAGCTTTCTTTAAGAAAGATACAAACTGTAATACGTTGAAAGCATCTACTAGAAGAATATTGAATGTATAAATTTCTAACAGAGAATTAAGAGCAATCCTTGTATAACTTATTTTAATAGCATTAAATTAGTATATATAAAATTTTATGATCTTGTATGATTTCTTTTTCGAAGCATTTTGCATTCAATAAGTTTTTAGTGCAATTTGTCCCTATTATAAAAAGTACTTAAAAGAAAGGTAGTTTATGATAACAATAAAAAAACATTACCAGTTCGGATGTTGAATAGGCGGTTGATAATAACTTCAATGTAGCAAAAAAAATCAATATTTTTGAAACACTTTATATTTTTAATAAAAATAAATTATTAATATTATTATTCGACAAATAAAAACATAAACTATTTCAATTTAAAGGTAAGCTCATTGATTAAAAAATTACTACTACTTTTTTCTCCCTTTTTTTATTAATATTTATTCCCTTTATTCATAATATTCTAGTAATATATCTAGGTTCTAAAAATATGCAATATTTTTAATCATGATACAATTCAAATATTTTTCGTATTTACAACAATATCTGTGTCCAGCAATTTAGAATTTCGCGATTCTAATAATAACTTTATCACCTTGCACATTGATATTTTATCTAAATATGAAACATTACTTCTGCCCAGTGTAAATATATTTTTTACTGTTGCATTTCTGACAATAACTAATTCTGAATTATTTTATTTCTGTCGTATTGCTTCTATTAATTGCTTGTGTACTTTAAAAAAATCTCAAACATTCGAAAAATTATATTGACAAAAACCGAGACATAATCCTGATTTAAAAAAAAAAACATTTCATAAATCATCTCTATTGAGCAAAGTAGTTCAATTATATTAACCTTTTTTCCCTTAATGATGAAATGGCTGGAAGCGCAATTGTTTTCTGTTTATTGCAAATAATACGGTTATGAAGGGAAAAAACATTAGGCATCATTAATCAGCTAAAAACGTGAACCGGTTATTATTCAAATATTTTTATCACTTCAAGACTAACAAAACATCTTGGAGGAAATGTTGGTAAATGTGATATCTGAAGAATCATTAATGATTCATCGCCTGTTTAGGCAAGAATACTAATACTGATAATTTTTATCTATGAACAATAAGATTATAATAAGCAATTCTTTGAAAAAATTCTTACATCCTAGTATACATAAATTTTTTTAAGAAAAAAAAATAAGAATTCTCTTGCAATCTAAACTGGACATTATACAGCAAATTAAACTATTTGTCTTAGTATTTACAAAAATATATACTGTACCATCCGAACTAGACATTTTAGAGCAAATGTTGTTTGAATTTCTTTGTTTCATCTCATAATACACACCTCTTTCCTTAAAAAAAATTAACATCTCCATCTTGACTTTTATTTCATGTAATTTATTCTAATTCAATCTTTGTCTTGTATTTTATCTGTGTGTCTTCAGTATAGTCATTCAAATCATAATAATTATATTTATTCCTTCATATTGCTTGTTGAAAATCATAGAGATATATACCTGCCTAAATTGATAATATAAACAGAATGACCATAAAATTCTATTAACCCTAATCAACGCACAAAAAATGAGCAATCTTCTGTTTTGCCATTCACCATTACCACTCCTTCCAGCATTTAAGTTATAAGAAAGTTAAGTTATAATGTTCCGAAAGAAGTTCTAAAGTACACAAGTTTTCTCATGAAAAATTAGAAAACTTTGCTCTTTTGTAGAGCATTGCTGGTTTAACCCCAATAAAATTAACTAACTTGCATCTCGTTGGTCAGAGGTATTGTAATATTCTTGTACGACAACTCAGTTGTAAATCTCATTTTTAGTATTCTAGAAAAACTTTCCATTTTTCTTTTACTGATAGTATTTTTCTTTCCTAAGTAGCTCCTTTATGATAGCTATTTTATAGTTCAAATATTTGTGAAAAAGTCATTGTTCTTCGAAATTAAAAGTAATATCAAATTACCTTCGAAAAGTTGTTAAATTATTTCTTCAGAAAAAATTTTTTTTTCAAAAATTTTTCTCCTTCAGAAAATGTAAATATTATCTATTAATGAAAACTACAAAATTAAAAGATTTAATTCAATATATTTTATTTCAAGCATTTCAAAATTACTATGTACAGACTGTTTATTATTATTTTATAACTGATTTTTAACTGTTTAACAGAATTCTAAAAAATAAGTATCATATGTGATTTATCACAAAGTACTTATATTTCAGTTGTATAAATAAAAACGAATAATGTGAAGCGTTTAAGTATTAATGCAAAAATATTGACTATTCTCTATTTTGAAGTGAAAAAAGGCCATCAATGAAAGAATTCTAGAAAACTGCCAAATTATTTACAATAAAATATTCTTCTTTAAATTGCATCAATAACAGCGCATAGTGTGAAGCATTTAACTATTAATACAAAGATATTTATTGCAATCAAACAAATGAAACAAATGTCACATTACACAAAGGAAATAAATACAACATTGCACAAAAGCAAATGCCGCTTTATAAAAGAATGATCGGAAGCAACTAAATTTGGTTCGAGTTGGTAAATCAAAATTCCTATTGTAAATTTATATATAATTCTAAAAGCAACATAATGTATAGTTTTTTAAATGTAAAGTATCTACAAAAGCTTAGTTTTCAGGTTATTCGAAGAGATTATTAGGTAAGACAATCTCAAGAAGAGAACTTAGTAAGAAAGTACAAAAGAAGCGTTGTAGATGGGTCGAAGTATTCCACGGAAACGTGCTTACTAAGCCTCCTATTCAGAATTTCCTTGGATAAAATTATTTAATGTCTTTAATATATAAGACATTTGTAGAATCAAATTTTGACCTCATCGTCAGGAATGTTTTACTATCTGCACAAATTAAAGACAGAAAATATCAAAAAGCACGCAATGATATAAAAAGTGTAAGCATGTTCTGCTTTCTTACCGTGATTTTCACCAATGCACACCGATGCATATTGGGAATAAATTATATCATGTTTATGCCTGTATATGGATCTTTTTGTAGCATGACCGTTACATTATTTTTAACACGTGACACCGACTTATCCGTGAACAGTAATCCTTCCCCGGGTGGCACCTCGAAAGGAAGAAGAGATGTTTCCGGCATGGTGGTTGGATCTAGCCATCCTGGAAGGTGCACGAAAAGGAGGGGGGATCTAGGTCCTCCATCGATGACGTGACGTAAATCCTTAGAGGTGGGTTGTACCTTGGCAGGTGATGGCCCTAAGAGATCAGCCACAATTCCCGCCCGTGTTGCTGTTGTGACGGTCCAATCCTTCTGTATTTTCATCCGTGTACCTTCCGGCGGCTCGGACAGTCATTGAGTGATATAACTATCCGTTTACAGTTTTCTATTCAACAATTATTTTTAGTGATCTGACAGATAGAAACGCAAATTAAATGATGCTGATACTAATAATATTTGATCCAACTTATATGTTCGCAAGTCCTTGAAGCAAGGATTCAAAGCATTAAGAAGAAGAGACGCTAATTTATTGACTGTGACAACAGCGATAAGGATTAATTGTAGTACTTAGAAGGTTTTGATTGTAAGGATAGCTGTGCAAATTATGTCAAGTCGGATTCTACTAGGTTTTGGCATCCAATAGTGACCCTCACACGGGTGTGACATCAGGGTGCCTTGTAGGCACCTAAAGGAGTAACACTCTATTTTGCAAGGACGTTGAAGGTCTAACACTGTTAACGTGCTCCGTTATAAAAAAGGGAAGCAACCCTTTTTAAGGCTTGGCCATGTTTGGCATCCCTATCTAACAGATCAACCTTGCTCCTAATTAAACTATCTCATTCCATTTCTAAAAATATTGAAATGTTTAATTATATGTAATCTTAATAAATAAATTGTTTGTATAATCCGGATATCATTATTCTTTTTCTTTCAAAAAATTTTATTTATGTTATTTTATTTTATAAAATTTATTTAATTTAATTTTAAATCTATTTAATAAATAGATCATAAGCTTGCCTGAAAAGTCTGCATACAAACACATAGAAAAAAAATTTTAAAAATAGAAAAAAATTGTATTATAATGATAAAAATTTCATTTTAAATTTTATATGCCAGAAAAAATCGATTGAACTTCGATAACAATTTAGGAAAAACTAATCTTGTTTTTTAAAATTAATTAAACTTTTTTTTACTCTGTGATAGTTGTTCTTTTCAACATGACTTCATAGATCATGCTATGTTAACAAACTCTTGCATTTCCATAACCCCCATGTGTGTTCAATAAGGTTTAAGTCTGGATGTTATGAAGGAGAAGGCAACTGATTTTTGATATTGCATAGAAATCACAATTTTAGGTCATTGTTTGTCAGGGGAGGGGGATCCAAGAGTCCTCTTGAAGATTCAAATGTTGTGCACTTTGTTTCAAATTTTATTTTAAAATGTTTATATACGCCGTATAATTTAATGTTGAATCTATAAATGATAAACGTCCTAAGCCACAGAATCTATACAGATCTAAAATATGAATCGTCTTTCACTGTGTTTAATTGTTGGCACAAGGTTCTGCTTCTCAGAAGCCAAGCCTTGTTTTTTCCACGCCAATGCCGCCCAATGACGCAATCATATGAAATTACTCTCGTTTGGCTCAAGCTGTGGAAGTTAATCAACGTACTCATTTACGAAATCTAATCTTTTGCTTCTTGACAAGTGAAATGTGTGAGTTTCTACACATTGCACGGCCATGATGTACAACTTTTTTCAAAACCTTTCTTATTTATTTTCATTATTTTTTTTAATCTCTTTCTTGTACCATTTGCACTTTGAGCCGAATATTCTTAGGATTTAGAACAGCAAGCTTAAAAGTACATTCTTTTCAAAGGTATCAGCTTAGGTGGATATTCATTATTTAGTTTTGCGACAACAGATTTCAATGAAATGTCATTATTGATAACTCTTTGAATAGAGAAATGAGTTCTTACAAGAAGTTCGTCTATTTTTCTAAAACTTTTGTCTCCATTCCTCAGTTTTCCTTATGGATAAACCTTTATTCCATAAATACTCTTTTCTTTCAGATTTACTTTAACTCAATCATAAAAATTCCCGAAAATTCAATATTTTGAATTCATTTCTTTGCGCTAAATAAGTGCTTGAAAGAAAAAGGAAATTTAACTGGGAAATATCTGTTATCATATATTACAAACTTCTCCTGGCAGCTATGCTTGTAATTTTTAAATTTTATTAATTAAAAAAATATAATGTGTGCTATATTTCTGAAATTGTTATTAAAATAGAATGGGAAATGAATATAATAAATGAAAATAAAACTAATGCTGTCATCATAATGTTTATTTTAGTCTTAAATAATTGCTTTGTGTTTATGTGCAGACTTTATCTAGCAAGTGAGCAGAGAAACATTAACAGCGTTTAAAAAAATAGTCAAAAGAATTCTAATTCCTCAAAAATCTTTTAGTATTGACAGAATTTGAAAAATGAAGGCAATAGAAAAGTTTTATCGCTAACTCTTGCCTATCCGTGAAACCTTCAAACATAAAACGTCTTGTTTACACAGATCGCAAAAAAATGTTTTAAGAATCAATAGCGAATATTTATTTATGGTAATGAAACTTTCAGTCTGAAGACGTGATCTTTCAGAACTTCTGGAATATAAACGAGAAGTTTTTATGCGCTGAAGAAATATTTCAGGAGGGCATCATAAATCCAACATTGAATTTAAATATCCAAAAGCTGAGCTTAGAAAAGACATCAAATGCATGTCAGAACTGCGTCAAAATATCGGCGCAGATTTTTCGCCAATATATTACTTCGTATCGATGCAGTGGGAAAAATCTGAATGCTCTTTTATTGACTTTTTTATATATTTACAACACAAGTTTAAAACTGAGGTATAAAACAATTATATATGAGTTATGCAGTACAGAACCTTCCGCTAACGCTATTAAAATAGCTCAAACAGTATCAAAAATAAAATTAATAATAATATCTAATTATTAATAATTAGCAATCTTTTCTGCAGAGCATTTGTCACTGTTTTCTAATTCAAAGTTTTCATGTTTTCTAGAAATTATTCTGAAAATTATTATTCAAATAAAACAATTTTTGCTCAAGTTTTAAATTCTAAATATTATTATGAAATGGTGTCGATTCGTAATGCGATAAAATGTTTTTTATAATAAAATCTACAAAATTGAGAAACTTTCTGTAGGTGATGCTTATATGCATAAAATAGTGAAAGCATTTAGCAGCACCTTATTTTCTGTATATTCAGTATTATCAGCTTGCTTAAATATTCAGTTTCTTTGAAAGTATTCCGATTTCCGGATCCGATTTTCGTAGAACCCATAAATCTTTCGATCAATATATTTGTTAAAAATTGATGGTAGAGAAAAAAGCGAAAATCCTTCGATCCGAAAATAAAAAATTCAAGCTTTTAGAATAAAGCATTCAAGTTTTGCAATGGAAAATTATCCATTTTTCTTTTCAGAAAAATATTTTTTTTTAAAACCTGAATTAAAGAGTTGTATCATCAAATTATTTGATCGAACCGATATTCTTATTTTTATACCAAATGACAATTTCAAATTTGGTCATTGATATTTTGTGAGTATTTAATTATGTAACTATAATTGCTTTGCATTCTTAGAGATAAAAAGAAATAATTTTACATTAATTATAAGGGTGAATAATTATGAGGGTTGCTCAAATGAAAAGTCGACACTTACTCTTGCGTCAGAATGACTGTAGTTATCGATAGCATCGTCGCCAAGCAGGGATGCAAAGGGAGGTAGCTACGCACTACATACGGCGTTCTGAAGTGAAAGTTGTTCAAGGTTGAGGAAATTGATCGAAAGTAATCTTATACATGAATTTGTCCAGTTCTAAAAAATGCGAGGTAGCACGGCTTCTGATTCTTCATTTCCTAAAGAACACTCTCGATTGATTTGCTGCCGTTAGAGAGTACTATCAATACTGCAGTACTCTGATGAAACTAAGGAAAGTAATCAAAAACAAACGCCCAAGCCTTCTCACACAGCAAGAAATTCTTCTCCATGAAGTGACCACCCACAGACTCCGGTGAAACTCAAAAAATCCGTTGGAAATGTTGGAACAAACGTCGCAGAGTCCGGATTTATCACCCTTTGACTTCAATATCTTTGAGCCATTTAAAATCTTACAGTCAACACGTTTCCATTCAGATGATGAAGTGAAAGAAGTTTTGCAGGACTTCCTCAAAAGTCAACCATCTTTCTATTACAAAGCCTCAGAAGTCAACCATCTGCTACGTAAACGATGGGACGTGTACTACAATGCCCATGGCAATTTCTTACAATTTCTAATAATGGTATGCTTTTCATTTAGGCTATCTTTACAGCATTAATCATTATTTAAACTGTTCTTTGCCACGATCCTTGTAATTTAAAAATTGATTAAAACGTATAGATTAGTGTTCCAAAGCACTTTAAAATGTAAAGGGCTTTTTTCGAATATATCAAGCAAAAAATTTTTGATTTCTACTCATAGAACATGGCTTGGAATGCCCGTGGATGATTGGATCTTTGAAGACCTACATAAAAAAATTTCTAACTTAGATACCTCTTAAATGTTAAAGCTATGCAGTCAAATTCAAAGTGGAAATTTTTTGGAATAAAAGCAAAATATCTTTTATAACTGTTGAGGCAATATATTACTAAATATTTGAAACATATTGAAAAATGTCTTCATTTGGAAAATAATTTAAGCTGCAGCATCATTTATTATTTAACAGGTCTGAAACTTTTAGGTTAGTTTTAAGAACGATTTTCTTGTGTTTCAAATTTTGCTATTAATCTTCATTACGGAGCACTATTCTCATAGTCTGTTTTATTGAAAATAGAAAACTAGAAGACATATTTTTTGTATTTTTCATTTCACAAATTTTTGCTTAGTCGTTGTCTGCTTTGCTGCAGTATATATTCTCTATATAAAAGGTTATAAATAGTGATTGACTAATTGAATTCTAACTTCCTTAAACTCTTTATATATTTAAGCCATTTATAAGCCATTATAAGCCTTTATAAGCCATTTTTGTCATAGCTGATTCAATCATTTGAAGGGATGAATTAACACTCTTTAAAGTAGAAAATATCACCTTTTGTTATTAATAAAACGAATTCTAACATGTGGCTTCTTCGTTCGAGTAAAAGCTATAAGAATTTAAGATTTGCAACATTTTTATGGATTTAAAATACTTTCATTAAAATATACCGACATTATGTTTCAAAATTTTTATTAGCTTTTGATGGATAACTGCTCTCCAACAATATTAATAGGAATAATTTAATAAAAATAGTCAAATTTGATTTCTACATCTTGGCAAGTCAAATGAAAAGTTATTTAAAATTATCCTGACTAGGCAAACTAGTCAGATATCTAGAGATGTTGGAGTAAAGGAAAAAATCGCAGGCAAATAAATTTAAAATATAAAAGTGTTAAATAATACAAATTTAAAAGTGTAAATTTTGTAAATTCTATCAAAACTATATCAGTTAAATATAATTATTACGTTTTTTATATATTTCAATATGTTCACTAAATTATAGCAGCATTTATAAACAATGAGGATATACTCAAATATTGTTACTTATTAATGAGAAATATTATTTAGTACAGTTATGAATAATAATAATATAACTTTTTAATACCTAGAAAAATTTTACGAAATTACAAATATAAAAAAATCAAACGAAAATAAGTCATTAAAGTCCGAACTAAAAACTTGTTGAATTCTGAAACCAAAATAACTAGTTTATTAAAAGAACTTCATAACGTGCTCTGCATAGGGCTGTAAAACCCTAAACATGACGCTGCCTGCACAAGAAACACAGATATTTCTATTCGTGTAGATATGTTTACAAAGAGGGTGAAATTTCTTAGGATATATCTAAAGATCCTTTCTATGAAATAAAAATTGTCATAATTGGAGTAGTAGTTGAAGATGGGAAAGGAGCAAGTTCTTTCATTCTGTCGATTATTCTAAATATAATTTATTAAATATTATTTTGATCAATAAATTACTTACAGTAGGAGACGTTATGAGAATTATATGGAATTTAAGAACTTTATGAACATTCATTGTGCAGACACTTTACGAACATTTACAGTAAGACCATTAAATTTGATTTGAGGTCTTTTGATCAATTTTAGGTCTTTTGATGTGTGTCAAACTCCATGGATAAATATGCAAAGTTTGCAAACGAAATCCATCGACAGTCTGTTCATCCACAGGAATGTAAATAAAATAATTCCAAAAATTCATCAAGCTTGATATTAACAACTAGCCAACTAAATATAAGATTAATTTTTACAAAACAATTAGAGTTCCATATCATGTGATAATAAGTTTATCAATGGATTGACTATATATTTCAGCTTATTTCATTGTAATAAAAAAAAAACTGAATTCGACATGTTGTGTCAAAATTTAATATTGATATTTAATTTTAAATCAATAAAACAGTGATTCATGTATGCGTTCTTACATGTCAAACTTATGTGAACATGAAAACTTAAATCAAAACTCGTGTTTCTGAAGTGTAATTTTAATTATTTAGGTTTCTTTTGCGTCATATGCGTCACATATCTAGAGGGTAACTAAAAGCTGTGTGTTTAGTATATGAAATTATCTATAAAATTCTAGAATTTTTTTAACGGCATCTGCATTAAAACTTAAAACTTTTGCATTAATCATAAATCCACTTCTAGAGCATTCAAATCAAAACCATAGTTCATTGCATTCTGTGTAAAATAACGAGTACTAATTATACACTTCATAAGATATCTCGATTATTTTTTTAGATATGACGATAGTCGTATAGTAAAAATATGAAAAAACTCGTTCCTCAGAAAATGCAAAAAGGTTTTTAATGCTTTTAGATAAAAACTTGCTTACATGCCAATAATTTCTTATAAGTTGACTTCTAATTGGCATAGAGACAAAATAACATATCATTGAAAACAGAAATATGCCTACTTTTTAAAACGGAAAAAAATGCGAACTTTCATTTATATTCAGGATTTCAACCTAATCCGATACCTTGACCTATAGTCCTTAACAAACATTCATAAAACATCAGCTTATACTAGGAGATCAAAAAATATAAACAGGAGCAGATTTTAAATATATAACATTTTTATGGATGTTATGAAGTGGATAGGAAACGAACTTTCATAGAACTCCCAAATTTCTAACCTATGCCTCCACGACATTAAATTGGATGTTTGAGAATCTTCTGAAAATATTTCAATTTGTTAAATTGATTTTTCTTGCTTCTACGAACAAGTCGAGACTGCACGTGCAAAACGTGACTGCATTACGAGATATGCAAATGGACATTATGTTTTTCAGAATGTTTGATGAAGAGATTTTGTCCATTTAAAGAAGTTCTCATAGAAGATAAATGATTTCTCTGTTCCCCTAAATTAAGGAAATTATGTGACTGATGATTGTCAGCAAATACTTCAAGCAGATGGAATCAAATTTAGATACAAATATTTCTGCTGTTAAAAATAATTTCGACATTTCGAGAATTAACCCATAAACACAAAATAACAATTACTTAATTTTATTCGATGAATTAATTTCCAATTTTCCAGATAAACAATGAAATTTCATATTTTATTCAAACCACGTAATGCTACAGTCACATGACTAATGAAACTGAAGTGAAAAGTGTTTTTGTTTTTTTTATTGGTAAAGGAAAAGTTGTATTCAATTTAAAATAAGATATTTTGGCTGGAAAAAAAGTGTTCGATTTTTCGAGTACATAAACGTATAGAGATTTATCGATGTTGTTTAATAAATTAATAACCCGCTTTGAAATTATTCAAAACGTAGTAAGAGTCATTCACTCGATGGTTTATACAACGAAACTGTAACAGATAATTA
Source organism: Argiope trifasciata (assembly GCA_026543055.1). Classification (NCBI taxonomy): domain Eukaryota; kingdom Metazoa; phylum Arthropoda; class Arachnida; order Araneae; family Araneidae; genus Argiope; species Argiope trifasciata. The sequence continues at coordinate 8,403,466 of JAPMOQ010015927.1, read as the reverse complement.
TTATAAGCATAACTTTAAAGGCATTTAACATTTAGATATACGTTCTAATATAATGTTTGTTCTAAAGTAACAGATACCTTTTCTCCAACAAGATGTACAATTGATTGCAAAATTTTACGAAAATATTATAGTTCATAAGACGGTATGAAGTAAAAGCACAGTTTGATTATATTTTAGAACATAAAGGGATGTCGTGATAGTGCAGTGAGGGCAGAAGTAGTGCCAGTTATAATGTTATGTTGACCTGCTATTTCAAAATGCTACGAATGCATTTAATCTCTGATGTATCGTTTTAGTATTAGACCTTTGATCAGAAAATGTTAAAAATCCCCAAACTTTTGCTCTTAATGTATCAATAATAACTGAATGGGTTGGACACAAGCAAAATATTTGTCCAAAATTGTCAATTGCAAGTATTATTTCATCCCTAAGTGATATTTCCAACATAAAATTTAATTTCTAGCAACATATGAATGGTAGAGTCTCAAACCCGTATATAAAAATTTCTACTGGATTTCTCAAACCTAAAGCTTTTTTATAGTAATCAAGAGTTACAAATTTTTATTTACATCATTAACATATCTTCAAATACTGAATACCTTTTTTTAATGAAATCCAAACATTAAAAATAATGGCAAAATTCTACTGCAAATCCATATTAAATTTATGCGTTTTTTATTTTACAAATTTAGCATTGTCAAAATACATCTTAAAAAATTAATGTCTAAGAATTTTAGTTCAATACTCCTTATCTTTTACGACTTTCGAAAATCCTCAATTATATGTTTGATAGTAAATGAATAATTAGGTATATGTATTTTACAGTCTAACCGAGAGTTTATGAAGACAAGAGCTTTTTTTAGGTGCATATGTTAAGTATGATTTCATCTATAATTTTTTAAAATATAAATATAAGAACTTTTTTATCAAGTTTTCTGAAGAGTCTGACATTATGTCTTTTAATTTTTTTGGAGGGTAAGTATTATAAATTTTTTAGTTTTTGATACATTCCTTAATGTTTTGAGATTCAACGTTTGCAGGTGGAAAATTTTAAGAATAAATGTTTTTAAATTTCTAATTTATTACTTTGTTTTTTATCATACCATAATGTAATTAGACTGACGAAGATATATAATGATTGGACTTTCTTCAGTGCGGACAGTTTCTTTTATATTAGTTCTATTTCTAATAATAATAAAGGAGAATATATGTGTGCAGTAGCCCTTTATAAGGCGAGCCGTTTCATGCAGAATTACAAAATGAGCATATAAAAAAACTGGCGGGTAAGAATATGCATATCTAAATGACTCGTCGATATTTTATTAAGAGTCAAAAAATATTTCTTAATAAATAATTTTTATCTTTCTAAGATACAAGATAAAATATTAATTTGATAATGTAGTTGTTGAGTAATTTTTACTGAATATTGACAGTTACTTAAAAATCTTTTTTGCATAATTTTCAACAACATATTTCATTATTGCGAACATTTTACTATTGAAAAGAAGCTCAAAACGTTTTTCTTTCATTACATAATATATTTCTACATTTTTTTTCATTATTGGAAGTTAAAAAAGAAAATTTCTGTTTATTATCTTTCCAATTCACATTAACAACAGAAAAGGTGAACTTACGATACCTTGAAACGCAATGTTGATGAAAAGATGATAAAATATCACACAACTGTGTTCTTAATAGTACTATGACGTCATTAGACACGACTCCATTTTAAATATTAGTTTTATATACTAAATAGAATGGGTGCAAAGTTTTTTTTTTTAAAAACCAATACGGTTTTAATGTTTTAACAGTTTAATACCTAAGCAATGCATAGAAGATTCAATTTAAATTAAATGCAATCGATATCATAGGCAAACCTTTCTTTAGAAGCTCGCTAAAGAAAGCAAGTTTTAAATAAAGACACTTATTTTCAGAATATTTCATACCAAAAATAATGTCGAAGATAGACATCTCTTACAAAAAGCAATATAGAGGTGGAAACCAAACCTATCTAGAAATAAAAAGAACAAAATATAAGAAATAATGATAAGGTTTTAACAATTTACTTATAATTCATTCCTTTATTATTAATTGCAATAATAATACTATCTAATAATTTCATCTTAATATAGAATCTCCAATCTAAAATATTTAAATAACTCAAAATTTGAAAGTTTTTACATTCGAGATTTTCTTTTTACAAGCTTAAGTTTAATAAATTTAATGAAATTTATCTATTTATGAAAAATTAAAATTGCTAACTATTTTGCCATTTTAATTATATATCAGAAAAATGGTTCGTAATTTTGTATTCAAATCTATTTTTCAGAATATCAAAGTTAACTGATGAAAGATCAGACTTGCCATCTAATGCGCTCAATGATTTGCGTAGCAATGTGAAGCCCTTTCTTTTCTACTGCAATATATGTGTCGGATTCCATAAATAAATACGATCGTCTGCTTTTATGATATCAAATAATCTTGATCCGACTCAGGTGATTTAATTTATATGCAATATTTTTAAAAACAATCAGTTTTATCTGATTAATCGTTAAAAATGCCATTGAAATAAAAATAGAAAATAAAAATGTTATTTAGCTTATTTTTATTTTAATTTTTTAAAAATATTTATACATTGACAAATTTAATTGGCAAACGACCAGTTATTTCACTTAACGTGCATTTTGATTTGGGTGACAATGTGACGTCACGCCTCGTTTTCTCCTGCAATATACGTAGTGCATTCCATAAATAGATAGGTGCGTTTACTTTTATTATATAAAAAAAACCTTGCTTGGACTGGGTTGATTTAATAATATATTTTTTTTAAAATAGTCAATTTTATCTTGATAATCGTCAAAAATGCCATCAAAATAAAAATAGTAAATGAAAATGTTAATTTTCAGTATTTTAATTTTACATTTTAACAATAATTTCTAACATTCTACTGTTTACGATATTGGGTGTATTACATTTTTGTACTGTGAGACTTCTTTAATAAGTCATATCTCTTTCAATTTATGTTAGTAAAAAACAGCAATCAAGAACCATTACCAAATGAGTCTCAAACCAAGCAAACAACCTCAAACTTTATTCAAGCACAATTCTGACAAACAAGCTATTATTATTATCCAACAGACCATTAGCGTTCACCAGACGAACTTCAAAATATAAACGTCATAAAATTTATGCATTACTTCTTTACACCCTATTAACTTTTTCGAAGACAAAAGAACCCTAAGTCATAGCGATTTAATTGGACTGGAATATGTCTCTCGGATAAATATAAATCTTAAACATTCAACAAATAAATTGAATGCTGAAAAGATTAGATTTCCTTCCAGAAAAACTTTTATCTTCCTTCCAGTGTAGATATGATTCATAGTAAAAATAAATTCTGGGCTGTGAAGAAATCACAAAAATACTGAAGAAAATTCCAGTTAATTATTTTTTTTCAATTAGTCAGTGATTTTGAAATATTACCCACACAACTAACTTTACTTACTTTACTCATTCTTTGTTTCCGAGAACTAATTTTATATTTTTTTCAAACTTTACAAATAAGATGTTAATGACACATTATCCAGACACAATAACGATTTTTATAACTTGGCAAAGCAACTGCTTCAGACCTTTTTAATCGTTATTTTAAAAAAATGTTTCGTAAATTTCGTTTATAATGAAGAATGTATATTTATTGGATTAATAATACCGAATTGACAGGCATATACAGGATGATTATATTTGGAGTTCCACTTTGAAATAGCCATAAAAGGAAAACTACTGAACCAAATGTTATCAAACTTAGTAATGGTTTTAAAAGGGTGCTGGGAATTTTTTGCCATAAAGAATGAAAAGAAAAAAAGAAGAAGAACAATAACTCCCCAGGGGGGGGATTGCAATGGATGTATGCAATATAGTTAAGCAAAATAGGACAAAATGGGCTTAATCATTTTTGAAACGTATTACAAAGCGTTATCGATGTCGCATCCATCATTTTTTAATTAAGCTATTGTAAATCGCATTACAGCATTCTCAACAATAGCTCTTAGGAACAATGTTTCTTGCATTTCGGTGTATCGCAACTTTCAGTTCCGCCAAAATGTTTGGATTATCATCATAAACAGTGCTTTTGAGATAACACGCATTGATTATGTTTTGTAGTACGTTTCAAGTAGGATTAAACACCTTTGAAACCGGTGTCTTCATGTCGTATTTTGCTTAACAATATTGCACTCAGCACCATTTAATCACTGGTGGTGCTTTTTTGAATTTTGGGATGGGAGTAAGGGGGAGGAGGTGGAAAAGAAATTCGCATGACCTCCTTTAAATTATTCCAAGCTTGATAACATTTGGTCCAGTAATTTTCCTTTTATATTTCAAAGTGGAACTTAAGTTATAACTACCTTGTACTTCGAAAAATAAACATAATAAACTTGTAACATTCCATTTAATATAAAACTGTGCGAAATTTTCGGGAGGGGGGAGATGGATCAAAATAATACTCCAAGATATTATTGCACAAAAACCGATTAATAGATTTTAAAAATTTAAATGTCTTTTTAATTATTCATTAGCATACGTTTAATCTAAATGTGTGCAATTTTTAAAAATATTTAATATAATTTCCATAAGCATATTTCATTATAACAATGAAATTCAAACGGCTTTCATTAAATATCTAATCGAATAATCTTATTTTATTTTCGAAATCTAAAATAAAATACTAATAATTTTCAAATTTTCTAAAAGGAAGTAAAAAACGAAATTATACTAAGAGCAGAACATAACATTCAATTTGAAATAGGTTACTCAAACACTTAATGACCTTGTGATGTCATGGGAACTCCTTTAGAATTATTAATGAAACAATACACACAGCAAGTTCAAGTTTATCAAAATATCGCAGGCCTATACACACTTTCTCATCTCATTCACATTGATAGCGTTTAAGAAATGTAATTTGTAATACTATAGATGCAAATATATAGTACCATGGAAAGTTTTGTTTCTTTACAGTAGGATCTTTTCTATCCATAATATTCAAGAACACACAAATCGAAAATAAACACTAAAATCGATTTGAAAGAAACAATGATCTACTAATAGAAAGAAATCAGACATAATAAAGTTAGAATGAAAAAAAATTCCGAGCATCATAAAATAATGAACTATGTCAAACATAAGGCCGAGAAGTAAAATGAGCACGATTCAATGAAAAATAAAATTTGACAATAGGGGCTTCAGTTATTAAAAATATTACTAAATTATTATTATATATATATATATGCAAGTAGATATTTAATTTTAACATTTTCTATCTTCCTCTGATGCACCAGCATGCCACATAATGAATAAAAAATCATTCATTTTTTTTTGTGCTTTAGCAAAAAAAAAAACATTAGTTTGAGCATTTTTAATCATTTATGTTCTCTTTAAAGGAAAAGAGGATAAAAGTACTCTTTGCTCATCGCTTAAATTAGCACTAGACAATTTGTTATCTATTAATGCATGAACAATGAATAATTTCAAAGTCATGAAAGTTTTCTTCTTAAGAGCCATAATGACCGACAGAAAATTACGGATACTTGAAAAGACAAAGGGCCTAATATATTAATCTTTTTTTCTTGTATAAATTAAATGCTTTATCGTTTCAATTGTTATGAATGAATCGGAACTGTGATTGAATGAGCAACATATAAATGAAGCTGTGGAGCATATCGAAATAAGAAAAAATTGCTGACATATGGGTTGCATTACTAATAGCTGCAACTTTAACTAATAATGGAAATAATTAAATAATGATTTCAGCCTCTAAAAAAAGCTATCTAAATGTCGTAAAAATGTATTATGTAAACATAATAAATAATTAATTATAAATATAATAATTAAACAATTATTATATAAATGTAATAATTGTCATTGAAAAAATGCGTCATAATGCAAAATATTCTACTTTTTCAATGACGAATATAGTCTTCAAAAACGGTTAATTGATTAAGAAAAATTACCTACCGTAAACGACCAAGATCAAAAAGTATTCTGGAGTTATTAAATTATTTTTAGGATTTTTTTAGGATTTAGGAAAAAATTAGGAAAAAATTAGGATTTTTTTTTTGTTTCAAAATAAGAATCGCTCTCAATCGATAATCAATTTAGAAGGTATTCATAAGGATACTAAATTCTTATTTTATTATGCTTTTAAATATGTATACTCATTTTTTATAAGAATGATTTACAATAAGCATATTTAGAAAAACACATTTTATGGTCATCCCAGTAATAAAATATATTTTTTTCGTAACTCTATTGATGATTTTGATGTATCTTGTTTCATCTGAAGTAAAGCAAAAATTATAAATAAAAAAATATGCGAAGTGTTTGTCAAAACAATTTTCACTAACCTTAAATTGATACCAATATTTTCAGTACAAAAAAAAGAAAGAAAAAGCACTTTTGCATGTCAAAAAGATAATTAGCATATGAGCATCAATAACTTTAATTCAACGAAAGCTGAATCTAATTGAATAAAAAACAACTCATCATAAAAAAAAATATTCTTTAAAAAGAAACATTAAGCACTTAATCACAAGTAAAAACCACAACCCACCACCTGTTCTTTCATTTACTATTCATTCATAGCACTCCCACCCCTTTTTAATAACAAAGAAAACAATTTTCAAGCACTTAATTAGCGCTCAAATATAGCTTTACGAAACTAGAGCACTAATTGTCTTTTCCAAACTTCATCCAAAACTAAATTCTTCCAATTGCTCTCTTCAAGAGCGCTGTAATGGAACGGGTTATTTAATTTCAATTCCCCAACTTGTCATATGAAATGGCGTTTGTCATCTGAAAGGAGCGTGTTTTTATGCGACGGTGTAATATTCCACCGCCAAGCATGTTGGCAGCGTTCCCACAGTTGACACCCAACATCTTTTTGCAGTTGAGGCCAACTGACCTTCAACTGATGAGAAAGACCATTTGTCTGGGCCGGTCTTTCATTATTCATTCCACACTAATCTTAGCTCATTGGGCTGAGGGATGCCTGAATTTTTACAAGGACGTTAAAATATCCGTCATCGCCATCGATCTTTATGGGAAGCGCTTTTTAAGACATGCGGGAGAAAATGAAGGGGTTCAGCGTTTTTACTGCAGCGCCGAATTCTGTTTTCTTTATTGATTATTACTGGTTCTTTTAAAGTTCCAGATGCATTTGTTTATTTTAAAAACTGTGTTGAGAAAATTGTATCGTTTCAATTATTTCGTTTTCTTAGAAATGTAAAAAAGGAAAGTATCGTAATCGTCAAAAAAATCGATTCTAAATTTAAATGATTTTCTACATTTTAAACTTTTTGATTCCAAAAAAATCAGACACAACAGGCTAAACAGATGAAATTTCGTATTCAATCTTTAACTTTAATTTGTAGATTTTTGTTGAATTTTGGGCAATATCCCTTGATGGAGGCTCAATCTGTTCGTTCATATAAAAAAGTTATGTGACATAACAGAGTGACAAAACTAGAGCAAACTCACAATGATATCTAAATATGTTTTTATCACTAGATAGGTAAAAACGTGTGGTCAAGTCTGTCATTGTTTTGAATGTGTGTTGGTATATCTATTCGTTTTGTATGTGAGTATAGTTGCTAAAAATAGTAATGGCTAAAAGCATTATTTCTATTTTGTGGTTTTCATTTAACTCCCAATAAAATCCTAATTATTTAGCTTTCAACAATGAAAGAAAATTAGATGATTAAATATTCGAAGGAACAAGGAAAAGATGCTTAAATTTTAGAGCAAAATGCAATTCATTGTGAGAAGTTAGGCAAAAAAAAATTTTTTAATTCCAAAATTTAAGAACATTTAACTTTGTATTATGAAAAGGAAAACTTTTTTTAATTTTTAAACAGTGCATAATTTCTTTGTGCAATAATATTTTCAGGAGCTATTGAAAATAAATTATTCTTTTTGAATTAATTAAAATCAAGAATCATTTCGAAGAGTTCATTTTCACCTTACACAGTTTATATGAAATTTGGTATCTGTTGTTCAAATAGTGCAGCCTGTAGAACGTCAACACGCTTACATTTTCATTATTAATCGAGATAATGACA
>JAPMOQ010015927.1:8347496-8370842 GCA_026543055.1 Argiope trifasciata | reverse complement strand
ACATTACATCTGAAGTGAAAAAAGCTAGGTGAATGAAGTTTGATAAAGATTAATATTAATAAGAATTGTAGATGTACATCAAATATTGGACCACCATGCTATTGATTAATTATTGATATATTTATTATTACAAGATATATTTCAGTGATGCTGTTATTCAATGGTCTTGAAACAGTTTTGGCAATAAATTATGATGATGAGCATACATATGCTCAAATAGTCATTTTTCATAGTCAATTTCCTTTTAAAAATTGACTTTTTGCATGTTCGAAAATATTTTTACGATAACCGACAATATTTCTACTTAAGAAGTTGAAGAAACTGAAAGGGGACAATAGACTAAACTCAGCCAAAACCTTCCAGAGAAATATCAAGTTGTTTAGAGCATGGAAAATTATTGCATCGGGTTTTGATAAGTATCTTAATAAGGCAGAAGTTATAGATTTTGCAAATTCATTTAATGAAAACGTTGTGACTTATTTTCACCAAATTTTACAATCTGTCTACTAAAAAACAAATGCCCTTATTATAAATAATAAAATATATAATTGTAAATTTGTATGGGTAATTTTTCGAAATGCTACGCATTGTTGCATTTTAAACGAACGCCTAAGGAAAAATTCGGTTTTTTTTGGTTAAATTGGTTGGTTTCGGGATTGAATTATGCTCGGTAAATGAAACTCCATGAACATGAAATACTTATATCAGTTTGCATATCTCCAAGGAATGCAATGGTATGCTTCGAAATATGACTTAAAACTTTGTCTTGGGGATAACTTTTCTAATGTCACTGAGATAGTATTTTTTCTGTAAATGTTGGACGAAAATTTTTTCTTAATAGCACGTTGAATTTAATCAGTTTTTTAATTTTTGTTAATTTTAATATACCATTGAAGTATAAAAAACAAAATATAATAGTTAAAGTACGATAAACAGAAATCCCTTGCTAAATATATACTTTAATTATATTGACGAAAGTAGGTTTGTTAGTTTTTTCTCTTCGTTTTCTATTAAAAAATTGATCTATTATTGCAGCAGTCATTAGATAAATCTGTGCTTCAAAAATGGTCACATTTTTTTTCATTTATCTCCTGTTACATACATTTCATACATAATTTTATGCGCAACCATTTGTCTTTGATTCCTGTACCTTGGCAAAAGTTGGTGAACATTATTTTTAAGCTGTATTTACAGTTGAAATGTTTGCATTCAATGATTTTACAGTTGATTTCCTCATCTCTGCAATTTTTTTATATCCTGAGATCTCAGTTTAGAAGTATTTGAAATAGTTGTAACTTGTATGGATATTTGTTTGAAATTTTTTTTGCATTTGAAATAATAATCGACAGTTTCACCTTACCAATATATGATGTTAATTCTTTTGCACTTTCCCTGCATTTCACAATGTTTTTGAATTATGGAGTAGGAATATTTCTTTTCAGAAAATTCAAAAACATATTCTTCAGTCTGAAACTTATAATATTTCTTAGATTTACAAGTGACTTTTGGAAGAAAGTAAAAGAAACAGACCATATTCCGGATAATAAATTGTTTACAAAAATGCTTAATCCGAGAAACTTTAAAAAAAAAGCATTTATTGAAAACGTTCTAAAATCTGTAAATGCATTCTTCCGTCCTTCTTATATTTAGATAATGCCGATGAAAATTCCTAGTTTGTGCCCCATTTAAAAAAATTCATGATTTTTAAAGCTTGCATTCCCAGTACTTTTTAGGTTTGCTGAAATTATTTTGAGCTCAACTTTTAGTAAATCTAATTTATTCAAAATTTTAATCAAAAAGGAGTTTTTTGTTGAAGTTACTGAAGAAAGTTAAAATTTTCTTTAATATTGATTCTTCAGAAAATATATTGCAAAACCTGTAAAGGGTGAAAGTTTTCTAATTCAAAATTTTGTTATTTTTTCGACATTGGATGACAAATGATCACTTACTGCTATAACAAGCTTAGATTTTAGATTTTAGGGACAACATTAACAACATATCAAAAATTAAAAACTCCCTGAAGTTTTGCATATGAACCAATAACTACTTAATAAGTTAATTCTCGATTTAAAAAAATATATATGATTTTGGTTCACGACGATAAAAATACAATCCTAAAATTCAAACCAAATAGATGTAAGGGAACAGATTTTTGACAAAAATTCGGTCTTACGAATAGGAAGAGAAACTTTTCACGGAGGTTAAAGTAATATTTATGCACACATATAAACACGCGCATTTACACGCGCGCATACACACTTAAACAAACAAATGCACTTGCACGCACACACATACCCGCCAGCGTTGTGCCAACAAACATAACTGTTTATAATTCCATTTTTAGCAAAAACTTAATTCAATTATTAATTAAAAATCTTAATTTAATTTTTATTTTCTCGTATACGAAACATACTAGAAGAAATTATTATTATTACCAAAATATTCGATCATGTGATTATCTATTTTAGCGATGCACCCCAGTTCGAAAAATAAATTTTTGGTACCGTATCAGTCCATCTGCTAATACGAATACTCAAAAACGCTTTGAGCTGTAACAAGAAAATTTAGCCGATGATTTCTACTATACATCTATAGATTACTATCTAATTTTAAATATAATCCAGTCAGAAGAATTATGTCCGTCTAGTGACCAAATGTAAATTAATACTATTCTTACAAAACGAAACCAACATGGATAAAATAGCATATATGCAAATTTATCATTTAAAGATGAAATCTTTAAATAATATCATATAAATAATATCTTGCAAATACACATCTAATTTTGAAATAAATTCGGCAAGAAGTTGATCAGTTGGTATGTAATTTTGTATGCCTATGAACTCAAAAACCACCAACTTGAATAAATAAAATTTGGTAAACGAATTTGATATCTAAAATATATATCTTCATTAAATATTGAATGAAATCTATCAAGAAACTAACCGTTTGTCGGTGTGCAGTCTCAACGTGATAGTTCAAAAATGCGACTTAAATAAATTAATGAAATTTGGTTTAGGGTTGTGCTATTACAATTCTATGCCAAATTTTTGTCTTAGTTTGATAAAAAAGGAGCTCAAAATCCGTTTGCATTGTTTATGTATTATTCCTATCCCAGAGATAAATCACCAAAGATCGTATGCTAATAGGCTCTTTAACAACTGTTGTTCGCCTATGGCATAGGATTAATAATACACGATTAATAATACACAAACACAGTTTTGGAAAAAGTGCGAGAAAGTTTCAGGTAGCCCACGCCTTCTCGTTTTAATAAACATAATTTCACAATATGCAGTTGGGGGTAATCGATCCAGATTTCTATTTGATGAAAACATTCAATGAAATTAAGATGCTTAAATTTTACAAACACTTTGAGCCCTTTTTTACTCGGTAAAATTACCGAGTAAAAATAATTACCGAGTAGATAGTATTTGGAAGTACTTTCAAATATGGATATAATTTTATTCCTATTTTAATTATTTTCAAACATTTCCTTCTTTTTTTAAAAAAATTTGCATGGTAATATTATTTTCATATTTGGAAAGACTGTCTACTTTCAAACATGGATATAATTTTATATGTCAGTTTGAACTCCATTATTTACATGATAACAAATTCTCATAATTCGATGCAAGTGTATTTTCACTGATGGGAAAGAAATTAGTCTTCCGTCAAGTCAATGAATAATGGCATTCACCTTGGATCATTTATATACAAGACAATTCCAGGAGTAGGAAACAGAAAAGAGTCAACAAAATGTCAGTGTTAGAATTAACTTTACCGTTGTCCTTGTTTGTTTTTGCACTTTATTTTCGAAGTAAATGGAACATTTTTATTTTTTAAAAAATGGTGAGCTCAAGGTGAAGTCAATACTTTTTAGAAACTTTTTTAGCTATTAAATATATCGATATAGAATTATTAGTTTTATCGGTAAGATCATAACGAAAATAGCATCAGTATTGGATCTTTCAAAAAAAATTGTTGAAATGCCAAAAGACTTTTTAAGAAAATATTAATGAAGAAAGTTTCGTTCAATAATCCAGATAAAAGAGAGAATATAATTAAGAGAATAGAACTAACGGAAATTTCGAAAATTATTCAATAAAAGTCATCCGAATAAATCTCATCATTGTTGGATCTTTCAAAAAAATCGTTGAAATGCTAAGTTTATTTTTTGAATACATTTTCAATCAATAACTCAATTAAAAGAGAGATTGTAACTAAAAGAGTAAAACTATGGTTAATTTTAAAAATTATTCAGTAAACGTCATCCGAATAAATCGCACCCTTGTTGGATCTGCCAAAAGTTGTTGAAATGCAAATTTAATTTTTAGGAAAATATAATGAAAAAATATTTATTCAGTTCAGTCCAGATAAAAGAGAGAATGTATTTATAAAACTAAAGGCAATTTTGAAAATTATTCAATAAAAGTCATTAAGATTACTGAAAGGTGTACAAGAGCTTTTAACTTTAAATTTCTTTTTTATTAATTTTACTAAAAGTCGAGATTCGTCTTTAATATTGTTTCACACGTGATGTTCTAAATAAATCATTTGAAGTACCAATTCCATGTATTTCCGATTTAAAAAATGCAGCAACAACAAAAAATTCTTTGTTGTAGATTTACACGTATGTTTTTTAAATCGCCCTCATAAAAATAATTCACACAGAATATCAACTCCATATATTTTCAATAAAAATATGCATCCACATTGATTTTTCTGTCAAATGAGTCTCCATTTATGCTTGTTCATTTTGCCCTTTTTGCAAAGAATTCCTACTTGAATTGACACGTCATATTAATTTGGTTTATGTAAATAAAATTAAAAATTATCTTATTCTATTAATATTGAGTATTTTGTGCAGTGTTTTCATATACTTTTTTAAATCCACCTAATATTGATTGATTATTTGGAGTAAAAATCTCATTCTTTCGTCTCAAAAATTTTTTATGTAAAAAGTATTTTTAAATAAAATAATACAGAAAATTCTAGCTCTATATTCTTTAATTTATTGTTAACTTCACCTTTGAATACTAGCTGGTCCGATGAAATATTGGTTGAGTTCAATTATATTTTAGTTGTATAAACATCACGCTCAGGATTTCACAGAATTATCAGACATTAAAACTGTATTATTTAAATTGTTTTACGTGTTCTTTGATAATTATGTACATGAGCCTTTCTAATTGGAATCAGTCCCAATGTTTCATAGTACTATTAAAAAATATATGCCCGGTACATCAGTCGTCTAAATTTCCCGGCATATTATCTACAGTTATTTTATATCTACTGTCTCATAAACTATTAAGATATGAAACAAAATTTTCTTCTTTAACTTTTAACAATTGAAGAAAATCCCTCGATCAAATAATTTGATAAAACAGAGAAAACAGTTTGACTTTTAGAACAACAATGTAACCTAATGTTGGAAATTAGGAAATGAGGAATGTTGAAAATTAGGAAAAATTTAGAAAGCTTCAAGAATTCGCTCATTTGCTTTGTTAAATTCGTATCTACAAAAAGTCAATTTTTTTAATTTTAAAAAGAGGTAAAACTTATTTTTGTACAATAATATTTCAAAAGTTATTCCGGAAAAACGCTAAAAATCAGCTTAGCTTTTAATTAATTAAAATTTCAAAAACATTCCATATTTTCATCCTCAGATCTATAGAGCATCCCTAGAGGAAAACAGCCATATACGCACAAATACACTTCGGTTTATTATTAGTTGAGATAATTTCTCATTAGCCTTGAAATAATATAATAAAAATTTCATGGGTTTATACACCAATTCAGCGTAAAAGAATATAATTAAAATGCGAAGTTTATGATCCTATAGCTAGTATGCATTAATGCTTCACTTTATTCGCACTTATGAAAAACCTGTCTGAGTTGCTTGATGTCGAAATGAAAGTTGGGTATTCTCATTGGAGGGGATAATTATTAAACCCCACTTACCGCTATAGACGGTGCCCAGCGACTTATGCACTGATTAAAATAATAGAATCGATTTCTGCCTGCTGATATTTATTATCAAACCAAAGCGAATGCTGTTTCTAAATTACAAGCAAATTTTGAAATATTTTGTAAAATTTAAACTGGAGTTAAAATCAAAATAATTTAAAATGTTGGTAATATTTTTTTCTTAAAAGAAATTGCGCTACTAACAATAAAAAAATAATCATGTAATAATATGAGTAAATTCAGTTTTTAAGTAATAAAAATTAATTATTTAAATAAATTTCACGAAAACTTCAAGAACTTCCCTTACGTTTCATTGTATCTGAAAGATTAGTTATATTAACGTCCAAAAATAGCACCCTCATGGCTATTTTTGGACAAATGTAATAATTTTGAACCGCGGCCAGATGACGAGGGCGCCACCTGAGTTGGCACCTCTTTCACCACACTATACCAGCTGGAGGAACATTTGCCTTGAAAGATTATCGTGGATCAGATTCACTTACTCGATGGTTCTTATGTGGAATCTTTCCCGAACCTGCTCCCCTACGTGTCACGAGACCAGACCTTACCACCAAATCACCGCGGCCCCACTTCATCAGAAAAAAAAATGTAAAAAAAATATTGAGTAGTTTAGGTGTTTTTAAACTTGCAAATTCTTTATGCACATTCCTTTTATATATATAGATAGATTAATATATATATATATAAATATATAAAAATATATAAAGAGATCGATCCAGAACTTTCTGTAATTCAACATTTCCTTTTTGTCGAATGATTCCATTATTTTTATTCTTAGTATTATTATCACAGAATTGCAAAAATTAAATACAGAAAGAAATGTATACACAAAATAGCAAAGGCAGTTAATCGACGAGAAATTATTTACAATTCCCAATGCCCCTTTGTTTACAATTTTATTATTTACAATCTTCCATTTTCAGATATATTAATGATATTTAAATTTAGACTCTCATGAAAATCTTATATTAATTGAACTTTAGTTAGTTAGCTTTGCTAAATAGAAAAAATGATTATAAGATATTTATCCATCCATTATATCTTCGGTATTAATGAAAGTGATACTGAAGTAGGTTTAATGAGCAAAAAGTAATTTTTGTCATTAATTTTCAGAGTGCTATAAATAAATAGCACGGCTGTATATTTATAACTTTTAACTCAATATTGTTGATCAGAAAATTCGGAAGCATAATAAAACAGTTATATTGAGGTTGATGTGCATTTTATATTTTAACTCACTCATTGCTAGAAGGTAAATTCGCCCTAATGCGTGATATTTTTTCTTTCAATCTAAATTTTAAGCAAACAATGTGTTTTAAAATAACCTAAATAAACCATTGCAGCAATTTAGAGAAACTTCTGATAGATTTACACCTTATCTTATCTGTATCTTATGGAAAATATAAGGCAAAGGAAAAAGAAATATTAATGACAGAAATGTTACATAGGATTTGTTTCTGGCGAGTTTTAGTTTTCTTCGAGTTTTCTTTTTCGTAAACGATGCAATATGCATTACTTATATGTTTCTTATTAACAACTGTTCAATCTGAACATAGCTTACATTTACAAGAACTAATATATTGTTACAAACCTGTAATTTTGCTTCCTAGTAGGAACAGTGTCATCGTAAGAAAGAGCTATTTACAATCATCCATTTTGCGTGCTGAGCAGTGCCGCGTTAGCGATCTCAGAGTTTGGTGATAAACTGGACGACCATTTTGCGCCTTCGGATGACATTGGCGACAAAATAGATAATACTGAAAGCCTCGAGAATTTTAATGATCCACCCAATAGGAACCTAGTTACACTAAGATACTCCTGATTGACCCAGAAGGTTCTCGGCCTGCCTGATTGGGAACTATAAAAGGACAGCAATCTGAAGCTGAATTGAATGTGATGTGATTTGAATTCATCTCTGGATAATAGTTGAATGAACTCTTTCTTTGAGTGCTTCACCTCGCTTATCGTCGTTGTGCTGAGTTGTGATATTGCGTAATGCTGTGTGTTGCTTGTGAGTGTCACTGGCTGTGAATTTTTCCGCGTATCAACGATTTCGTTTTAAATAAAGTCATCTCCAAACACCACTACCCGAATCCGTTAACTTTACAGACTTACTGCTGGAAGCTCTGTAACAATCTTTTTTATTTTTAATTATTAAAACTCTATATTTTTGAAACATGGTGTAAATTGTGCAAATTGATAAAAATATTAACAAAAATAACGTCAAATCGCACGATTACAGATAATATTTAAAGTGTTGTAACTTTTTCTGGAACTTGCCCTTATCATTCTAACAAGTAGCTATAAAAGGATCATTAATTGGTAAATTTTAAGATTTATACACATATGTCCCGTGTGCAAAAGTCATACAATCATCTGATATATCCAATGTAGTTAACTCATTGACTTCAGAATCACGTGGTAGTTACAACTGCGGCGTCATTAAATGGTTTAGTTTGGTTTGGTTATATTAACGTCCCGTTTAAAGCAACACGAGGGCTATTTTGGGACGGACCTCGTAATTTTGAACCACGGTCGAACTGGCATGCCCCCCCCCCTCTCCACACCACGCCACACCAGCGGGAGGACATTTGGCCTGACAGATTTAACGTGCAACAGACCCCCTCACACGACGGTTCTTCGGTGGAATCGAGTCTCGCACCTGAAACCTTCCGGTTCCGAAGCCAAGACTTTACCACCGGGCCACCGCGGCCCCTGCGTCATTAAATGGAATATTCCACTATGCATTTTTCGTGCAAAGAACGGAGCTGATTCCGAATTTAAAGTGGGCCGTGGTGACCTTGTGGTAAATTCTCGGCTTCGGAACTGGAGGGTTTCAGGTTCGAGACCCGATTCCACCGAAGAACCGTAGTGTAAAGGGGTCTGTTGCACGTTAAATACGTCAGGTCAAACGTCTTCCCTCGGATGTGGTGTGGTGTGGAAAGGGGGGTACAGCCTCAGGTGTCGTCCATGTCATCTGAACGTGGTTCAAAATTACGAGATCCGTCCCAAAATAGCCCTATTCTTGTTTTAAAATGGGAAGTTAATACATTATAACTAGCTAACTAACTAACCGAATCGAAGACGGTGTCAAACGCATGGTTTAGCGAACTGAGAGAAAAAGGGCATATTTACTTTAAAATTCAAAATGTAAGCATCAACTCATTGATTTTATAAATAGAACAATGAATCATTATGCCTCACAGTATGCTTTTTATTTTATTTTTAATATTATTTTTTATTTTATTTTTTTATTTTTTTCTCATTATTCAATATGAAATAAATATATATACATAATTAATGTTAAAACTGATTAACTGAAAACAAAACGAGAGCAGAAATATTTTACCATCCCCTTCAAGGTCGGCCAAAAGTTTCGTATGTATCCGAAGATTGCTTGATTATTTTGACAAATTTGCTGCAGTTTAGGGAGAAAATTCATAAGTAAAATAAAAATAATCTTTACAAAAGTAAAGAAGTTATATATTATATAATAAAAGAAATAATATAGGAAAAATTAATTACAATTATATTTCAGTATATGTTTTACAAAGTAAGAAAGGTTTTATTCTTTGATTTTTTCAACAAAAGAAGGCCATTTATTACTTCTAATTAAAAATACTTCTGAAGGCAAAAGAAGAACGTGTTTTTAGTTATCACGTAGAAATGTCTGAATATGGGCAGGCAATTTTTCTAACGTCAGATTTGAGCCAAAGTGCGATGCACTTACTTATAATTACTTATAATTTTGATGGTTTGACTATATGACAAATTCTATTTATCCAACGTAATGCATTTTTGAGTTACTGGGTTGATAAACACTTAGAAAAAAAGATACAATATAACTTCTAAAATGTATCCTTTACATATAAAATTTGGAATTTAATTGTTATCTGAGTTAATGATATTTTAACAATTGCATTATTTTCTCTCTTCATAAAATGGATGCTTTTTCAATCAAATATTTTTTTTCTACGCAAGCATGATTAGCATGACAATGTTCGCATTATGGTAAGGTTCTTTGAAAAAGCATCAGATGCATCAAGTTAAAATCGTTCAAAATACTCTACAGCGCAGACCATTAGATTTAAAGCTATTAAATTTGGTGCACAATTATTTCTTAGTTAATAGATGCTTTAAGAAAAGGCTTTCATTTTTCATTAATTTTATTTTTAATTAAGAATTAATCAAAATTTAACGCGTTTTCTCATAAATTTGGGACCTATCATTGCATACAATATTAAATTTTCACAAATTTAAAACTTTTAAATTAACTTTTCATTAATATCAACTACACTACAGTTTTTTCACTGGTTTTAATAAATTTTAAAAATACTTTCAGTATATTTTTGGGGAATGTTTTTCATTCTTTTAGTTATCGGATTTATATCCTAGAACATTGTGATACAATTTAATATATATTTTGAGTGTCCATTATTACGTTTTCATAATCAAAAGTCAATTTTTAAAAGAATATAAAAAGCAAGTCTAAAACATTTTCATGTTCTGTATGTCGGACTAGAATTATAATCCGAAAATTAGAATTCGATTCTTAATGTGCCTTAAATATTCGAAATTATTCGATTTTTAATACATTCACTTTAAATATTTTGTGAACTCATGTTCAAAAATAACTAATAAATGAAATAATAATTCATGTAATGAGAGACACCATTTTTAAAAACCTAATCGATATCAAATCTAAAGCGTGCTTTATATCAAATTTAATATCTATCGATAAAATAAAAATCAATTGGTGAAACCACCGCACCCAAGCAATCAAACTACGATGGACCACAAGGTACCATCTCACCTAGTTCTCCAGGGAGCAAGTTAAGCGCTGTTAGAAACTCATTTATCCCAACAGAAAAAAAAAACCTTTACCAAAGCGACCAAGAAAAAAAAGCGCCCTTAGAGATGACAGTATCCTTTCAATTCGCTAATGGCCATAGAGGTAATGCAGCGACTTCCTCTTGGCCTTGTGCCCTGAGTTGCGTCATTAAGAAAGTGTTGTGAGGAGCTCGAGGCACGTTAGAAGTCCTTTTTAAAACGATATCAATTATGTTTAGCGGAGTGGAGGTCTTGGGGATATTTCCATTTAGGAGTTTTACATTACGTAGTTGATTGTGTTAACGCGGATGGACAATTTCTTTCAATTATTCTTTCCTTTTGTCCAGTTGAAATAAATCTCAAAACGGGATGAAACGAGTTTGTTGTTGTTGTTATCTAAGTTATGTCATTTTTTTCTCTGTGTTGTTACATATTGAATTAACTTTTGTCTCTGTGATGTGCTGATGAGCATGTATTTAGTGGTATTTTTTGACCTTGCCCATTAAAGGGTTAAAGAATGAAATAAAAGGCATCCAGAGTTCAAGGAATGATTATTTCGCTTTATATGTACTATTTGTAGGCAAATTAACCTTTGATATTATAGTTTTTTTCTTTTCAGGATTTCGATTTCTCTTTTTTGCATATTTAAATAATATAAGTACAACTGAAATCTAGTTTGTTTGCTTTTTACCTTTTTAAAAGTACTAACTTAAATATGTTATATCATTTTTTCCCTGTGATAATTCCTATATCATTGAATTTGTTCTGATAAGCTTTCGAAACCTAAATGTGAATTAGATTTCAAATGTGTGTTTAGAGTAGTTTTTTTTTACCTTGCCCATTAAAAGGTTAACGAATGAAACAATAAGCACACTGAGTTCAATGAATTTTTCCTTCATTTATATGTACTATCTGTGGATTAATTAATCTTGAATACTATATTTTTCATTTCATGCATTCTGATTTTTCTTTTTCATATGCTATGGTAATATAAGTACTGTTCAAAATATAAATTTATTTTGTTTACAAATCTTCAGTATTGACTTAAATATGTTT
This sequence comes from Argiope trifasciata, assembly GCA_026543055.1. NCBI lineage: Eukaryota > Metazoa > Arthropoda > Arachnida > Araneae > Araneidae > Argiope > Argiope trifasciata. The sequence continues at coordinate 8,358,968 of JAPMOQ010015927.1, read as the reverse complement.
AATACTGTATTAAATCTCATGTCATTTAATTTATTGCTACAAATCTGTGAACTCTAAAACGAAGCTTATTAAGAAAGCCTTTTTGTTAGATTGGCCGTTTGTTGTTTAGTTTCAGAAATTTTCATTGCCTCAACGTGGAATAAAAGATAATAATAATCTCCGAAGATAATAAAATCTTGACTAGGAACTAACGCTTATTAGGTACGTTTTATTCTTAAATTTGTTCCATCTGTGTAAATATGCTACTGTGTGTCTAAAAGATATCAGAGATATACGGAAGAAGACAACGCAGTAGAGGATTTAGTGTTAACCAGGGTGCACCGGGAGAAGGCCTGCTACATTACACCCCTGTTTGCTCGTATACTTGCATTGGCTTCGGCTTTGTGGCTCTCCGTTATGTTCTTTGTGAAGACAACACTACATTTTTGATACCAATTCTCTTGACTTGTGCTTTTAAACTGTAAAGTTCAGAAATATTGGAAGGCCAGAGATCTAACGGTGTCATAACCCTATCTTCTGCGCATTTGTAATAAATAAATAAATTCTTAATTTTCATTTTAAGTTCTCATAAAAATAATTTATAGGAACCTAAACGTGGATATATATTGGAATATTCAAGTAATATTATTTTATATAAATAAAGGAAACATTAAGGGGCATTCTGAACACGTGTATCACTTTTTTTAGCATTGATGGCTGACTAGCCGCCTTTGGCAATCACTAATTCACCGGGATCATTAGCTATGTAAAATTTTATTTACATCTGCTGTACATAAGTTCGTCTTAATACTTTTTTACGCAAACATAATATAACACTGTACAGTATTTGAAATCGTATTCAATTACATCCTTTATGTAAGTACTTAATTGTTAATTCCTTCGTTTTTTTCTGTTTAGTGGAAACAAATATCAAAATGCGATAAAATGAGTTTGTTGCTGTTATCCAAGTTGATCTTGTTTGACACAAATATTTCTTTAGTATTATTACACATTTAATTAACTTTTGACTTTTTAGTAAGTTAATGGCGGTATTTAGTGGTATGTGTTTACTTTCCTTATTAGAGGGTGGAATAATGAGACAGAAAATACTCAGAGTTCAAAGAATGGCTGTTCATTTATTAGCACACTCAGTGGATAAATTGTATTTGGATGTGGTTTTTGTTTTGTTTTCCTTTTCACATTTATAGATTTTTCACTTTATACGCATTTAAATAGTTTAATTGCTACTAAAATCTAAACTGATTCTTCTTAAAATCTCAAGTATTAATTTAACCATTTTATACTGCGCTGAATTTAATGCCATTAAATTTATTCTAAAAAGTGTCTGAAATCTAGAGCTTAGTGGTGTAATTCGATTGAAATAAGCAGAGCATTTGCTCTGGATTCAAAATTAAGAGATTAATTGTATTTAAACAAAAGATTAGTTTTTTAGAATCTTATTCAATAAATTCTTAAGAACTAAAATGCTTTCAATCAAGTATACATTTGTAAAAGTAACATTCTTTCTTACCTTCCGAGAATCTGCTCAGAATGGGTTTTTAAACAAATATCAATATGCCGTAGAAATTCAATCCTACAATCAGTCATTAAAGGTTAATTCAAAATCTGTATCTATAGAAAAAAGAATAAAGATAAGACGTATGCGATTAACTCCAATTGATTCCTAATATTGTTCTTAAAGACAAAATGTCATATCCCCCGTATTCAAACTGACTGGATATTTTGCATTTATTCTTCTTAATGTGTCAAATTTAATTCGATTTTGTGGTTTGATAGTTTCTTAAAAGTGTTGAAAAATGTGTTAAATTGATACACACACGTTGCAGACAAACAAAATTAGCAGTAAATGATAAAATATTTAAAAAAAATATTTGAAAATTTATTACACCTTTATCAAAAATTTCCAAACCGTTTTTAAAAATATTCTTATTTGTTTTTTTTATATTTTTTACGAAATATACTTATATATTAATGAACTGTAAATTTATAAAATCCAATGTGATGTTATTCGTAATATGTAAATCATATTAGATCAAAAATATACAGTTCATTAATATTATTTATATTTAATTACACTTTCAGTCTTTGCAGCTCTTGGAATAAAATTGCAGAGAAATAATAAATAAAAAATTATTTAAAGTTTTGTATCAGTGTATTAAAGATAACAGCAATTTTTAATAAAAAATATGATAGTCAGAATAAAATTTGAAAAGGCTTCAGAACTCAAATGGAAAAGATTTAAGATAACTGTAATCGCTATCATATTAATAATTTAATTTTTATACTTCGAATGTTGGGACTCTTGTTTCGTTTGAAATTTATTATGGTTTTAAAACCTTCTTTTATCATTTCTTACTTCTTACGCTTTTACGATTTTCGGTTATAGAAAAAAATTATCGCTAATATTTCTTTACATTTATTAATATTTATTTCTAATAATATTCATTGTGTCTTTAATAATATGCACATTTAAGCCTTATCCGAAAACAAAATTCATTACGATCATATAAAATGCAAGCTATATAATATGTTTAATTTCTATCTTCGTTAAAAAATGTTAACAAAATCACGGATGCTGAAACAAAACCAAAACAATCTAATATTTCTCAAAGTATCCAAACAGTGCTCCCCTCTGTATAAAGAATTTTGACTAAATTGACGTATAAAATGATAATTTAGAGCTCCAAAATTAATATATTAATTCTCGTCGAAAGCAACGAATAATGTTGCAGAATTCCTGCACTCTACTAAATGGGGAAGTAAGTGAAAAATCGATCACAAACATCTATTCTAGACACGAAATAAAAGCTTTTAGATTTCAAAAACCATGAATGGTTTAGGTTTGGCAACGGCCCTGACCATCAATTTTTATATGTATATCACTCACTCGAAATACTTACCTTAAAAAATGAAATGAAAATACGGGCCTTAACATTACTAATCAGATTATAACTTTTTTAGTTAATAAGCACAAAACGAACGGCAATTACTTTTTGAATAAGTTTTGAATAATTTTTTTGCTGTTATTATTTCTTTAATTTTGGATATCATGCTGGTTTAATATACTGAATCAAATCTATTACTATTCTAGATGGTATTGTGATAGCAGTAATTTTGTATTTTTTTTAAGTTCAATTACTCAAAGAAATAAAGTGATAATTTTATAAAACTCGCTTGTAAGGATGATATTATTAGACAGCGTAGAACATCTATAAAAATAATTGACTAGATGACGCAAACCGTAAAATATTATATATTCACATTGAAAAAAGCATAAGAAGTTTTTTTGAGACGAAGAAAATCTCTCTGAAAACCTTATTAGGTTTTAAAATTTTGGATTGCTGGACAGTTGTCACGGCCAGCTTTACTTTTAGGTATTGTTAAACGATATGCCTAGGGGTATAAAAATGGGGAGGCACATATCTTTTAAAGGAAATTGCCCTTTTTTCATTAAATGCCCAGTCTTCAGAAGTGAAGGAAACTGGAAATCCGAAATTCGCTTAATTTTTTGATAGATTTTTGCATTTCTTTTAAATTGTGAATTGGATTTAATGTTTTTGTCTTTCGCCATGGTTTTGCTGTTGCCATCTGGCCAATGGGGAAACTACGATAGAACAAGCAAGACAAGTATCCAGAGAATCAGCTATTCTGGGCTAAAAATTCAAGTATTAATTGTATTTAAGAAAATGTAAGGAACTTTTTACTCTAAACTATTGAAATTTCAATTGCTCGTTCAAATGTAGAAGATCATGCAGAACACATTGTACTTATTTTTAAAGGACACCGAAAAATAATAAACGCTTCAATATATTTGCGTATTAAACTGTGCAGGCGATCTAATTCATAAGATTACCTAGTTCGCTGAGATTGGCTCAGGTAAAATGCTAATTTAATCTTGTGCATGAAACTTAAAGATGATATCTTCTTAGATAAAATATTTTTAATTACAAATTTTGAAAATCATATCTTAATATCAACATTTGATAAATTCGTTCAATTTTAAAAATTATTCGACAGTATGGGCATTGTGTTTTAATTCAGCTTATAATCCCCATTGTACTAAAATGCCCATTCTTCAATAAAAGAAGGGCATATTACCATAAGAAAATACAGTTTCAAAAAAAAAAAAAAACAGCGATTATATAAAAAAAAAATACTTGAACTCTAAAAATTAGTTTGTTAACTTTAAGTTAGCTCTAAGCAATTCTGAGTTAGTTATAATTGCCATAGTATTTTAAAATGTTATTAAAATCATGCTTTTAACTGAGACAATTGAATCTAGAAAAGTAAATAAATTTTTCATATTTTGTTGATTAAATCAAAAACTTGTGGAAAATTTATTAATGTATAATTAATATCTTCGTAATTAAAGGGGAAATAATGTCGACATTTCATTTATTTTTTAATCAACAAAAAGGTTTAAAAAATTATCATGACGATAAAATATACATCCTATGTGAGAGATTTGGTTTTGCCGAGATGTACAACAGGCATTCCAATCCTGACAGTCAGAGCTTGATTTTCATTTTCTCCACGTTTTCTACCATGTTGGTAACATACGTAGATAGCATCGAAAATTCATTCAAATCTCCCCGGACTCGCTGGCTGGGAGAGTAACTCATTCTTATTAATTAAGGTACTTCTGATTAAATACTGGTTGGGAGTAGTTTACCATCTGAAATAGATAGGAAGATTTTATGTGCAAGAAAAGGATGTTAACTGTAGCTGGAAGTATAAAACATAAGAGATCAAATAAAAATTACAGAATTTTTTTTACTAAAGAATTTATGGGATAAGTGAAAGACTTAGGGAAAAAGAAACCAACAAAATTCCAGTGCTACGGTAATAAAATATTTGATACCTTTCCCAAACAATAGGTTTACGGAAGACGCGTATTTGTTTCATGCATATATAATCAACAAATTTTGCTATAATCTTGATGTAATTCCAAATCAAAAATTATATGTCTTCCTTTGAAACTGATTTTATAACTCATCTTCATGAGACAATCTCAAAGACTACACTAAAATTTTCCCCATTAAAATAGTTGATTATCACGACGAGTAATGCTTAACTTTTAACACAAGTTAGAACGAAATTTTAACACTGTTGTTATTGTTTTGTTTTTTAAAAAATTATAAAATGTAGAATAAATAATAAATCCTTCAGATGTTATCAAATTAATAGAGTCATTTCACTCTTTACCGATATCATGTCTACAAATTGTAAGTTCTTGAGGTTCGATCTCGGGACCATTGGATCCGTAACCAGTAACATAGCCCCTATACAAAAGTGTTCACTCCGGTCAGGAAGTTATGTGTCATAAACTTACCACCTCATTCATATGAGTGATTTATCCACAGATTTGTGAATATTTCATCAAAAAAATAGCCACGTAAAACATATCTGATTTCTTAATACTGTTTTATTCACCTTTTAATTAATAATGATAGCTTAGGTTTAATAAATTCAAGTCTGAATTGCCTCTTAATTTGGTTTCTCATCACCAGAATTTACTTGCACTGCGCGACGCCGTTTTATTTGTCGCCAAGCAAATTCCTCTGTTGCAATTAATAAAAAGGAAAATAAATGAAATTCCTGAAATTAAAGATTCAGCTCATTATTCTGCTCATACGTAGTAAAAATTGCGTTTCAATTGAATTGAAATGTAAACATTTTATAAACTTACGTATTCAATGAGGACTAGTACGCTTGCTTGTGTATTTCACAGAAAACCCTATTTTTTTATAATTTGATATAATTAATTTTTGACTACTCGATTTCAAACATAATTTACAAATACAATAATCTTATGTAATGTTTTATATTCTGTAAAAGAATCTCTGAAGAATTATGAATAATTGTGCAAAATAGCAATACTTTTTTTTCATGTCAATCCAGCATTTCTCTAATCGAAAGTATTAAATTTTGTAAACAAATGTATTAGACAATCTTGTATTTATTTAATTAGGATTTTATTATAATTACTTCTACATAAGCTGCCGACAAATTTATTCAAATAGCTTTCAACATATTTGGTATTTCTTTAATTACTTTTTCTCAGGGCCGCTTTTTCTATTTAATTACTTTATATAATTTAGGGCTTAATCCTATACCAAAATAATATATACCTTTTTTCTACACATTCTGTATTTTATAACACAACAATTAAATAATTTTGTTTTCGAATCAAAAATAAAATCGATGTTGTTTCGCACAGAAAGTTTCATGGAAAAATTATCTCACTAGCTCAAGTTGAAGCTGAAATTTTTTGTGATTGACTTTCATTAGACAAGTTAATCTAGTTTCACCACTATTGTAACACGTCGAGAAAAACTAAAAATTCGTAGTTGGAGCCTTGATTATAGAGAAAGTTAATATGGTTTCGAATGCAAAAATAATCAAATTTAACGTGTAAAAAAAAGATTAAGCCTCATAAACCGAAAGAAATTTTTTCCATCACCATTCACCCGCTTGATTTTAATTAGTTAATCGAGTTTCCTGTCAGAAGAAGATAGGTAATTAGTGTTAAAGAGGAGAAAAAATATCTCCTTATGTGAATAGTCAATTTTTTTGTTAGGATTATAAAGTGAAAATCAAGATAATTAATTTTTTAAGTGCTCATATAACATATGCAGAGTAAATTAAATTTAGTTACTTTAGATTTCCTGTTTGCACTCAAGGAGAAAAATGGAATGAATTTGAAGAGCAAAATTACGTTGTGGAAATTTATTATGCTTAATTTGCTTCTTCGAAAATTATTTATTTTAATAGATATATGTACAGTTTCTATTAAAAAAACATATAATTGTCCAAAAGAATTCAAAAAGTCTCTCTACCCATTATAAATAATAAACTTTTGTTTGTATGCGTAAATATATAAATCGATATGTATAGTATAAATAAAACCCAAAGGAGATATTTTTAAATATTCACTCCAATATGAAAGAGAAATTCGTAAATGATAAGATTTTATAATTAATTAGCCGCTTGTAGCAGTCAGTGATCTGCCGGAAATATTGATTGCGTTTAATTTCAGTTAAATCTCTTACAAATAATTTGATGTTCATTTTTCTCTAAAAAAACATTTGAACATTAAATTGTAATAGATCTCTTAGCTATGCTATTTTAATAGCATTATATTTGTTCTATTCATAAAGTTCATGAACATTTGTAATTGTATCAAGTCCTATGAGGTCACAGTGCTATTAAAATGTAACTGTGTGGTTCACCTATTTTTTAACATCCTTGTTATTGTAACTTTCTTACTCCTTACATAAACTATACAATTACTATACAAAATCCTAGTTTATTTATTTCTAAGAATAAAATAGTGATATCAGAATAAAGGATTCAAGGAATAAAATTAAGAGATTAAAATAATGACAACGATATGAATGAAAAGTTCATCGAAATAATAATATATTGTTTTAAATTATGTAAAGAAAATATATTTTAAAAATTACCAAAATTCAAGAGAAATGACAAAGCAATTAAATTTATATCATTAAAAGAGATTTTTTTTTAATGTTATAAAGCTCAAAATCATGTTTGTACCTGTAATATGCTCGTGCATTATCAAGTAAATGCGCCATAAACCCCTTTAATTTTTAATAAATTAAAAACCTTGAACAAAATTAATCACTCTAAAACACCATCAATATTATTAGTTAAATAAAATTAAAATACGGCTTCAAAGAGCTTATTTCTAAACTCCAAAGTACATATATATATGACAAATTTGATACTTCTAGTTCAAGGTATGTATATTTATAGAGCGTTAACTTCTTTATCATTAACAGAAAGTAATTGTTTTTAGTTTAAAATCTAAATATTTCATTAATTTTAAAACATTTTGCAGTAATTAATATTGTCTAGCATAAAAATCTACTTTAGAAAGCAATGTTCTACAAAATTTAAAAAGAAAATAAAAATGTTCTCTGTCTGACTTCAAACATTATTATAACAAGTATTTAAAAGAACTGAAGCAAGCAATCGTTTTTTTTTTTTTTTTTTGCTTATATACCACTCCAAAGTTTCTTAAAACTATTAAGTTTGTAAGATGTTCCTTATAAATCCTTTATAGTATCAACGTGACTAAATAAAGGAGCAATAAAAACCGTGGTGCACGTGCATTTCATGTCGCTGTTTCAAAATAAAGAAATCGGAAAACTTTCAGTTCTTCGAAATATAACAATATAGAATATAACATTAATTAGATGTTGACAAATATTGAGGATAATATTATATTTCACCAGTTTAAAGTTAATTTAAACGCTAATCAAAAAAGATTTTAACTGGGAAAAAGTGTCTTAACACTTTTAAAAAATCATTAAAAGTGAATTAATAAAATTGTACTATTTATATTCAATAAAAATGTATCAATAATAAATTTTAAATTCAATTAGTTCATTCATATTTTACAGCTGAAAATTGCTTCATGATTTAAGGAATTTTAATATGAAAGTTGAAACTTCTTACTGTAGAATCATCTTCAAATTCAATGCCTTGTTGAATCGCAGCAGTCCTACAAAATTACTTATTCTGCAATCAAGTGAGACTTTTTGATTTGATTTTTTACATGAAACTAAAAGCTCGCATTAAATATTCTAAACAATTTTTTTTTAAATTTATATCAAAATACTTTTTGTTTATTATAAAAACCTTATAAGTATAAACCTTATCGTATAAAACGCTTAAAATGCTTTCAATATCTGTGATTTCAGAAAGCATTTTAAGGATCAATTTTCAAAATTGGAAGTGAAATGAAATTTGAAAAAACAAGAGAAACCTTACATAAGGGTGATTAATGTTAAATAATCATTAAGTAATAGTGTAGTGAGCTTAAAGGTAATTCAAAAATAAATTTGGATGTAATACTCAGCTTAAATGTTAACGTCAATTATTCATATTGATTTATATTGTATATATTATTATAATTGAATTTCAATTCAATATTTTTTTCAACTATTATAGCACAATTGAAATAGAAGAATTGTCATTTCAGAACTTAAAGGCTTTTTTGGGTGACTTTTGTTTTTTAACCAACAAATTTGGATTCAGAAGAAATTCGTTGAAATATTTATCTTACATTTTCATCATTTATTGCTTTTTAAGTAGCACATATTTCAATGGAATCTAGAAACTTTTGCTCAAAGTTTTAAAAAATGAAAAATACTTTTCCAAATTTTCATTTTAAAATTCATTTCTGATCTAATTAACTATCATAACGCTAGACATATTTTATGGTTTTTTAAAATTTTAATTTTTCCTTTCAGATTTTTAACCTTTTATTTAAACACGAAAAACCGTTGTGTCAGTCTTAGGCCCTGATGCCAATGCATACTTGGATAACCAAAGAAATCCCATACAATAGCTCTTATATACATTTTCCAATTCAAAGTGCTGTTCGACTAGACTTTAAAGACATTTATTTATTTATTTTTGCTTTTTTTAAATAGTTTTTAACGGGTAAAGATATTTGTCAGATAATCTTAACAACATTTGTCAACAACTTCAAAAGTTGATAAAAGTTATATTTTATAGGGCATTCTATTAAACTTTTACGAACTGAAGAAAGCAAGATTTAAATTGACAAACATATATGATAACGTTTGAAGAATGAAATGGGATCCTGGAAATTGCGCTCTATAAATCTTTCCACCTCCATAATCCATACTTGTTTCAGCGAATACTATCGCACCACTGGAAACAAAATTAGTAAACTTTTGGAAAAGAATTTAAAAGTCCAATGTTGCGGTTTATTTGTAAACCCAAATTTTGCATATTTAGCTGCATCTCCGGACGGGCTAATTGCAGAGGGGAAATGCACAGCCTCCTATAAAAATATTATTCAAATGAATCAGAGCTAAAAAATTTCTATTTTGGACATTAAATAAAGGTGGTAATACAACAATAAATAAAAATCATGATTATTATTTTCAAGTGCAGGGTTATTTTATTGAAGGCAGGTTTTGTTTATTGAATGATAATTCGGGATCTTACTGTGATTATAGAAGTTCAAATAAAGAAAAAAAAATAGGAAATACGATAATATTTCCGTAGTTTTTATTCCTCTGGATATTTGAATAACTGTATTTTTATATATATAATTCTGAAAATCGATGCTACTTTGTTTGTTTTTTGTAAAAATTTTATTTATTTGATCTTGCAGTAACGAGATCTTGTATTTACACTTATCTTATTCATATATCTTGTGATAAATGATAATTATTAATTAAAAATAAGACTTCTTTTTTATCAGAAAAGTAAATAACGGAATTAAATTCATTTAAAAGGAACTAAGATATAGAAAAATCTATATCTTTTTTATTTACTAATATTTGAACATTCTCATATTTCTGAACAAATTTTCTTGAAATTCGCTGTTATCTATACTCGTAAAAGGGATAAAATTTATGTGAGTGTATGTATATTACAAAAGTTCATTATCTTTATTAAGAAATTAGTCGACTCTGGCGACCAGCAGTTAGCCAGTATAAAAGATCTCAAAAATTTTCAGTTATATATTTTATGTAACTTGGTCTTTCAATATATTTTTCTGCTAAATATTTAGCTATCAAAATTTTTGATAGTTATATAATTCAATCATACTATTATGTAGGCCTTAAACAGTTATGTTTATCGAATTATTTATCTGTTATTAATTTCTGTCAGAGCCCATAAAGTTTGCACATTAAATGAGAGTCCAAATGTTAAACTGCGATTAATATAAAAACATTTTTAACTGAAACCAAGGACATCTTTTTATCAATATGAAAATTGAATGCAGAGTCGCTCAGCATTGAATTTGCATATACAATGCAGAATAATTTCCGTAATATATATAATATTTTAAAGAATTATTCAGCAAAACTTTATCTAATTCATCGCAAAATTCAGTTTTTAGTTTACTTTCAGAACATTTAAATGATACAAATGAAAATACTTAATTTGATTTCTGTTAATAAATGATCTCATGAAAAAATTATGCAGTTTAAATTTTGCACAGCCCTTTTGTCCTAAGGAGTCATATTCTGCAAAATACTCTTGACATTTCAACTTTTAACTCAAGTTCAATAAATAAACTTGCTATCTTCTGCTACCAAATCTGTCAGTTTATACATATTAATATTAGAACAATCAATATTTTCATAATCATAGGCCAATCTTTGTAGAGAAAAAAGATCGATGTATCTTCTTTGAACCGATCTATGTAGAGGTCTAAAATCACCAGTTTTTATAGATGAGCGATATTCAAATTTCCTAAATTATTCAGTTTTAGAGAATGAATTAGATGATTGGAGTGCAAAATTTTTTATTTAACCCTTAGGGTTCCGAAAAGTAATTCGATGCATAAATATTTACCGCATAATAGTACTTGTTTATTGTTCCGAAAAATGAATATATATAAATGTTGTTAATTGAATTTTCCCGGAAAATTAATTTACATATTTTTACTACTCTTAAGTA
>JAPMOQ010015927.1:8287368-8342496 GCA_026543055.1 Argiope trifasciata | reverse complement strand
TATGTCCACAAATTTTCAAGCCTTTACACTGAGTAGTTCGATATCCATGGAGGTCAGAGTAGGGGTGTTTTATTTCTGGCCACCTTGTATTACATTAATAAAATTAAAAATGTAATAGCTTCTTTATGACAGATGTAATAATTTTGAATCTTGATCGACGATGAAGGCAACCCTCTCTAAACTTCCAGATCACCTTAAAAAAAAGACTTTTGATTTTTGACGTCAATTTGTGAGTTCACATAACTCGCACATATAATATGTACAGATAGAAAGGAATTTAATACCTGTAACCATTCGAGCTTAATGCCAGCTTAGATGTTTGAGATTTCGTGGTGTAAAATCAGATATTATTGAATGTCTTCCTAGCAGTTAAAGAATATTTTGCAATAAATTATTATATTTTGTATAGAGATTAAAACAGAATTTCCTTCTTCTACAATTTTTTTATCAATTGTCCAATTATTTTGTATTATGTCATTAGTCCTGCATTCCGCCCACTAAACAAAACACGCACACATTTTTTTTTGTATTTCCTTTGCAATAATATACCTCAGAATGGTTAAAATTGGCAATTTTAACGCTGCTGTGTTCAGACATTACTTGTACCTCCTACATAAAATATAATAAGAGCGCGGATAGAAATAAATCGGTCTAGGAACCTGTTGGATTTCTGCTCCGCCGAGCTTTACAGCTAGAAGGAAATAATCGATACTCTTCGAGAGGTAATTCGCCTTAGTGAGGGAAAATGCAGCCGGAAAGCATGCGAGCAAAGCAGATAAAGTTCACAGCTCTCTTTTTTTTCGCCTTGCTCAAAATATCTTTAATGAAGCTGGGAATATTAATTTTTATAAAAATTGGAATTGATAATTAGTGAAGACAATTTTATACATTTGCTATAGTAATCGAATATGGTTGTCTCTTTGATGTTAGCAATATGTTAAGTAACTCTTGTTCACACTGCACGTATTAAATACTTTGAAATAATTTTGGAATTCACTATATATATTTTAATAGAAAAAGATATGATATATCGCAACACAGAATAAAATCTTGAAACGTTAATTGATAAATAAAGCGAATAAATATATTTGTTTTATGATTACATGAAAAGTACTGCCCTAGTCATATTTCTACAGCTAACTTCTATACTATTAAAGAATGACGTATATTAAAGTTTGAGAAATACTCTAAAATATTTTGAGAATTATATTTCATGTTATTTTAATAGCATAATTCCCTTCCAAATAAACTTAGAAACTTAAATTTTCATACAATCCCCAGATCCAAGATATTGTTACGGATTTCCTATATTATCCTAAAAAAAATCCGTCGGGTTCTTTTTTACCTCGTAGTATATAGTGGTTGTGTATGGTGTTAAATGACGATGAGCACACACAGAATGATCAGTCCTTTAGTTGACGAACACAACACAGACGTTTATTTACAGGAACAGGACAGGACAGCACACAGACGACAAATATTCACAACAACTATGTACAGGATAACTATTTACAGCCGAGACGAACACACAGGACAACACACTGTAGATAGTAGTCCACGGGCTGTAGTGACAATGTCCACAGAGCGGCCAGACAGGATTCAGCCGGAGAGGGAATCTTTATGGGATTCGCTTTACACCTCCTGGGTCTCTCCAGATCAGGCTGAACTATTCCTTTGTCTCTTCTTGCCTCTGCTGTCGACTCACTACTTCGCACAACGGGAATACTTCTTAGTTCGGGACAGCTCCGTTCCCGACGACGACACAATGGGCTACGACACAGGCTTCGTCAGTATATGCCACACAGAGATTAGCAGTCCTCTGTTCAGGACTCCACAGTTCAAGACCTCTATCTCTTAGGTCTTCTCGATAAATTCCACAGCGCTTACTTGTCCTCTTCGTTGAACACCAGGCCGTACAGCTTCGGCTTATCTCCACTGCCGCACTTCGGCTTGACTCCACTGGATTCTTCCTCGGATCTCTTTTCCCTTTTCTCCGCTTCTTCGCTTCGACTTTATCCGTCTCGATTAATTCCACTAACTTCGCCCCATTGATTTCACACTGACTTGGCTCAGCCGCCTGCCTTATATAGTGATGGAGGGCGTGGCTAAACATCTTCTGGACCAATCAGGAGCGTTCTGGATGGATCTCGGCTCCTAGTGGACGGATCGGGAAAATTCTCGATGTTTCGTGTACTTTCCATTTTGTCGCCAATGTCGCCAAATTCGTCGCCAAGTCGCCAAATGGTCGCCAAGTTTGTCGCCAAGCCTTGGTACCTCTGACGTCACACCCATTCACTATTCAATACATATTACTGTCAATCTGTCTTCCTTACATTGACAGTATTTGCGCGGGAAAGCAAAACCACACGTTCGTAACAATATTATTTTATTTATTAAAATATTCTAGATATACTAACATTTTAAATACAAAAGGCTACCTCTTTAAGATTTGCTTACTTATGTGGACTTATCAAGTTTTTAATTAAATTATTTTAGATCATTAACTGTGGCATAGAAGAAATACGATGAATTGATATGACGGTTCTCCACAGAGAGGCTATTGACGTTATTTAAATTGGGATAATCAATACTTCATAACAAAGTCAGATTTCGTCATACACGAGCAAGAACTTTTTTCTTCAAAATGTTGATGTATGAAAAATATTTTTCAGTATCTCACTAAAAGAATCAGGAAACTACACAGACATCTTTGTAAATTTTTATAACAGTCTTTGTTGACCAAAAATAAAGAAAATAATTCCTCTCGTCATTTATAACATTTTTCCAATGAAAAATGCGTATAATATCATAACATTTTAGAAATTAAGTACGGAATCCCGCTTAGAGCAGCCAACCTAATCTGGAGTGACTATCTTGATTTAAATAAAATGGGGGTTCTCAAAAATTAAACACTAAGATCCATTTTTTCGAAACTTCCTTCCTCCTATTTCATAATCCCGCTTTCCTTTTTCATTCTTAGCGCATTTTTTTTAAACGTCCAGTACCCTTTCCAAAAGTCGTTTCTTTTTAGTGCAAAACGAAATTTTGTCTAAAAATAGTTTTAAAGTATAATAAATACTTAAAATATCGAACTATTTCAAAATAAGAGCAAAGTGAGTTGAACTTTCGTATCGGAAAAGAACTTCTAATTAGTGTACCGGAGTTAAATTGACACATGTCACATGATGACGTATTCTACTTTCTGTCACAATGTCGCGTAGAAGAGGTGAATATAGTAAGGCCCTACGAAAATGAACGCACTCGAGATCAAATTAAGATTTTATTATTATCAAACTGGTTTTAGAAACTACTTATAGACATTTAAGGAGCATTCCAGACTTCGAAGGAACGAAGAAAACTGGGAACTTAAATTTACATAATTAACATAAACAGACATAAAGCAAATTGAAACTAAAATCAATTTTTTTTATCTTCAGGATGAAAAACTGCAAATTTCTTTTTTTAGAAAATTAAGAGTCGTTTCTGGTTATATTACAGTCCATGAGGAACAGAAATGTCACTTTCTACTCGTGAAAAATAAAAAATATTAGATAGTCACTAAAAGTTAGTGAGTTACTAGAATTCTGGTTATACTA
Organism: Argiope trifasciata; assembly: GCA_026543055.1. NCBI lineage: Eukaryota > Metazoa > Arthropoda > Arachnida > Araneae > Araneidae > Argiope > Argiope trifasciata. The sequence continues at coordinate 8,338,900 of JAPMOQ010015927.1, read as the reverse complement.
CAAGTTGTTTATTGGTAAGTAGTACAACCATTCTAAAAAGGTATTCTGAAAGATTTAGTCAGCCTAAATAAATTTAACAAAACAAATAGATTTATTTAGTAATTTGATTGTCAGTCTTTTTTAGAATTTCTGGTTTATTGATGTTGTGGCTTTGGAATTTTTATTTAGTTAGATAACTGAAAATAAAATGTGTGTGTGTGTGTTATTAATTTCTTGTAACTGCCAGGAAGTTGTAAAATCAGCATTACTTCTGATATTTCCAAAGCTATTAATTTCTTTCTATCCGTTGTCTGTTTTAAGAAACACTTTCAAGAACTCTAATCTTGCTATTTAGCTGAAGAAGTAGGGGTTTAATGGCAAAAAACAAAGACTTCCTTTCATGTCTTTTGTGATCATGCAGTAAGATCTTTTTAAAAACAACATATTAGACAAAAATGTTACTTGGAATATAATTCTATTAATAAATGCTAAGATAACTCAAAACACTTAATAAAACAATAATAACTTCTATATAAACAGGGTACAAAATTACACAGAAAAAATTGATCGAATACGCTTACTAAATATCCTAGAGGATGATGTTATTTATAGTCAATGTTTGCCTTGCCATTGAAAGTTTGTAGGGATAATTCAGCAATGTCGATACAGCCAGCATGTATAACATTGAGTGTACAAAAGAAATAACAGCAAAGGATCGGGGTGTGATTTTTTAGGAGAATGGTACCAGAGCATGTTACCAATGTGTCGCTTAAAAGAATATTTATAAATATACACCGCACTTTTGTAAATAAGGGATATTTGTAGTAGCAAGTATGATGCGTGCCGACGATTGGAAAAACGTACCTACCTTGGAAGAAGCATCGCGTCATACTGAACATAATTCTAGCTCAAGCATAAGAGAAATTGCACACGAATTTGCAATTTTTTAATTCAGTATGGACGAACAGAGATCATTTTCATCTGTAATTGGTTCATTGTCAGTTATAGCAAAACTGACTCCATCTCCTAGCTATCAGCCATTATTTATTTCTTAATTTACATCTTCGTGTGTCCTCTAGCTGAACAAAGAGGTATTTTCGACCATACATTCCTAGATTCCAACCTGTTTTTACTCTTTCTAACATCTTGTAACTGAATTTTAATTTAAGAATTTAGATAATATTCTGAATTCAAATATTATGAATTCTTCTTAATATTCAGAAGTTCAAATTAAATCCTTGGATCCTATGTTGGAATTATTATTCAAACTGATCGAATAGAAACAAATTTTTCATTATAAATAATATAAAATAAGATTTAAAAATTAGATAGATAATTCTTGTATTAATTGAATAAATTGAATTTTTGGAGCTGTTTTACCCTCTTTATTTGTGATTTGAGCCCAATAGATTATTTTTATTGCAATCTAATTTCAAATCGGAATATCTATTAATATTGCATTCCTGTTTCTACATTAGCTTTTATAAAGTTCTGTAAATATCAAATACAAATAAAAGTCCACAAATGACAACAAAAAAGTTTTCAAAAGGCGAATTGACAAAGAAAGAACACGCTAGCAAACCTTTCTTTTTTCCAGAAAACTTCTGTGATTCTTTAGCTTGGGTTATATTTTATATCCTACTCTTTCTGTCTTTATAGTGCATTTCCAAGCGGAGGAAAAAAACATCTACAATTCTTTACTAAAAAAATCGAACTCGCTTTAAATTAGATTTTAGACCTTAGAATAAACTTCAAGCGCAGATAGAATTTCATTTCCTGTTTTTGGTGACCCCTTTACATTTGTTCCTGGGCAACCTCCCATGGTTGTAGTATTTTTTCATCACTATTATTCTTCATGGAAAAGACTGTGTTGGCAGGCGACTTTCCAGGCTGAATGGTTTTCAAAGATGGTCAGGCTTCATTGGAATAAAACAACCGTTTATGTCATGTATTATTTATGCCTCAACAAGGATTTAGAAACACCAAAATCTGCAAAGAATGCTTCATTCTATATTCTAGCTATTTAGATCAGTTCTTTTTTGCCCAGTAAAGTAATACAAATATATATTATAATACATTATACTGCTATATACTATATAAAATGTAAGGATGTCTATTTATGTGGCATCATAGTCACTTAACAACACTGTGCATATTTTTATTTTTTGACGTCTTATGCAGTGTTTACATTTTATACAATCACTTTGTGTAAAGCAAATAAATAACTTATCCTTCAATTATTGAAATTATTATATAAAAGAGAATATGAGCAGTTTTTACGGTACGATAGAAGATTCAATACGATAGAAGTTTCCATTTGACAATGCTGTAGCATTACGAAAATTTGAAAAGAAGTTTTCAAATTTACCTACAGATTCTGTATTACTTTTGCACTCTGAAAAGTAATTCGTTTGCCTGTAGCCTTTTGTAGCTCCTAACGTTACCTTTGAAGAGATTCAATTAATATAAAGATGTTTTATTTCTTTGAAAGCGAAATATACAGTTGTTTTAAGTCGAATTTCTTTGAAAAATTAATCTATATTTTTACAATTCTGTAGGTGTTTTCAACAATAAAAATTGAAAAATAATTAAACGTTTTAAATCATACATCATCCGAGTGCAAGGGGTTAATTAATCCTTTGCACTCGGTAAGTAATATAATAAGAGTTAAATAAAATTTACTAAATAAATTACAAAGTGATAAAATGCTATTATGATCTAAATTAAACTTACGAAAGTTATACTTATTATCATAAATATCTCTAAAATATACAAAAGGCAATAAATTAGACAAAGTTCAAGAATTGAAAGCACTGGAAAGAAATAAAATTTGAAATGCACTTTTACATTATATTACTATATAATTCCTAAGTCAGAATTTCAAAGGATTTTCTTTTAGTTCTTTGTACAATTTTTTTTAATATGGTTTTCTGTTTATACTAATCATTTCTGACGGCTAGTTTTACTATCGTAAAAATTCCAAATTACGCAAAAAGAATATATCTAAAACATAAATTATTATTTCAAGTAGCAAAAGAATTTTTTTCTTATTCTACGAGTAGCAAAGATGACTCAGCAGTGGATTTTAAATTGAATTTCAAACAGAAAACGTGAACGTGAATTGTTTCCATTACTGTGAGAAATAATTCAACTTAGCGACAGCGGCACAACTTAGAATTATTTTTATAATAGTAAATTATCTTCCTGTCTTTTTGGAGGACGTAAGTGAGTTGAGAGAGAATTATTTTCCCACAAATCAACAAGTTGGTCCGCTAATCTCATTTTATTCATTTCCTGTTCTTAATTTAGACAGACGCTTTAGCATTATGCAAGAATTTTCTTTCGTGGAATAGGAAGAACCAAAACTATATCTTTATTTTATTCAGGAAAAGAAAATTTTCCTGCAAGTCTGTACTTGTGGGGGTCAAAACTGTAGATAAAATTTCCTGTTTTATAACTCCAATTATTCTTTTTCATATTTATTATATTATTTCATACTTCATAGTAAATATATTTGTTTATAAAAATGTATGTGAAACGGTTTTAAAAGATAATTTAATTTTTTTCTTTAAGTATCACTTATATGAATCAATTAATAACGTATTTTTTCAAACATTGCTTAACAGTAAAATTAATACATAAGTTCCGATGACCTAAATTCTGCTTTAAATTAGATTTGTTTAATAAAGACTACTGCACCCAACATTATAAAATGTGTAGGAATTAATAATTGAGTTCTTTTTTTCTCACAGTACAATCAAAGAAGCCATTCTTGAGTTTAAAACCCAAAACCAAACCAACATCCCATATTTACTTAAATGATACGGCTTAGAATATGGTACACATGAAATGAGTTCTCCAATTTAGTTTTTAATGCCATTTGAAATCCTGTAATAAGAAAAAAATCCCACATCATGTATCAATCCAAAAACAAACAAAATGAACTTTACCTACGAAATTTACTGAACCTTTAGATTAAGTATACATTGTATTTAGAGAGTATTAATGCTTCTACAACTAAAACACAAATGAACTAAACAACATTAGAATAAATATTTGTAAAATTGAAAGATTTAAAGCCAAGGATTCAGAAGTAAAAAATAATTCGGTCTGAGGATTTTCTCAAGGGTCACCCTTAGACAGAGATTCAAAGCAGGGATTTTTTCTGTGAGGGGTCTGACTTTCGTCCAAGAAGTTCACCCCTCGTGATCCGAGAATCCCAGAAAATTGAGGATATACAGATAAAATTATTATTACAAAAGAAAAATATGATTTATACAATTGTAAGTCAAATAATTTTCAATCCGAATAAATCACAGTGAACCTGAAAACATAAGACCATAAAATCAAATTCATCGACATAAGAAGGCAGAAAGAATACTTACCAAATTAAAACCTTAGTATCACATTCTAAAACACAGAATTTATACAATAGTAGAGTCAAATGACAATAAATCACAGAAAACCAGACATCACAAGAACATAAAATCCAAAACATCAACATATGAAGACAGAAAGAACACTCACCAAATTGAAAAAAACATCTCTAAACGATCGAAAGAAGCAAAGTGCAATACTAAATTTAATTTTACCACGTTTGTAGTTAAATCCGCCTACTTTGTTTAGTCATATGTAATGTCATCAAAAGAACAAATGAAGCGCCATCTATTGAGTAAAACAAATTTAGTTAGAATTTATATAATTTTTTTCTATTAATACGTCGATATTGCAAAAATTTTTTGGAAAATTCATTGGTATTTAAGTTTTTAGGCAGATTGTTAGTCGCTTTAATATAAGAAATTTAGTTGTTACAATTTTTAAAAATTCTTTTAAATTGTGAGATTATTAAATTTTTGAAAATTTTAGAGTTTAAATTAGAATGTTAATTACGGAGTTTTATTATTTTAAAGTTAAAACAACCCCTTTTATCGCATAAACCTATTAAAGTTTTTTATTAGATAATCATTATTATTATTTAAATCTAGTTAATTAGCTTTATGTTGATCTTCATTTGTTTCAGTTAAAACTAAATCATGTGGGTAACAATTAATAATTACATTAGGATTATCTTAGTTTAACAGAAGTAAATCATCTATATATCTCCATCCTTTAATTGAGTTTAATTAATTTAATGCAAATTCTTTCAATTACAAAAAATTGTTAACAAAAGAAAATTTTTTAAAAATTAACTAGAAACAATTTTAAAAGATCCATCTTCATTACTGCACGAAACAACAGAACATTTTTATTTCGTAAATTCCCTACCAGATGACGCCTTTGCCATGAAATCAAAATTTACTTTAATTAATAATTGACCCAAAAATTTTCTGAAAAAACATTGAAGTAATTAACAGTCTTAAAAGCTCACAAATTTACGAAATTAAATTTCAAATAAAGCACAATATGAAGTTTGAAAATCAATAAAATAACATCACTTCATTTCATCTTTTTCACAAAATTCATTGGTTTGAAGCTTTCAAAAAAACTTCGTTTTATTTCATAGCTTGGTCTTTTGGTGAATAAATTTCAACAAAAGCTTCGTTTTTTAAATCTTATTTTTTTTATCTGTTTATAAACTGAATTTTCAAGCCTACGTATCATAGATAATGTCATCATCTAAATGATGTTGTAAATAAAAAAATACATCTTTGGCATTAGAAAATTCTCAAAATTTCATTTTGCTATAATTTGAATAAGAACTATCGTCAACTGTGGCGTTCTTTCTTCCGTTGCTTGACTTTTTTGAAATGAATTCTGTGTTCCTAATGAGATTGGACGGTGGATTACCTTCGACCTTAGAAAGACGAAAGCATTTGCTGAGAAAAAACAAATAAAAACTGAGGAATAATAGAGATACTATACTGATTATTATCAGATATAGAAAACATCCACACTTTTCAGCATACGCCAGGAAGTATTTATATAAATAAATAGAAATAGAAAGGTCAACACCTAACAAAGAATTCCTGAAATATGCACATCTTACATCATATATACCGATTAGAGGTTCAAATTATTCAAAAATGGTAGGCTCAAAATCCTGAAGAGTACAGTAGATTCAATTACTGCAAAGTTGGCATCTTTTAATTGGTTAAAATGAATTCGTTTGATATCAGGAAGATTCTTAGAGAAAGAAAAAAAAATATGAAATTCTTTTTACATTTAGCAAAATGATTACAACTAGAGATACGAATTTTTAAAAAATTTAATTACTGTATTTTTCAATGAATTGTTTATTAATTGAGCATAAAATATTTTGTTCAAAACTTTAAATATCTGTTTTTAAATATCATTGGATTTTTTTTAGATTAAAATCCTTAATACTTAAATGAAATTCAAATATAGGATAAATGCAAAAAAATATTTTTAGATTTGGATTTCATTTGAGTATTCTACTTCGTTGAGGCTAAAGATATTACTTTCATTTCAAACACCAATAAAATAAAACTATGCAAAGGTCAATAAAAAAAATTCTCATAGCGCATGGCCAGTCGCGAGCTTTACCAAGTAGCACTGTGTATAGCTTTGTCTTGGGAGCATTCACGAATAAAAAGTTACTAACACAATTGTTTTGCTCAAAAAATTTTAAAATATAAAAAGAAATATCGAGTTTGTGACAGCAAAAAATGTAAAACTTGTCCACTACTAGAAAAGAGCTGATAAAAAAATGGAATTTCAAATCTGGAGTTTTTCTGTAAAAACAAAAATCTTATTTATCTGTTGAATTGTAAAAAATGTCATTTGAATTATATAGGACAAACCAGCACGGAACTAAATAATAGAATAAATGACCAGAGATCGGCTATTAAAAACTTCATTAAAAATGTGTCGTTTGACTATGAGCTATTACACTTTCAGTGTCATAATTTTGATAAAATTAATATTTACATTCTGGAAGATAACACCATTGATTTAAATAGACTAGATTTAGAAAATATTTAAATCTGTAATTTAAAAACTTTGCTCCCTTACGAACTCAATAGTAAGTTAAATGGAAAGGGATACGAAGATTTCAATAACATCGGCATTTAAGACAAAACATCTTTAAAGTCTTTGTAGATAAATAAAACTATAATAAGAGATTTAAGAGACGTAAAGGTAGAAGTGGTAATTACAATATTATATCTAAGGAATTTCAGAATTATTCTAACGTGGAACAAAACAGTGAGAACATTCTGAAAATTAAAAAATCTCTTTGTGCCTTTAGGAAAAATAAACTTCAAAGCTTTATTAATAATAAATTTATAGATTGAAAATTTGAAAATTCTTTCACAAAATTCATAATTTTAGACCTAATCAAATTCAAGCTTAATACTGCAAAAAACGATGTACTACTTAAAAAGAAAATAATTTGAATAAACTGTTCTGTTTTTGGATATTAGCTTCGAAAACCTAAAGTTATGCAACATTATGCATAATAACAAGGATTTCCTTCCTTTAAAGGATAAGGAAGTTGTTTCAATAGCATTTAATTATTCAACTTTAAGGAAAAGAATTTATAACTATAATTACTCATATACCAAAAATTTAAATAAAACGATCAAAACAAAGTGTAATTGTAACAAAGAAATTTATAGAGATTATGTAGATGCTGACAAAAGACATATAATAGTAGGAACTTTAAAAATTATAGATTCCAGCTCTTTAAAAGGTCTAATGGAAAGAGGAGCTAAATTTGGAATGAGAAAAAAAGTAAACATTCCTAAGTAAAAAAGTCCTAAAAAGTAAAAAGTAAAAAGTCCTAATTTCTATCGAATAATATTTGGATATTTTTATTTCTAATTTATCTACAAAATACCATTGGCTTCCAAAGAGTTTCAGAGAACGGAAAGTGAGAAATTTAGAAAAAATTAAAACAAAGTTTAATGCGGGTAACGTCAGAACTAAAAAAACGAGGAATTTATTTTAATGAATCATTAAAAAAAATAAAGAATTTAAAAGAGAGGTTTATTATTACAGAAATCGATAAATCGGGAATTAATTTCTGTCCAATTTGTAAATATTATTATAAAGAACTTTTAATTCAAGAATGTATCTCAAATTCGACCAACAAGTCGATTAGTACCGGGAAAAAGGAATAGGATAAAAGGATGCTACTTTCTCTAAAAAAACTAAAATTAAAACTTGCTCTTTAAATTATCCCTATTTGTTTCCAACAGTAAAATTTCATAAAAACCCAATAAAATTTAAATTCGTAACTTGAAGCACTTAGTTACAATAACTGTATGGGAAAACATTTTTTTAAAATACCTGAAAATTATCTCAAATAAAATTAAAGAGGGAAACTTTATAATCAAAAGTAACAAAGATATTTTAGACTTTTCTAAAGGATAATAATATTAAAAAACTTAATTCTTAGGATTTTGAAAATTTGTATACTAACATTCCTCACGAAAATATTAATAGTTATATGTACTATTATATATGATGAACATTAAGATAATCAAGAAAAATAATTAACTAGAGTTATGTAAATTTAATATTAAACAAAATGACTTTTTAACGGTATTATTTTTTTAAACAAGTAAAGGGAATTCCAACAGGAACAGCAGTTTCAAATGCTTTAGCTAATAACTTCTTGCATTAATATGAACAAAACATAATTAAATACAACTCATTTAAAAGATGGAAATATATTGATGATTTACTTTTGTTAGATAACCTTAATGTTGTTATTAATTGTTACCCAAAAGATTTAGTTTTACAAACAAACGAAGATCAAGTTAAAGCTAATTATCTAGATTTAAATATAGAAATTGCAAATGGAAAAACTTTAATAGGTATATGAGATAAAAGAGATGATTTTAACTTTAAAATAATCACCTTTAGTAATTATCATTCTAATTTAAACACTAGAATTTTCAAAAATTTGATTTTTTTAAAATTTAACAGAATTTAAAAAAATTGTAATAACAAAATTTATTATATTAAAGCAACTAACAATCTCTTTAAAAACTTAAATACTAATGAATTTCCCAAAAGCTTTTGCAATATAGAGGTACTGATAAGAAAAAAATTATATAAATTCTCACTTATTCCAGTTTAACTCAATAGATAGAGCTCCAGTTATTCTTATGATGACGATGCATATGACCAAACAAAGCAGACGTGTATAATTTCAAATGCGGTTAAATTAAATTTAGTGTTAGGAAATGCACTTTTTGCTTACTGATTTTTTTTTCTTCATTTTGTCTCTTAGAGATGCTTTTTTAATTTAGTAATAATTTGCCTTCATATTTTGATGAATTTGGTTTTATGTTCTTGTATTGTTTGGTTTGTTGTGATTCATTTTGTTTAAAAATGATTTGACTTACTATTGTATATTTCAATTTTGTGATACTAGTTTTATTTCTAAAACCTAAATTTCCTGGAATTTTCGGGTCACCAGGGGTTCAATTTGTTGGACGAAAGTGAGGCCCTTCATAGAAAAAAATCCCAGGTTTGAATCCCTGCCTGAGGGTGACCCTTAAGAAAGTATTCAGGTCGGATTCATTATATCTTTCTTTTTAGTTCTTTGGATTTCAATGTAATATTTATTTCTAATATTTATTCTAATTTTGTATTATATCAGTCTGCTTGGTTAAAGAAATATTTGTGATAGAAAAAAAACCTTATATCTCGATTGTGAAACAGTATAAATAATTCGAAGTTAATGGTGAGAAAAGTTTTACCTCGTATCCATTAAGTTAAAACACATAAGGGGAGATAAACCGACTTGTACATATTCGTTCCTCGATTCTGCATCTCCATTGCATTCCTGCATTTTATCTTTCCTTTACTTCTCAACATAATAAAAGGAAAGCAGTATTCTTAACTTTGCCCTCAAAGAAATAGCGCAGGCAGGAATAAATTCCCTGGAGATGGTTCCTGGGAGAACGCCTGAGATAAAGCGAAGGGAAGGGAGAATAACAAGTTATAGAGGAAGAATTGTTGGAGGGAGCCGCGTATCGTATACTCCGGGGCCACCACAGCTCTCGGATGCTCTGCTTGTAACCATATTGTCTGTAAAGCTAAATCATAATAAAAATCTTTTTAAAGATGCTACTGTAAAGTAGTTATTATTGTTTATTCTATATAAATTATATTATTTTTCTGCTATTATTTCGCAAACGAAAAATTAAAAATTAAATAAATATTATAAAGTTGTAACAGATATATTACCGAAGCAAGGATAGAAGTTGCATATATATATATATATAACAGCTGCAGCACCTATATGCAAGGAAATGAAAAGGTATGAAACCTCGTAACAATGTAACTGTTAATATATTTGCCTATGCCGCTATGGGGGAATGTAGCGAGACATCTAGAGATGCGATGGAATCTCCAGCGTAGATCGGAGCATGCGCAGGAGAGAGCAGACTCTTATAAAGAGAGCCATCCAATTAACGTGGCAGTGCATGTGAAGACATGATGGTGTTCATATTGCAAAATTAGACGATTCATAAACGCGATCAACATAGTCGACCTCATCGACAAGGTGAATGACCTAGTGAAAAGTGATCGGCATTGCGATTGTTAAAGCTGAAGGGTCATCTCAGCTTTGAAACAGTGTGGAAAATTTTCCACGACTGGTTGTTTTATCAGAAGTTGTGAGTTCCGAAGCAACTGACCAACCAGCACAAGGAACTACGTATGCACTGCGACATCTGTTTCGGTATCATGAAAACTAAACTTTCCTGGAGCGGATCGACACAGGTGATGAAAGCTGGTGCCATCACTACGAGCCAGAGACAAAGGCGGGGCAACATGCAGTGGAAGTATATGTCATCATTTCCCCTAAAATCTTCAGCGTCAGCAGGCAAGATATTTCTACCCGACTTTCGACCTCCAAGTTCCACCACTTGTTAAATTCCTCAAGCATAGAAAAATTACTAACTCTGATGTGTACTAAGAGATACTTTGAAGACTGCGAATGTGTGGTTTTGCTCCATGATAACGCGCGTCCGCGAGTTCATGCGTCTCCCGGGTCATATGAGCGAAACTTGCCAAGTTCAAGTGGGAGCAGCCACTCTGCAGCCCGGACATGTCGTCTTGTGATTTTCATGAGTTTGAAAGGGTTCAAGAGACGTTTTCCTTTCCGATGCCCCTGAAAAAAAATCTGAACTCGGACGGTGAACTCAAATACACCGTGAAGGACTGGGTATCGTCACGGCCACAGGAATACTCGGAACAAGGAGTCCTTCATCTCGTTAATCAACGGGGTCGTTGTGCTCAGGCCTATGGTGTATGCTTTGAATACCCACAGTGTTTATTTCCCCAATGTTGCCCTGTTGTATTGCCGAATAGCAATAGATAAAAAGAAAAAGACATCATAAGGATTTCAGAATGCTTTATTCGCTGAACATTTTCACAGTTGTACTGAATCTAATGCTTCACTTAACTAATTAATGGAGTGGTAAAATATTATTTGAAGTGTTCCGCAGTCAGTTCCCCATATAACCAAACAGAACATTCAGTCAGAGGATAAAAGATATGAAAAAAAATTAAGAAACAGGCTTCAAACAAAAAGTTCAATAAAGCACAAAAATAGACTTGATTGTAGTGGGAAGTTGATAGTGGGAAGATTTAAAATTAATGTAGAGTTTCTCACCAAGCAGACCAAAATCGTGCCAGTCGTCCAAAAACTATCTAAAAGTCTACATCTGGATTTTCGCCAGAAATGCTAACAAATGGTTTTTTAAAACTACAATAAAAAATTGTCAAAATTATATTTTGAGAGGTATTGTTAAACAAAATTTCAATTTTGACGTAAATCTAACCATAATCTCTATTGTTTGCCTTAGGAATTTGCTATTTATATCATCCAAAACAATTATCTTACAAAAAACGGTTTTTATTTCATTTTAAGATTTAAAAAAATTATCTTTTTTAATGATAAAAATTATATTCTCGTACAATTTTCCTTTAATAATATTTAAAATCAATTCAATGCACTATCAGGAACAGTGTTTATTAGATATATAACTCTTAATAGAAACGTTAAGCTCATGCTTTTGCTAATCATGCAATCCGTAGCAGGCGTTTCATTTCCGCTTTTTTTTCATAGTATATACGCTTTGAAAATTGCAGTAAACTGTTTCAATTAAATTTATGTTTCAATCAATATAAATAAGTAATTGAAATGTTTTTGAAAGAAATGTACCCCACATTAATAATTTAACAACTTAATGTAAACATAATTATAATTTAACAACCAACCTAATTATAATGTGAGCGAACAAAGGCGGCTAGTATATTATATCCTTCGTCAGTAATTCAACTTCAAATTAATCCATTTTTTTCGTGCTTCTAAACATGAACGCAGAATATCAACAGTAATTAACAAGAGTGGTTCCGTTTCTTTCGGCAAGACGGGAACGTAATTTAATTTGGCATTCGTTTACACATACCTTTTGAGGAATCTCTAAACTGAAATTAAACTTTATATTTTTCGTGTAATTAGACCTTTTCGCTTGGCTGAAGGCAGGCACATAGCAGAAAAGTTATTAGCAGATATTATCCGAATTCTTGAACCTTCTAAAACTTGCCAGTAGGGGTCGCTTAAATAGAGATTTTGATGGCTTTCCTCGTTAAGCAAGGTAACTTCAAATCCTTTTCAAAGTGTACCAGTTTCTGAAAATGGGTGGAGTCTCCCAAATTTAGTGGAACTTATCCTGGGATTTAATCGCTGCCGTAATTTGCAGCGTAATTATAGTTAGTGTAAGCTTGTTGAAAGGCTGGGATTAAAGTAGCACGTGCTTTTATATCATGCGCCATCATATTGTTACTTTCGGTGAGCTTATCAACAAAAGTGAGAAAGTAAGAGATATGATCTAGTTATTTGGATACTGAAAACAATTGGTATTACCTGAGTTTTCAAATAAAAGTATTTTATTATGTTTAAAAGGCAGTTTTTAGTCAAAATTCACAAATCTGTTTTATTTATTTAAAAACCCATTTATTTGGGTTTCCAAATCTGTATTTCTTTCAATTCTCAGGTAAATAAAAGGCGATATATGCGATATTTTATAAACCACTGTAGCTGAAAACGGAACTGAAGAAGAGTTTTCGGCATTTAATCAAATACACACCTCTCTGAATAATAATTCATTCAAAAAATATTCTATTAGCAAACCACTCTTATTTTATTACGTTTTGAGTAGTTTTTGCGTCGAAAAAATTGGCGATTACATTTACTTCGAACATTGTTTATATTTACAAAGCATTTTAGTAGGATACAAATGAAACTTTAAATGAATTTTTTGAAAAACATGAATTTCAAAAATAATTTACTAGGCAAACAGTTATTTCAAAAAGAACTTAATTTATAAATTTGAAATTTTTGATATACCTTTCCTTAAGTGTTCCAAAGACAATGAATTAGTTATATAACTTTGAGCTGAATAGTTTATGTTTTAAATCTACCTAATGCAACTTTCAACAATGAATTTTGTGAAATTTTCAATACATAAATACTTGATTAGCTATAACATTTTTTTTGAAAATGAATATAATTCTTAAATTCTAATTCATTACCTTTATCACAGCCGTAAATATGCTGTGTATAAAAATAGTTGGAATATGGGAAAATTGAATTTTTTGTTGTGTTTTGCTTTTTGTTGCAATTTTTGCGATTTTTTTACCCAAATTGACAATTTTTTTTTAAAATCTCAATTGTCACAATTCCTTGATAAATATCTTTCATTATTTTCAATCGCATTGATCGAGAAAATGAACTGAAATATCTCATTAGAAGGTTTTTTTCAAAAATTTGTTCTTTTTGATAGACAAAATAATTTAATACAGCTGCAAAATATAATAAACATTCAAAAACATCACACAAATATAAAAACCATTGATTGTAATGAAATCAATCTATTAGATTCTGTATAAGATACAAGATTTTATATCTTTCATAAACAAAAATCTGATAAAGGAATTATTTTACTTGGGATATTTAACTTCCAAAATTTTCTTTCTTCACTAAACAAAAAAAAAGAATATTTTGCCTTCAAGAACAAGTGTCTGAATGACAAAAAAAAATGCCAAACTGTATTGACAAAGAAATAACACTTTAATTGAAACTTAGATATTTGATAAATTGTCACTACCTGTAATATATATATATATATAAATCTTGAAATATTCTTCTGACGTCAACTGTGATGATGAGCTATTTTTTAGCACATTTAAAAAATGCAGCGTTTCTTTAAAGCGATGTATAGTGAGTAAATTGCAGTGTCGAAAACATCTGTTTGCTTTTTTATTTTATGAATAAAAATATTGATTTAATGCCGAAAAATCTCACATTTGTGTGTACATGGAAAGTTTTCTTCTTTTTGTAAGTAATAAGAAATTCAATGATAAAGTCTTTTAAAAATGGGAATCGAATTCTCAAACAAAAGCATGTAGATTGGTAATTTTTTTCCTCTTAAAATCTATATAAATAAAAATGAATGTTTATCTGCATATCTCTAATGCGGTGCCGTACCGCTCATTCGATTGCGATGAAACTTTGAATATTACTTGCACTTATTTTTTTAAGCTTAAGATGGAAAAAAAATATTGCCAACCCTAAAGTCTTAAATAATAAAGTTTTAAAAAATAGAATTAATATTATTTACTCTTCTCCTTTATATATAACTCAATTTCAATGAAAGTATTCATCTCCGATACGAAAATAAATATTATACTTTCTATCATTCCTAATTAAACAAGAAAGTTATTTTAAATTTCAAACGATATTTTCAAAATTATTTCTTCTGGGACAGCAATGCGCCGCGTACCAGCTAGTAATGAATATAAAAAAGCGTTTAAAGCATAATTTTTGGTGAAGTTCAGTGTATTAAATAATTTTTTAATCCAAAATGTGGAGCGCAAAGCAAAAATTTTAATAGCATGAGATAGCTATTCAAAACAACTTTCAAAATTAATAGTTTTAAGTACATCCACTTAATATATTAATAAACAATGATAATTTCTTTCACCTTGATGTCCATTGTGGCTTGAGGTCCTTATGATATTGCTTCCACTTCCTTATTCTCTTAAGATTTCGTCGTTAAATATGATAATTTTTTTTCCGTAAATACTCAATATTGTACGCTATATAAAAGTATTCTCTCATGTTTAATTTTTTTCTACTTCTTAATGTTCAGTATATTCTAGGATTCTTTATTATAACTATTAGGGAATCATGTAAAAAATTTTTTTTCTTAAATTTGTTACATGATGTCAGCTTTTGAATTTAATAAGTTTTGGTACAGTTAAAAGATAAAATTTGGAAGCATGAAAATATTGTTTTGTGATCGGAACACGGAAGCATGCAAAATTTCAGTACTCTAGTGCATTAACAAATGAATTAAAAATGATTACAAACATCTTATCAGGCATAAAATAAGTAAACTAAAAAAATGATGCAAAAAATACTTTTGTATAAATTCAAAAATAACGAATAATCAATAATAATCTCACTTTGAATGCTTGACAGTATCCTTTTAGATGTATATCTTATTCTCTAACTTGTCTAAATTACATTAATACATCGTAAGAATCCATGTATATTGCTGCTTCTTTTTGTAAATAAACTTTTCTGCATTGTTGTATTGAAACTGTACGAAGATTATACAGAAATCATTAATTTGAACCTTCGTCTGATGATAAGGATAGCATATTTCACACTCTCCGATTTCCATGCCATATCAATTTGAGGAAACTTTTCTTACACCTATGATACTTCAAAATCCTCACATTTTTTTTTTTTTTCTGTATGAATGAATCATCCTTATGGAGACAAATCTCATGATATCAAAATACTGTCAAAAACTAACTTCTGGTCATCAATCTTCTAACTTCAAGGATAGCGTATCTTTACTTTCTTATAACGCTTGTAGACTAAAAAGATATTAAACAGAATTCTTCTCACTCAGCTGTCAAAAATGAAGAAATCACGCAATTATAATATATCATATTTGATGAAATAATGAAAGCTTCTTGAATTTCATGGTTTCTACTTATCCAATTTTCTTTAAATCCCTAGTTAATCATTATACCGGAAATTTTTTTATAAATTATGAAAATTTAATAAAATTTGTAGGGCTATGTTGGTATCATCAAAAAAAAATAATTTTTAAAACTAAAAATTATATAAAAATTAGATCTGTGTAATATAATATCTATAATTATATAATTTTAATTACTTACAAAATGTATGCAGTAGCATATATTATTAATATATTATATAAAATGTATATTTATGCAAAATTATAGTTTTCCGAAAAAAATATCAAACAAAGTCGTTTAATTTATAATTATTTAAAACTCGAATTAATTTTCTCTAATTCTTTGAGTCATATATTTCAGCCAAATTTGGTTGTGGCAAGTCAACCGGATCGGACTGCATAATGCCAACATATAAAAGCACAGAAATAGTGTCCTTTATTGTAAGTAAATATAAACATTATATGCAAAATTTACAAAATTTTAACTTATTTTGTACATTTCTATATAATCAAGCAAACAGAAATTAATCTTAATACCTTTTCCAGGCGATTTACATACCCTTAAAACCTATTTTTGGTTTTATATATAATTGGATATAGTAGCTTGCCCATGCCGGTTTTGTTGCAATTCAACAAAATTCAGGTAAAAGTATATTTTTCAGTCTCCAAATAATATACCACACTTTTGTTGATTAGTTCCCTCAAAGTAACATTATGTTGCATCATATTTTAAAAGTGTGCTCTGTGTTGATCCCAGTATATCTACAAGTTTAAACTGTGATTATGCAACAAATTATGAAGGCGATAAAGTCCCACGAAAATTTCCACTCGATTTACGAGACCCACACCCCGCCCTCTCATTTCTAGAACCCCGTGCACTTTGAAAAGGAAATGGGCTTGCTTAACGATGAAGGCCATCAAAATCTCAAATTTAAGCGACCTTTATCGCCAAGCTCTTTAAGATCTAATTCAGTAAATAATATATGTTCATCAACTTTTCTATTAAGAATTTATTTTTAGTTTAGTAAAACAGATTAATTGTGTAGAAACGACTAATTTAACCTCAATCTAGAATTTTCCTTAAAAGATGAATGTTAGTAAGTTGACGTCTTATTAGTCATGAAGCGGCCTTAATTTAAAAAATGATGTTGACATTCTGCATTTAAATTTTTAAATCGATAAAAATAATTTTATTGTAAGCTAAAGGAGTTACATGATATCAAAGAGATTCTAGTACATTGCGAATCTATACATTTAATCCTTTTTAGTTTCTAGCATACATATTATACAAGAATATAAGAATCATTAAAATATTAGACCAAGAGAGGTTTCAATCGGCTTTGATTTCATGAAAGAGGTAAAAGATGAATAACGTGACGGTTATTTTATATTTATCAGATTTAACTAAATTCACATTTCAAATTAAAACAAACTAGCAAGATTCAAAACGAAAATGAATATCAACATCGAAAAAGAAATACTAAACATTTTCGTGTTTAATAAATAAACTCTCTTTCTAATATGAACAGGTAAGAACATGTGAATTCTCTAAATTAAAATTGAATGTAAACATAATGAATAGAAACGTATTTTATGTAAATAATAAATAAATATATATATATATATATAAATATATCCAAGTATGGATTCGGGTAACAAACTTAATATTTATCAAGAAAAATATCTTAACTATTGCATTTATTTGCACGCATTTTACCACTCTGCCAGGAGTAAACACTAAATAGAACTATTTGTGTTCAAATTAACATGTCTACAATAAAAAATAATTTTTAAAAAGTGCCTGAATAAGTTAATGAAAGTAAATTCGCTATAAGTTCTACCTCAGAAAGGATTATCCCAAGCACTTTAAGGTGGTTTTTGAATCATTTTCTTTGAACACAAACTTTCAAAGTTATTTTTCGGAAACATCAATGTATCAAAATAAGAAATAAATATTCTTAATATTTATTTTTATAAAAAATAAATTGTAAAAATTAATATACAAAGTTAAAATGTATATAATTTTTATTCTTTCAACTGAAAAGGTTTAATTATACAAAAGACTTGACAAATTATTTCTGAACCCGTGTTAAGTATGCAAGAAAAATAAGGGAAGAATGTTCCCGCTATTTTGTTTTACCTCATATGAAGATTGCAAAGAAATAGTATTTGTTGTAACAGAAAAAAAATTTACCTTCGAGGTTTTGACGAATGTCTACAAAAACTGGATTATGACAATTAGACAACGAGCATGATATCTCATTAACGCAACCGTTTAGATCGATGAAATTTAATACTTGATCTTCTGGTTTTTAGATTTCCATCAAATTTCCAAATATCTGCAGAAAATTCGCCTGTTTCTCTACCCGTGGGCATATGAGCAAGATAACTCCAAAGCATAAGGAATCGGATGGATAAAATTTGATGTAGGATTTTATTACAAATATAAATCCCACGATTTTTAAACTAATCTATCTAGCTCCTTGCGCAAATATTAATGTGTCCGTATGCAAGAGTGCCCAATATTCAAAAAAAAAATTAAAAAATGCATGAAATTAAAGGGTGTTTCAAAATGTTGAAAGCTAATGGCTGTAAATTAGAGCATTGACATATTCAGCACATGTCATCAGAAATATAGATTTGCAGGACATTTTTAATGAAATATTTCAATGGATTAACGATCTGTGAGCATGCGAAAATTATTACTAAAATACATGAATAAATGAAATTTGGCAAGTAGTCATGGCATCAAAATTAATTGTACTCCATTAAATTGAATCTAATAAATCAATGAAAGAGCATGTGTATTCGAAGAATTTAATTTTTATTTTCTTCATCTTAATGCTGTTACAAATATATATAATATTACTTCACTGCATTTTACGTCGCTCTATAGAGTAAAGAGTTTTACAGATATCTGAATATAAATTTAAAAATGATGACAGCTGAATGGATACTGAGTCAATAACCCTTGATCTTGAAGACAAAAAAGAGGAATTTTCGATAATCTTGGATTGGCATTTCTGGGGCTTATTTTAGGAATTTCTTTGCCGTCTCACGAAAACTATTTAAAAAACAGAAGAGAGCCTTTAATAATATTTTCAGTTGAGCTTAACTGAATGGGCAAATGAATCCTCTTTTTGGAGTGTTGATTTACTCCGATTACGTACTTCCTGCTGTGCAAGTATTTAATAGTGATTTGCTGTTTGTGTTTTGGTGTTTACTGCAAGTGCTGTTTTGTTTGTGCTTCGTTGAGTTTTGTTGCTTGTAATTTGTGTAGAAAGTAGCGTCATTATTTGATATAGAACCTTTGGATTTTTCCCTGCACAACTCACGGTAGGATTTTTCATAACAGAAGAAAGCTAATACTGTAATACACACATAGTTACAAATGTATTCGTCTTTATTATAAATAAAGAAGAATGTGTGGTGAGACAAAATTTAAATTTAAAAAGGTAATTTTATGAGTTAATAGAAATCTAAGAGTTATTATTCTTAGATTCTTTCGAAGGGTAAAGTATATAATTTGTAAAGAATTAATTTTAAAAGTAGGGGAGTGTTTTGTATTTAATAGTGGCACCGCGAAGATAAATTCATTTGGCAAATTAAACAAATTTATGAGGTTACAAGATGCAAGAACTATAATTACAAAAATTAAGTTTTCTGTTTCGTAAATAATTATAATGTTGGTTGTCGAAAACTATCTAAAATGTCTATTACATATTTTTAAAAACTAGTATAATCTGAGGTCTAAAAGTAATCGGAACAACCTTATTATCATTATATTTGCGCTCGCAGTACTCATGCTCAAACAAAATTATGCAAGTGCACTCAATTATTTAAAAGCCTTTTATTTCTCTTCGTTTTTTTTTTTTTTTGATATACTTCAAAAAAATTTTAATTGGTTCATTAACTTATTGAATTTTTTTCCATCGTTTCAATAATAATAAAGATATGATCGATATTCATTTTTACTAATTGAAAAGCAGATGCAGTTTGAGATTTATGCTTGTCGTTGGACCGCTTTATTTTATAACTTTATTCACATTAATCGCTAAGTCAGATAGATATAAGAATATAATAGAAAGTAGAAAAAAAAGCGTAACCCCTAATTAGTATGAACGATTCCTTTGTAGATGAAATGGTAAGATCCATAGAGTTTTTGAAGCAAAAACCAAAAGATTTAAAAGATATAGAGACACAACTGCGTTTATGGGTTCAAAATTTTTACTAACAGTCAATTAGGGAGATTGTTTTCCTCTACCCCCCCCCCTCATCTCCATCTTCAGTAAGATCAACCAAACAAAAAAATAAAAGGAAAAAAAGGGGAACTTTCAAACATTTTAGAAGTTTTTCCTGAATACATGATTTTTTTACAACAAAACATAACATGTTCGATAATTTCAATTCCGATATATTAAACATTTAAGTTTACTGGGTGTGACTGTCAAGAGTTTTATCCACTGAGAACGTTCTTTACAAATGTTTCTAAAAAATGAACAATGGTTGGAGAAGGTACCACTAATTTGATATGAAATTCATGCGATGATTGTTTGCATTAATTTCATTTGTAATTTAAATTGCAAAATCGGCAGTATGTTTGAATTTAATAGAATGATAATTAAGTTCCGTCAATTAATATTTAATGATCATAGGTAAAGGATAAATAGTTAGTTGAGAAAAGTTGCAAGCTATTTACATGATGTGTAATATATTAATGCACATTTATTGTTTGATTCGTTATTTAACTGTGACGTCAATTGATTCCATGTCATTAGTTTCGAACAATTCAATCAAAACTTTCTTAGTTCAAACCATATTAATTAACAAATTATTTATTTTATTGAATGGGAAATTATTGAACTAATTTATAGAATATTGAAATTAATTTAAAGATAATCAATTATTTTGTTTCATTATCAATAATTTTAAACTTTAATTAATAAATATATACCATTCTGAAGGAGAAAAGCAGTTAAGTAAGAGTTCCAACTCAATCTAATCTTAAAGATACAGTTAAATGCCCACATTTCCCATTGCCGTTATTCTACTCTATAAGGACAACTGATCTACTCTATAAGGACAACTGATTCCTGCCATATTACATCGCAGGCATTTTGTTAAAATGGCTAAGCGGCAGCCTTCGCACAGGAATCTCACCTTTGATTATTGAAAATCATTTAATTTAAATAAAAGAAAAAATCTTTTCAAAAACTGTGAAAATTCAGGGGAAAAACTGGATGACAATTAAAAAGATTTCGTTATGAATTTATTAACAATCTACGCGTTTGATAAATTATATGCTAGATTTTAACCATCTAACGTTTTGTCTGTTGTTGACATCGTGTTCAATTTTACTCAAAGAAACAGAAAAACTAAATTACTGGGAATGGATTTCCTTCAACTTTTATTAGAAATCTACAAATTTACTGTAAAAAAGCATAATTTCGTCCATCTTACTCAAAACATTTTAGAGTTTGTCAGACATGATTTCACAGAAATTTTCCAGTTTCTGAAAGTCGGAAATGCTCAAAATGTCAAAATAGAATTTTTTCAGAATAAAATAGTTTCACCTTGCATGATTTATACATGAAAAAATAATTCATGTATAAATCATGGGTCATGTTTTCCATAAATCATGGAAAAAAAGGTAGGTAAAAATTATGTTTTTCAATATTTTAGAGTTGACTGTAATATCGCTTGTTTCATTTATCTTTTATGTGTTATCGTTCTTAAAAAATATTTTCACGAATACCGGTGGGTTGATATTATTTTTAAAATTTTTTTGCGAAATTGAGGTGACATACGTGGAGACTAACAAAAATACTGAAGACGATTCTTAAGGCAACAAGATGTGTCTGTCTGGACAGGATGTATTCCATTAACAGTGTAATAGATCTGATTGATACAGATTCAAACTGTATTAAAAAATCTCATGAACAATGGCAGAATGCTTCAGATATTTAAAAAAAATTATTTACAGTACGTAAATATGTAAATTACATTCGAAGTTTCATTTAAACACATTGGGATATTTTCTGTTCATATTATTTACATGCATTCAGATTCAAACTAGTCATTAAAATCGGACTGCAAGAAGTAGTGTTCCACAAATATAGGAAATACAATTTCTTATGCATTTTTTTTTAAATTGCTGGGAAAAAAGTTAACAGTAATCTTCAGTTTGGTTTTGATTAGGAAGAATATAAATAATCATAAATATTGTTACGGATCCGTCAGGCTCTTTTTACCTCGTATAGTGGTTGTGTATGATGTTTGAGAAGATGATGATGACACACAGTGATCAGTTCTTTAGTAGATGACACAAACAGACGTTTATTTACAGGACTAAGACAGGACACCACTAAGATGACAAATATTGACAGCACAACTATGATGTACAGTTGATAACTACAAACAGCCGAGACGAACACACACTGCAGATAGTAGTTCACAGGCAGAAATTTCGTAGTGACAACGTACACTGCTCACAAAACGGCCAGACAGGATTCAGAAGGAGAGGGAATCTTTAAGGGATTCTTTTCTACTCTCAGGTAGATCTCTCTGGAACAGGCTGAAACTATTTCTCTGTCTTTTCTTGCCCTTACTGCCAACTCACTATTTCGCACAACGGGACTACTCCTCCGTTCAGGACAGCTACGTTCCCGACGACGATACAATGGGCTACTACACAGGCTTCGTCAGAATACGCCACACAACAGTCCTAAGTTCAGGACTCCTCAGTTCAAGACCTCTATATCTCTAGGTCTTCTCGATTAATTCCGCCG
Source organism: Argiope trifasciata (assembly GCA_026543055.1). Lineage (NCBI taxonomy): Eukaryota > Metazoa > Arthropoda > Arachnida > Araneae > Araneidae > Argiope > Argiope trifasciata. The sequence goes on along the minus strand of JAPMOQ010015927.1, from coordinate 8,316,153 downwards.
CGTTACTAGTCTTCTTCGTTGAACAAGAGGCCGTTCAGCTTCGGCTTCTCTCTTGATTCTTCTTCAGGTCTCTTTCCTTTTTCCCCGCTGCTCAGCTTCGACTTAATGGACGACCCCGCTTCAGATGGCTGGCCCTATATATACCGGCGGGAGGCGGGGCTAACATCTCATGGATCAACCAGGAGCATTCTAGATGTATCTCGACTCCTAGTGGACGGATCGGGAAAATTCTCAATATCTCGGATACTTTCCCTTTTGTCGCCAAATGGTCGCCAAGCCTTGGGACCTCTGACGTCACACCCATTCACTATTCAATACACATTACTGTAAATCTATCTTCCTTACGGTGACAGTACAGAGCGGGAAAGCAAAACCACAGGTTCGTAACAATACAAAATAATAAATATTGTAAATTTTGATGAATTGACCTCTGCTATTTATTCTTTTTTCGGTTTATTCGCACACTAATAATTCAAACGATTTAAACATTTTAAAAAATTCAGAGTCATTAGATGTAAAAATAGAAACTGCAGTTTCTCAACCGATAATTAGGTAGATTTAAAAGTCGAAGATATTTTTAACTCCACCTGCCGTTGCAAATATATATTATAGTTTGATTATATTGTAGTTTGAAATAACTGTTGTTTCGCTATTTTATTTACAAGGAGGTAAAAATTATAATAATAATAGTCAATAATTCAATCATGATTGCAATATTTTTTTTCAACATTTTTAATACCTGCAAATCAAATTTCCTTCTACTTATTCTTATGTTTTTGGGGAAATGTGTTCCAGACGATAATACCGAGATTAAAAATAATTTTACATCTGGTACTAATTGTTAAACATGGAGATTGACATCTTTCTCGATATTGTTTATTTGAATGATTAAACTAATTTCTCTTTCTATACCAGGTATATGAGAAAATCAATATTTCCATAATAATAGAATTCAATAATTAGAGGGGGATTGCCATACTATTCGCTTCTTTTGTTTTCATATAATTTTTTTTAATTGTATAATTTTCCCTCTTTTAGATCTTCATATTTCTGAGGAATGATTGTTGATTGGATGAAGATAACACCAAGCACGTAATTTTAAATTCGATATTGCAAATTCATGAAGCTGTGAAGCGTGTATGTTGACAAATTTCATGAGTCCAAACGATGATTCTTTTCACAAATAAAAAGTGTATTTTTCTGTAATGCAGTGATTCTCAACCTGTGGGGCGCGCCCCCCTAGGGGGGCGCGAGAACATTAATGGGGGGGCGCGAGCATATCCAAGAGAAAATGTTATTTTAAAAAATTGATTAAGTGACTGAAAGGAAAAGAACACATACAATACAAAATACATTTCGACATATTTAATAATTAAATTATTAAATTAAAATAACTTACTAAATTAAAAACAATTTTAATAATTATTAGTGACTTCCTTGGTCCTGTCTTGTAGAGCAAAGTTTTTCGAAGGAGGGTTTAATATTAAAAATAGATACTCTCGGTTCTTTTTCTGTATTTAGCTGAAATCTATATTTTGTCTTCAAAGAAGCCACCACAGGAAATCAGTTTCACAAAGGTAAGATGTTGAAAATGGTAGTAGAATGCGAAATGCCCTTGTTTTTAGTGCAAAGAGTGATTTATTACTAAATTGTCTTTTGGTTTCGCCGCTTGCTGTGAAGTCTATGAAGGTTTCTTCCTCTCCAATTGAGAGACCTTTGGGAGTATTTTGAAATTGATCCCTCACCCACTTGTAACTTGATATCAGTTTGTCGTCAGCAAGAAAGTACTTTTTAAAATCCTTTGTTAGCATTGCTAAATGATTTTCAATGGGTACAAAAACAACTTTTACATGTTGTTCTTCAGCCTTGTAAGTTTTAATACAATCATTCAAATTTGCAAACATTGTTAAGTTTTTTAAAATTCTGCTCCGCAGTTAAATTTCTGCTCCGCAATTCCAATTTCCTACAAAAAGCATTAACTTTATCATTCGTATCCAATATATATGTATTTGCTCCTTGAAGTTGAAGATTCAAGTTTTTTAATTTCTCGAATATGTCGACCATGAAGCTCAATTTCATCACAAATAAACTATCGCGAATATTCTCAGCTTCTGGTGTATTTTCTTTTTCTAGGAAAACAGCGATTTCTTCTCTTAATTCATAAACAAGTTTCAAAAATTTCCCTCGTGAGAACCATCTTGCCTCGCAATAAAATAATAACGCTGAATGTACTGCACCCACGTCTTTACAAAGTGAGGAAAAGATTCTTGATTTCAGGGGTCTCATTTTTATATAATTTACTACTGTTACAATCGTAGTTAACACAATATCCAAACCAGAACCCATTTCTTTGGAAGCCAAAGCTTCTCTGTGGATCATGCAATGTGTTCAGACGCACTGTGGCGATTTTTGTTTCACAAGTGCTTGAATACTTTGGAATGGAACGAGCACTAACGGTGCATATTCCGACGCAATTTTTCCTTTCTATGTTTGCCTCGTCCATAAAATCATTTAAGATAGCAAATAATGCGGGTGCTGCTGCTTTGTGTTCTATTGGTTTGCAGAAAAGTAATTTTTCTACTACTGACAAATGTCAAAATCTAACACAGGCAATGAAATGAGCATCTTTATTACTATCTGTTGCCTCATCGAGTTGTATTGAAAACAATTTGTCACGTAACTTCGACAAAAGCTGACACTTTACATCTTCAGCTATATATCAGCAATTCGACGGGCAACAGTATCAGTTGAAAGAGGTATAGACTGCAATTGTTTTAAATTGCGGTTGACAAAATAAGCTCTTCACCAATGGTGTGAGGGTTTTTACATCAGGCCTTTTTATATGAAACTTTGTAAGAGGCAATTGAAGCTTTTTCATTCACAGACATTCATTCAAAACAATGATTTTTGCTTTTCATATGATTTTAATTTTAATTCGAAGAATTCTCTGGGTTTGTTTACGTACTCACTATGAAGCGTTTCCAAATGTCGTTTAAGTTATTAGGTTTCATGCTGTCTGCTGCCAACATTTTTGAGCAGATGATACACAGGGGCCTTTCTTCATTTACTTCAGTACTAGTGAATCCAAAATTTAAGTATTCTTGAGAATATTTTCTTGATTTTATTTTCAGAACCACGCTCGTCTGTGTACTTGTTGATGCTAGTCTATAGTCTAATGCTCGCTTACGCCCGCTTAAAAATTTATCCATGATTCTGCATAAGTCTGCTGCCATGAATATTAAATACGGTGAATTGCAATTACACAAAAATAGATATAACACACATATTCAGAATAGATTCAATAGCGATAGAAGAATCGACTCGAATTAGATTGTCTGGAATTGAAATTGGCGTCATACAACTTGCTCCTTCTCCTTTTGAGAAAACGTTTGTTCACATCTACGCACGTTCCTAACTTAACTTTTAAGCTGACCAGACAAATCGAAACTTCTCGAGAAACCGTGAGAATGCCCGACATGGCGGGACACAATAGCAATAAAAAGGAATAGGATTCTTGTTTTCTCAATGCTGAGGATCGGGGTTGCAAAATGTCAATAAATTTCCGTATTCTTGATAATTTGTAAAGTTTAAAATTAAGGTTGTAGTGTAGGGTTAGCTCCAAAATACTCAAAATACATTATTATTGTATACATTTTATTGTATGTGGTGGAGAGGGGGGGGCGCAATGAAAATTATGATTGAAAATTGGGCCGTGAATACTAAAAGGTTGAGAAACACTGCTGTAATGCGTTTACTAATTATCCATCTTACTCACTTAAAATCACACCGCACCTTCATTTCTAGGACTCGTATGGCCTCTTTCCGGGATAGATGTAGGTGGACTTTGTTAAAAAAATTACACATCAATTAATTTAAAAGAAACAAACAAATGACTAAATACGAAAACATATAGCATAAAAAAATGATAAAAATTAGAATGAAGAATATCTGGAGTACAATAAAATGCGGAGTGTGTTAAGTGATACCCAAACAAATTGATAAGGCTAATCTAACTAAAACAGTTCCATAAATTAGGAATCTAATCGTATTTATGATTCTTTTTTTGTAAGATGAATTATTAAGGATTCTATAATACCAAAGGCTTTCTAGCAAAGAAGAGGGTTTTGGGAGGTGCCATGACAGAGTAAAATGCAGGTTGTCGAAAAGTTAATGAGATCGCCAACTTCTCCACAAGAGCAGTAGTCATTTCTGATAAATGGAAACGGTGAAGAAAACAAGGGAATGGACCATGTCCTATGATAAACAGGATTTCTTCACAAGTCCAAGGGACTGGTTTCAAGTTTATTGTTTTGATGAAAAACAGAACTACCAGCATTTCCACTATCCCAAAGCATTTGCCATTTTATTTATAAATAGTTGCTGAAGGCTCTGTTTAAGATGACACTATTGCAGTATTGATCTCCACAACTTGACCGATTCTACCTATTTTCTATGCCAAATTGACGATTTCGTCATTTTGAAGTATAGATTACCAAGTAAAATACTCTATTATTACAACATACAATTTTTACTTAATTATGTAGTTGAAATTATTATGTAATGATAACAAAGCTGAATGACAAGAATTGATCTTATTGATCCAACCGGCTTCGATGATCATATTAATGGTAATAATAACAGTTTTGATGAAATATCGATAAAAAGAAAATGGTGTACCAAATTATAATTGCATAGTAATATTATAGTATTTTAATTTCTCAGCTATACTTTCGATGTGAAGAATTTAAGAGATAGTAAAAATTATATTCTTAGATTTTGAAAAAAATTTATTGTGTAGTTAAAACGAATAATAACAGGAATATTTATTTAAAACATTTTCTTATTTCACGATAATACTTGGTCTGTGCTGTTTATGCTGCTCTAAGCCAAATTGAATAATTCGGTTTGTAAATATTTCGATCAACACCCTCCCAACAGTGATAACTTGCATCATCATTTCATTTTTACATTTGTCTGACTACGATGAATCATGAACTTAGTTCTGAGGTTTGAATATGAAATTGATGCAAAGAATACTATGTATAATTGTGGCTATCATTTTTGCCGGAAAATTTTAACAAGACTTAGGACAATTAGTCACTCGATGTCGTAAACAGTTCAATAATAAAGGAAACAATGCAGAAAATATAATTTTTAAAAAATGGTTTTCATTTAAGAATAAAATTAGAAAAACTGTTTGGATATTTCTTTTTAAAAAGCGATTCTAATCGTTTGGACATACCTAGAATTACTACCCATTCTTTTAGAAATAACGGCCCGCAGTGGTAAGATCTCTCCCTCATAACCAGAAGTTTTCAGCTTCGAAACCTAATTCTGCGAAAAATCAATCGTGCAAGCGATTCACGTTAAATATGTAGGATCTAAACGCCCTCCCACTGGTATGGTGGGGAAGTTTGGAGAGGGGGAGGGCAAGCTTAGGTGTCACCCTCATCATCTGATTATGGTTTAAAATTACAAGGTGCACCCCAAAATAGTCCTAGTATTGCTTTAAAAAGGGATGTTAATGTAACTTAACTAAACTTTGTACATGAGGAATAAATTAATTGAAGATTTATTTTCCCGTCTAAAAAAAATTTTTTTAACTATAATATCAAAGAAAACACATCTTTTCCTTTTAAAAATTTGAAGCAACTGAAAAGAATTTTTTGCAAATAAATTTCAAAATTCTTTTCTTATTGAAAATGGTTTTGGATTTATTGTTTTGGTTGTTATTGAATTTTTAAGGGGAAAAAATTATTTCGATTTTGCAAGTGCTTTATCATCCAAAAATGAAAATTCTTCAGAATGACAGCCATTCTTAATAATATCTGATGGAGGGTGGTAACTACAGAAAAATTTTGTTATATAAAATAAAGTCTGTAAATTCAAATATTAACAAACATTACACTATTAATTTATGAAAATGAAAAATAATTTTCAAAAGAAATATATTTAGTTTTATTTATATTGAATATATGTGTTATTATGTCTTTCCGCCTGTTCAGAAGGCTAAGAAGAAGAATTTCAAAGCATTTAAAATAGCAAATTAGCTATGGGATTTTGCTCCTTGAATGTATTCTAGCAGCTTATCTCCGAATCTGTTCATGCATCTTCATAACATCACTATCAAATTATCCCCCCAAAACATTTTCAAAACTCAACTAAAATTATAACATATTATGACGGCTGATTCGGATTCGGATTGGTGGAAGCGTTTTTAAAGCATAATGACTTTCATAAAATTTTATTTCTTGTATTCTTAATAGTTTTGTTAATAATATGTCTAGACACAATTCAATACTTTTTCAAATTTTTCGAAAGACTGGTTAAACTTTTTAGTTCTTCTAAATTTTTTCTCAGACGGGAGATAAACAAAATGAGGCACACGATTTGCAGAAAATAAGTAATCAAAGAACTATGTTTCTTTTTTCTTTCTGTTTTTTTTCTTTTTTTATTAACATCGAGCAATTCAATTTAGAACTATGGACTATCGTTTGTTACAAACTCTTCAAACTTTTTATTACAACTTCGGAGAATCTGATACTTCGAAATTTTGTTCGTTCGAAACTTAATTTCCTAATGATGAGGGGAAAAACAGGTTTCTTCATATTTTATTACTTTACCTGGAGCGTCTTAAAAATCGATTTCATTCGAAAACTTGCGCAGAAAAGAATTCTGATACGTAATGAAAGATAGACACGCAAGAGCGTATTTTTAGATTTTTCAATTCATAAATTTAACATCATTGCGCATTTCACTAATATATATCTTGTAACTAGTTTCCTTTAGTGACAACGCAATATTGTTATTCAATATTTAAAAAAAAATAGATTTTGTAACCATCAAAAAGAAATTTTCTATATTTATCGGCTAAGGTCAGGAATTTGACAGCACATTTATTCGTAATGTTTCTGAATGAAAAATGAGAAACTCTTCTTCGCACTGCATCTACAATGTCGTTTTATATCACTTAAGGTAACCAACTACGTTCGAAGTAAAAATTTTGAGAAAAAAGTTTTTTTTTTAATTATTTTTGGGTTTTAGATGTATTATGAATTATTAACACTATAAGTACAAAAATATTATTCGAGAATATAATATGTTTTTAGAAATAGGAAAATGTGTGGTAAATTTTAGTGAAATTTAACCAAAACGGTTAACACTCTACACAAAAGTGTAATGCAACAATCCTATTTTTCTTTGTACACAAGTTACAGAATATAATGATGAATGAAATGAACCAAATTCTAAGAAACATTTTGAGATGCAAAGAAATTACGGGTAAAAATACACATATATATGCATTTTTCCATAAATTCGCAACTTAATTTTTCTAAAAACACTTATAACAGAAAAAGTATTTCACCGACAATCAAACTTTTGGTTCATTTCATTGCCCATATTATTTAAAACACACGCTGAAATTTTTATGTTAATACCTCTATTAGTTTTTGAGATATCATGTAAATGGTGGATAATTTTTATGAAAATTAAAATTGAAGTTAAAGACAAATTTTAGCAGAAAAATAAATTTTACTTAAAATTCCACTGGATAATATGTTAGACCTTCCTTTTCTAAGAAAAAACAAATTGTTTTGGAAAAAGAAACGTCTGAATTACAAGAAATAACACTTTTTTTTAAAAATCGCCAATGTGGTCGAATACCAGTGTTTTCAACGTAGGTGGATAAGTAATATTTAATGTCCCTTGCTTTAAGATTAAATTCGTTATGCTTAAAAAATGAAATATAAGGAAAATTTGGATTATTTGTGAATCCTCATATATGACGTATTCAGTGAGAACTCGCTAAAGAACTGAAACTTTAGTTTTTGATAAATTTTTAACCTTTAAAATGTCATGAATTGGACAAAAATATTTCTGTAACCATTTAAAAATGTCAAAATTTGAAAAAAAAAACTATTTATTTTGCCATTTAAAAATGTCATGATTTGAACAAAAATATTTCTGTAGGCATTTAAAAATGTCATGGTTTAGAGAAAAATACTCCTGTAACTATTTTTACCTACCCATATTCAAGCGAATGCAATAACTCAAAAGCAAAATGCAATAGATGTATGATAATTTGGCATGTGATTGTATTTCAGTAGAGCAACCTGACTGATATCTATACAGTACATTTTTTTCATATCAATTCATTCCTTTTTTCCCAGTTTACTAGGAAATTAAATAAAAATATCATATTTACAATGATATTTTAAATATGCACATTTATACTGTTTAAAGATGTTCTATGAATTTTTATTAATTATATTTATTTAATAGTGTACTGCCAGAAATAGCGAAGAAAATAATATACATTTTAATACATTATTGCATTAACTTACTTGAATGATGTTACCTCTTCTGAGAAATTTACAGTAATCTCTAAATTTAGTTAATGCATTTATTTCAAGAGTTATTAAAAAAAACTTTTGAAACATCATAAAAATAACATAAAAAATAGGGCGTGTTTAATAACATTTTTTAAAATCTAAATTAAATCTTGTCCTAATTTTAATCTTAATTTAAAAGATATTTAGATTTCATCTAAAATATTCTCTTATTTCCTGATCCAGTGTCCATTTTTATTAACTCTCTAGAAAACTGATGATTTCAACATTTCCACACGTTCCGAAAGCTTCACGAAGGGATAAAATTCCTTAATACTTGCAATATTCTTTTGAAGATACCTAATATTTCTTTTCCTAAGTTTACACGTGTAAAAGAAATCCGTATCAAAATCTCATTGTAAAATCACTGATGATGGAAATTTCTCTCACTTTTTCCCTTGTGTCTCGATGTACACTGACGCATCTTTCATAATTATTTGTTTCATGTACAAAGGATGAAAAAAAGAAAGTTAAAATTTTAGATGTTTCTTCTTTTAGACCAAGCATTTGCAGAGATATATATAATTTTAAAGTCTATGGGAAGTGCTCTAATGTATAATTTTTTTCATTACTATGATGCTTAGCAAATAATGCACTGTATTGTATAAGTAAACATCAGATAAAGTATATAATATATATGTACGTTCACTTATGATTTTAGTTGAATTAAAAGTCTTTTTTTCAGCTTATAATTTCCAGAGTTTTCCAAAACTGAGCAATTAAAACACAATAATGATGATAATATATATATAATCTTTGAGCTAATTGAGGCCAATTTGATATACACTTATATAATACAGTTTATTATATACAGGAATTATAGTAAGGAAAAAAAATTATATCCTAGAACCCTTCCCATTAGCTACAAAATTTTATATTGACGATACCGCCTTTGTATCCAGACTAATTTTGATTTATATTCATTTTACTTATAAGTTTTTAAGCAATCGTGCTCTCAAGCAAATAGATATATTTTTAAAAAATCATGAAACATTTGAATCATGTGCGTATTGGATCAATATTTCTACTTGACGATCGATTCCTGATAAAATTTGATACTGATCAACAATTTTCTAATCAAAAACATATGCTGAAATGTTTTTCTCCCATTCTTTGTGTTCTTAATTGTCGTTTCACATATACACAAATAACCAGGCAGACAACCAGTTAACAATAAATTGGATTTAACTTAAAATTTGATACAGGTTTATTTTTGAAAAAAATAAAATTTTACTTTAGATTTCATTAATTAAATTCATTGAATTGTCATGATTATTAACGCATAAATGAAAAGAGAGAGATTTTCTATTGTCGAATTTCCTCTAAAATTTGATAAATGTCTGTAATTATGGTATTACAATCACATACAGAATTTCATTCATCCAATCAAATTTGCTGAAGACCACAGGCCGACAAACCAGTTCTAAAAAGGATTTTGTCTTAATGAAGAGACATTCGAAACTGTTAACCTTAATTTCTCGACGTGGCATAAGGCGTTGACGATTGTTGTACTTGCTCTCAGGACGTGAGTGAAAAAACAGCGCAATAAAATGTTAAAATAGGCAATTAAATCCATGTTAAATATTCATTAGATTGAAAAGTTTTGTTATCCATTTTTCGTGATGTAATCATTTTTCTTCTGACTCTGCATTTAATGTGTGTTAATTTTTAATATGAATGCGTTCAGTGTAGTATAATATCACCCAGCTCAATGTCATCGCAGTTAACTTCATTTATTTGCTCTACAATATAAAAATATCCCGGATTCCGTATCAGCAAATTTAAATGCACAAAAAATATTCTTTTAGTATGATTAATATGTCAATATTATGTATGTATTTAATTATGTTTCTATCGGTATTTTATAAATGCTATTTGTCTGAACCGATCCTTTATTTTCAATCACCTTTAACTACTGATATTCGTGAAACTTCTCGCTTCACTTACAAGGAAAATCTGGCAATCAATTTTCCCCATGGAATGGAGTTCATATTTTTGCTGTCTCAACTGGAGTGATATAAATTGATTTATAAAAAGATAGGTCGCTATATTAGGTTTTGAATCTTTCAAGCAAATACAACTCACTTTGATTGCGATTTAATTCGGATAGAAATAGGATGAAAAAGAACTGATTGAATTATTAAATACAAAATTGAAATTCTGAACGGATATGAAAATTTACCTTAAATATGTCAGTGCAACGTTGCGGTACAGTTGAAAATTCTATAGCTTCTGTGTAAAGTGTTGAAATTCGTGAACACTTTGGGAGTTATACAAAGCAATAACACTGATGATTCTAAAGGGAGAGGAAGCTATTAATTTAAAACCAAGCGAACAGCATTCTTTAATAAATATAAAGTAAAAAATTAGCATACGAATAATTCAGGAAGAATTGTTAAGGAATTACTGTATATAAATCAACTTAATTTTTTTTATATTTTTGAAATAAAAGATAGAAATAAATAATCAACTATATTTAATTACTTTTCTTCGATATGATAAAAAATATGGTTAATTCTAACCAATTTTCTTATTGTTATCAATCAACTAATATTATCAAAATTCTTAAATTTCGACATAATCACATTAAATAGTTGCTACTGTATTTATCATTCAAGGGTACCACATAACTAAACGTGGTATATACCAAAAAAATATCCGCAGTTCTAATTCTCCGTACCTTTAAAGGTATCGTCTATTTGTAAGCAGAATGAAAACTTGAAAGAAAAAGGAAAGCATTGCTGTAAAATGAAAGGAGAAAATTAAAAGAAATTTCACTTATCTTACACAACTGAGAAACAAGGAAATTAGGAGCGCTCAATGCAGTTATATAACACATCATTTTAAAATAATATAAAATCTTTATTAAGAGTCGGTCCAGAATTACTTCCCTTTCAATTTTGTTGAATGTTATTTTAAAAAGCATATTTTTCTTTTAAAATGAGCAAGATAATATTAATTTAGAATTCGATAGAGTTTTATAAATCTAACTGAAATTTAACATACGTAAATTTTATTTTTGTTATATTAATTCAGTTTGAAAGATATTTATTTTATAATGTTATTGAGCATATATTAATCAGCGGTAGTAATGATTAAAAATTGTGCAGAAACTCTACATATAGATTGCTGAATCTCATTTGTCAAAGTTTTGACATATAGTTACTTCTTGTGGTTCAAGTATTCACTAAAAAAACATTTTTCAAAAGCTTTTCAAAAATTTCAAATTTTTAATTCAATTGAAATTACAAAGTTTTGTCACAATTACTTCGTAGCTTATTATCCCACAAAAATCTTATTTATATCAATTTAAAACACAAAAATTTAGTTTTTTAGAAATATTAGTTTTATTTTACAATTATTCGCTAATATTTTTCTCTTTTTTCCTTAATTGCGTTCATGCGTTCATTTTTGTTGCAGTGTGTTGTAGTACTAAATAAATTTTTATATGCACTTTATCACTGCTATTCGAAAGTAAATTCCACAAAAAAAGTCAGGTGAAAATTCTAAAAAGTTTAATCATCACGATGTATCGAAATTTTTTCCGAATTTCGTGTATTTCTTTAGAGGTTTAGTTTAGTTATATTAACGTCCCGTTTGAATGCAACACGAGGGTATTTCTTTAGAGGAAAAGCAACTTAATTTTACAACATGTTTTAATTTTTTTTAATTTTCAAAAAGGACAATGTAATATTATTTTCAGGTTTTTTTTATTTGTTTTTATTTCTCAATATTCGTGAATTTTGCAAAGATTTTTTTTCTCTTCCTTGAATACAATTTAGAGAAAAAGAAAGTTGAGGATGAGCGCTACGTATTTTTCTGTTGACAAAAGAACGAAATAATTATTAAAGATAGGAATGGAAGCCTGAATAACACTTTTTTATCATCAAACAAACATTAATCAATTAATATAAAGTAGTGGATTAAATCTTAGTTTGTATCGAAAAAGCAATGTATTTTTTCTGTTCTACGGCAGTTGTTTATCAATGGAAGTAAAGGTGTTACTGATACGATCCTTCAAAGGTTAAGACTTTAAAACAATTGTATATTAAATTTTATCCTTTCCATCCATATTATGCCATTTGGCCTTACAAATTTATTCTTTAACAGCGTCATTACAAACATTAATATTGCATTCTCATATTCTTAGATGACAATACGATCTAAATAAAAATGATCAATTCTATTAATTGATCCGGCTAAATTAGTTATATGAAATGATTCTAAACTTTTATAATTTTTTTTAAAAACAATAATTTAATCTGGAAGAGAATAAAGAACTTGGAAGCAGAGGTGAATTTCCACGGAAAGATAGACCAAGAACGAATAACGGCAAATGCGGATTTAATCATTCATGCCTGTACAATCTTCAGCATAAACTCATTGCGCATGACATGAATTTAAAATATAGCAGACAACAGCGGTTAAAATTTTTCATAAATTGCCTAACTTGTACTCTATTAATATGCAAACTGTTCAGCTCCAGTGAGCAATATCCTACTGATTGTTTTGAATTCGCAATAATATATAGTTGAAATCCACGATTTTCATAATCATATTGTTTTCTTAAATTATTCTGAAATTTCTGTGAGGAAGTAAATACACATAACATCTGTATTCAGGGATGAGGTTGTCCAAGTATGTATTTTAAGGCAAAAATGCGCATTAAGGTGAACTGAGTATGTATTGGAATAAAATTATTAAAGGAAAATATTCAATTTCGCACATATTCCCCCCACATGGCCAATTGATGATTATTTTGAATCAGCATTTTTACAGTAAAAATATAGTCTTCGTTTTTTTATGAACTAATCTAAAGTACATAGTAATTATTACATTCCAAGCATCATTGTTAAATAATGATTCTTAAATTTTATGAATAACATACTAAACAAAAGAAGTTCCAAAATGAATTAAACGTAAGAACCTCTTGGACTATTTGCGATAATTTCTTGAAAAATGTTTTTAAAAATATTTACGATTCCTCTAATAATATAATCTGTTTTTATAGCTTTATAGTTAGCAATCATTAAATAAATCTAAAAAACGCCCAACAGTTTTGTTAGAGTCAGAAAATTTTTTCAGGACATCATTTGTTAAATTTTTTTACGGATATACCTTAAGCTGTAGCAGATTTGAAGGAAACCATTTGGGCCTAATTTAGAGTTATCGTTCTTTTATTAGTTAAAATACATAAGACATTTGGTTGTTTTAACAACTTATCCAATCAACATAAAAATCTGTCTGCATCCCAATAGCAATCAACGCAATCAAATAATTGTATGCCTCCTACTCGCTCTCTTTGTATCCCTATTGTCACGAAGATTTAAATGAACACACCTTCAGCTTTAAACTAACAAATTTATTTAAGGAAAATAGCAGCTTGCAACTTTACAAGAACTAGAAGTTGCCTACTACTAGTGGGTATCAGCTTTTATACAAGAACAGAATATTCGGGAAACAATTAATTTGCATAACAAAGAAAAATCTAGAATGTTAGAGAACATAATGAAACAATAACTAAGAGAACAAACTGAAAACCCATGCTTTGGATACAACATCCATGGCGAGCATCGAATCCGCAAACTCTGGGTTTCGATCGCTTGCTTTGACCATTCGGCCGCACAGCTCGTGATAAACCCTCTCTATACTGCAATATTTTGTAAAGTTAACGATTAATTATTCATTCTTCTGAATTGTGATCTGCGGTGCTTTCCGAGATTTTAATATCTGGGCTTTGCAGCTAGAGGGCTCATAATCCGATTGCACAAATAATCGCTGTCTGATGCATGGTAAATCTGTCTAGGCCAGTGATTCTCAACCTGTAGGGCGCGCCCCCCTAGGGGGGCTCGAGCACACTAATGGGGGGGCGCGAGCACATCCAAGAGAAAATGTTATTTAAAAAAATTGATTAAGAAACTGAAAGGAAAGAACACACACACACATACAAAACAAAATACATTTCGACATATTTAATAATTTATTAATTACTTATTAATTTACTTATTACTAATTATTTAGCTGATATATATATTTTGTCTTCAAATTAAAACAACTTACTAAATTAAAAACAAATTTAATAATTATTAGTGATTTCCTTAGGTTTGTTTTGCAGAGCAAAATTTTTCGAATTATTGTTTAATATTAGAAATAGACACTCTCAGTTATTTTTTCTATATTTAGCTGAGATCTATATTTTGTCTTCAAAGAAGTCACCACAGAAAATCCAGTTTCACAAAGGTAAGATGTTGAAAATGGTAGTAGAAGGCGAAATGCTTTTGTTTTTAGTGCAGAAAACTCATCATCCACTCCTGCCTAAAATTCAAAGAGTGATTTATTACTAAATTGTCTTTTGGTTTCGCCACTTGCCGTGAAGTCTATGAAGGATTCTTCCTCTTCAATTGAGAATCCTTCGGGAGTATTTTGAAATGGATCCGTCACTCACTTGTAATTTGATATCAGTTTGTCGACAGCAAGAAAGTACTTTTTAAAAATTTTTGTTAGCATTTCTAAATGATTTTCAATGGTCACAAAAACAACTTTTACATGTTGTTCTTCAGCCTTATAAGTTTTAATACAATCATTCAAGTTTGAAAACATTGTTAAGTTTTCTTACTTTAAATTTCTATTCCACAATTCCAATTTCCTACAAAAAGCATTAACTTTATCACTCGTATCCAATATATTTGTATTTGCTCCTTGCAGTTGAAGATTCAAGTTTAAATTCTCGAATATGTCGACTATGTAGCTCAATTTCATCACAAATAAACTATCACGAAAATTCTCAGCTTCCGGTCTGTTTTCCTCTTTTAGGAAAACGGAGATTTCTTCTCTTAATTCATAAACACGTTGCAAAAATTTCCCTCGTGATAACCATCTTGCCTCGCTATAAAATAGTAACGCTGATGTTCTGCACCCATTTCTTTACAAAGTGTGGAAAAGATTCTTGATTTCAGGGGCCTCATTTTTATATAATTTACTACGGTTACAACCGTAGTTAACACAATATTCAAACCAGGACTCGTTTCTTTGGGAGCCAAAGCTTCTCTGTGGATCATGCAATGTGTCCAGACGCACTGTGGTGATTTTTGTTTCACAAGTGCTTGAATACTTTGGAATTTTCCGGACATAGAACGAGCACCATCGGTGCATATTCCAACGCAATTTTTCCATTCTATGTTTGCCTCGTTCATAAAATCATTTAAGATAGCAAATAATGAGATTGCTGTTGCTTTGAGTTCTATTGGTTTGCAGAAAAGTAATTCTTCTACTTCTGACAAATCATCACAAAATTTTACATAGGCAATGAAATGAGCATCTTTATTACTATCTGTTGCCACATCGAGTTGTATTGAAAACAATTTCTCACGTAACTTCGACAAAAGCTGACACTCTACATCTCCAGCTATATCAGCAATTCGACGGACAACAGTATCATTTGAAAGAGGTATAGACTGCAATTGTTTTGCAAAATTATTCTACAATCTCAATTGCGGCTGGCAAAATAAGCTTTTCACCAAAAATGTGAGGCTTTACATCTGGCTTTTTTATATGAAACTTTGTAACAGGCAATTAAAGCTTTTTCATTCACGGACAAAGTTTTCTAAACAATGTTTTTTGCTTTTCATATGATTTTAATTTTAATTCGAAGAATTCTCTGGGTTTGTTTACGTAATCACTATGAAGCGTTTCCAAATGTCGTTTAAGTTTATTAGGTTTCATGATGTCTGTCGCCAACATTTTTGAGCAAATGATACACAGGGGCCTCTTTTCTTCATTTACTTCAGTACTAGTAAACCTAAAATTTTAGTATTCTTGAGAATATTTTCTTGATTTGATTTTCGGAACCACGCTCGTCTGTGTACTTGTTGATACTTGTCTATTGTCTAATGCTCGCTCACGCCCGCTTAAAAATTATTCCATGATTCTACATAAGTCTGCTGCAGTGAGTATTTTTATACGATGAATTGCAATTACACGAAAATATACATAACATACACATTCAGAATAGATTCAATAGCGATTGTAGGATCGACTCGAATGAGATTGTCTGGAATTGAAATTGGCGTCATAGAACTTCTTCTCCCTGTGAACAAATGTTTTCTCATATCTGCGCCCGCTCCTAACTTAACTTTTAAGCTGACCAGACAAATTCCAGACAAATCGAAATTTCTCGCGAAACCGTGATAATGCTCGACATGGCGGGACGCAAGAGCAATTAAAAGGCATAGGATTCTTGTTTTTTCAATACTGAGGATTGGTGTTGCAAAATGTCAATAAATTTCCGTATTCTTGGTAATTTGTAAAGTTTAAAATTAAGGTTGCAGTGTAGGTTTAGCGCCAAAATTCTCAAAATACATTATTATTGTATACATTTATTGTATGCGGTGGGGAGGGGGGACGCGATGAAAATTATGATTGAAAATTGGGCCGTGAATACTAAAAGGTTGAGAAACACTGGTCTAGGCCAAGCCTTTTTCCACTGGCTTGTCACAAATCCTGTAAAGAGTATGAATGCAGTTCTAACATCGTTCTTGTTATCTATCACTTTTCAAAATTGTGCTGTTAGCACAAGAAAATCGCAAGTATTAGTTCAAAATGGAATTGTAATGTAATGTATCGTCAAAGTTGTCCCATGCAGCAAATTGAAGCCATTCTTCTTTTTCAGAATTTTCTGAATCCTTTATCTTTATTTCTGACTTTATCAAAATCCTTTATCTTTGATTTTTTTCTTTTCTTTTCTGATTATTTTCTGATTTTCTGAAATTTTTATTTTCTTTGTCCCTCCTTTTTTTGTCTCTTCTTGTTTTCGTTTCTTATTATGTATATCTTAATATGATTTAATGCTTACTTTTTTTCTGTGTGGATCAGTTAGGATGAAATATTTTTTCAAGTAAATCTCCTTTAAATTCTATCTGAGTTAAATCTTCAAGACAGTTCAGATCTTTGAGATAGCATTTTGTTACTTAAAGCAGAAAATTTAACTACATGATTCAAGCATAAAACAGGATAAATCTTACAAGCCGTAACATATTACAAAGTTTTGTTACGATTTACTCCATCATGTTGTATCGGAAAATTTTGATGATTTATAAAATAGTAGTTTCTAAAATTTATTACATAGAGGAAAAAAATCAGTAATAGTCTTTTTTTAAGATTAATTAAATTATTTCCACATAATTTTTTACATTTAAAATGGAACACGTGCTGATAACCTTTTATTGGCATTTCATCTGGGTACTGACAGTACTCATTAAAGATAAGAATCCTGAATAGTAACAATTCTGATAACAAATTTTCAATATCATCGAGGAAAACATGTGTTACTATTTATCTCCCGTCACAACTCACCCTTGGCTCTCCAAAGAAAGTTATGATCCTAATAAGGCATGTTTTATCCGAACGAGCAGAATTATCAAATGCAAGAAAATAAAAATAAAATCTAAAGCGATAACCTGATCGTTCTCGGTGCGATTAAATATAAATAATCTTTAGAGTCCCCAATTCGGGACTCTAATTAAATTATTTCTCATTGTTATGTTGGCAAAGATTTACATCTGGTTATCTTTTATTCTATGAGATTATAGTTTTTATTTTTGAAATATATCTAAATATACATTACTTTTACTTTATTTTTGTCATAAGATTAAATTAAAACAAAGTAGAACCAGAAACTTTCTTCAAGAGAGTTGATTGCACTTTTCAAATCAATCTTTTGATTAGAACATTCAAGAGATAAGCGTAAAACTGGAAATTTTAATACCTTTGCTTATGAAATTATATTAAAAGTCTTAATTATATTTAAAAGAAATTATATTATATCCGGTATTTGATAAACAAAAATAATGTTTGTTTTCGAAATCGATATTTCTCCAATTTGTCAATAACAGAGATTCCTCCTACGATTAACCATTTTTTAAAAAATTATTTTGATGTTAAGTTTTAAAAAAAATTCATATCGATGCGGGGTTGGGAATTATCAGTGCTGAATGTTGTCATAATAAATTTCAAGTAACCACAATGTCACCCAATTTTTACGCATTTCAAGGAGCATGTGAAGTAATGGTATAAGTGAAAACTTAAATTGTAGGAAACCACCCATACTAATTATCACCAAATCTTAAGCGGCCAAAGAAGTATATTATAAAAAGCATGAAAACATTGAAGATAGATGGATGATAATACTGTATTAATGTCCATTGTTTTAATGATAAACTATAACTAATTAGAAAATAGTAACTAAATTTAATTAAATCGATTTTAGTAGATAATCTATTTTTGAATATACTTACAATTACTAATTAATTCAGAGTAAATAAGGAAAATGACTGCCGTAATTACTATTCAAGCTTATATATAAACTACGCCGTCCTTTTAGAGATATTTTTATCTTTTCCCAAAAATATAAAATAAATATTTTGAAAATAAAAAACGACAAAATTAGAAGTAAATCTCATTAATTTTAATCATTAAAAAATGTAACGCGCATTGCTGTGACATTGAAAAAATGCATCTTACATAATTGAACCAATTCGTATAGACACAGATATAGTTGTTTTTTAAAAACAATATGAGTAATCATAACACACTTTTCACTGATGTGACACTTTTTTATTTCCGGTAACTATATTTCAAATAAATAAGAAATGATATGAGAGAGATAAATAAGATAAGTACAAGTTTAGTAATAAATCTATGTTTACATAACGTATACTGATAAGATGAGGTTTCAAAATGACATATCTGTCCGTATTATTTAAGTTACTTATTAAAATATAACAGCTTTTGAAACATAAAACAATTTGGGATAACCTATTTACCATATTAATTGAATCAAAAAAATTCTCTCTGGTTTCTAGTCTTATTATGGCATGTTAATGGTTTATGGTTTATTATGGCATGTTATTATGGTTTCTAGTCTTATTAAAAAAATAGCATGAATGAAATTTAACCCTTACATGCATGAACATATTTTAATATGCATATTCATTATACACTACACTCTGACATATTTTCAATAAATAAAATTTGAAATCAACCTGTAAATGGGTATAATTAATGGAGTAAAATACAAAAAAAAACCTACTTAAGCTTTTTTTAATTTTCAAAGAAAAAATATTGAAGTATTCTTAAATTATCATGAACAATAACTCCTAGAATTCTAAAAATCTACTGCTTAAAATAATATAAAAAATTCCCACGTAAATAGTACCTCTCATTGCATTATAAAACATGGAATTATGAAACAGTCATTTTTAGCATGTGCACATAAAGGAACGTTGTATTTGCTACACAACCATTGCCCTTACATAGCGTAATTTTACACTATTATTTGTTTGAAAATATAGGTCAGTAACAAATGCCGTCTTTCTGTACAACTAACGACGGCAAAGTATGAAATACCCCTCTATGTTTAGCCATAGCGAACATATGTAAGGCCAATTCTGCATATTGATGAGTTTTTATGTATAAAAAAGTTACATTTTTCTTGCGTAGATTTATCATTACATTCAAAAATATAAATATTATTACTCTTGCCTTGATTTATCTTGATTGATTGAAAGCTATCTGAAAACAATTTTTCCAGTATGCTTTTATCACTTTTTATATAAATAATCGTAATTCATATAACACCCATCGAAATGCAATTGTATTCATACAGCCTACCAACAACAAAAAATTTTATAGATAAAGAAATGAACTGTCGAAGATTCTAGTAGCGTTTAGAAACGATAAAATAGTTTACATAAAGTTAAAATTTAAAACAAAACGCTACGCAAAGGTTGTTACATACAGAGAAATAAGGTTTTAAACATACGATGCAGATCTAAATCACTAGGCTTTTAAAAATTAAAATATATTACGAGAAACAAATTTTTCTTTTGAATAAGGTCATCTGCCTTTCCTCTGTTAGATGTATTGATTTTTTATATATATTTTCCATTATAAAATGTACTTAAGATATTTTCCAAACGGACGTAATTGTACACAGTACTGTTGCAAAAATAGCACAAATTTTGAATTAATGGGCTGAAAAACATAAAATGATAGGTAGTTACTGTTCGATAACTAAAAACTTGTAGTTGGTGGATTCGCAAATCGAATAAATTGATGAATTCACTCCGGGTACCTATCAACTTTTAAATAATTGTGTTTTATTTAGAACCCAACATATTTTTTTCTCCATAGGATTTTTTTTTTTCATCGATCTGAATCATGTCTTCACCCACTTAAATTAAAAATGCTTAAAATTATTAATAACACTAAGGATTAATCATGAATGCCATGATTTTCATGACTAAGCATTAATCATAGAAATGCCAAATAACTTGTTTAAAACGTCTAAGAAAAATACTTAATTTTACTAATTTTTAACAAAATTAGGTATTTAATAAAGTAACACTCAAATTCAGAGTTCTTTCTCTTTTCTGTCTTCTGTGTTTTCTCTTTTCAATTTTAAAAATAAACTTCGAAGAGCCTCATATTTATTCCTAAACAATAAAGATATGGAAATAAAAAAATTAAAACAGAATAATATAAATACATGTGTAACAAGAATTTATATAAAATTCTATTAAAACTAATAGTGTGTTTGTTGAGTTTGCATAGTTGATTTATAAACTACATCGGTACATGCAATAAATATAAATGAAAGAAAATTTAATAAAAACTTAAAATAAAATTGTTTATTTGATGAACAAATTCAAATAAGAAAATACCCTTTCAAATATCGCATTGTGTTTTGAATTATCGTCATATCGTATTTAATCAGTTCGCATTCGCATTAAGTTTTTAAATTATCGTGTTCGTAAACAGACAAACTCGATGCCAAATAAGCTTTTTTCTGGTTAAGAGAAATCTGAAAAGTAAAAAATTGTCAAAATCTTGGAATAGTAATTTTTGATGATTATAATATTTATTCTTTGAACACTTCATAGGCGAATATGTAAAATCATCTTTTCAAACCTAGAAGTATCTAAAAATAACTAGTTCCCCAAACTTTCTCACATTCTCTATAATATATTCGTCAAACCAAAGAACGCATTACATAGAATAGGCGTACAATAGTTAGGAAATAATAATTTTTGGTATGAATTTGGCATTTTTACTGAATCTATTGTGCGATATTTGACGTTTTTGTTTTTGGCGTTTAATTTCTGGTATGTATTGATAATAAAAAAAAAACAATTTGTATTTCAGACATGTTTTTCTGAACTGACTGAAGCAAAAGTTTGACTCGAAACTGCACTTGCAGTCACACAATCTCAAATCAAATTTGATAAATTTAAGTTTCTGCGTTTTTGAAATATACTACACGTTTCGGAAAATATAGACCTAAAGATGGATTTGGAGGGAAATTTGATTGGTTTCTTGATTATGGACTTTAATTCTGAGTAACGAGTTTTGTCTATCTAGCTTTTTTCTTTTTAAAATTTTCATGTAATTTTATGTTCGAACAACCGAACAAATGTACTTCCTCTAAATAGTGTATATTCAAAGTTTGATATGAAATCTGGATGCTTCAAGTAAAGACTGTACATCAAATATCAATTGCCTAGCTCAAATCATTTTAGAGTTATCTTTGTCACAGCAGATAGACATATGGGCATTTTCCAAAAATGAGTTTTTCGAACTCAGAGAGTCCTAAAACATGAAGGTTCCTCAAAATCTCGAGTTCGAAATTTTTGGCGATTATTATACTTTCTTTACAACGTATAAGAGACAGTAAAAATTATAGAATAATCAAAATCTAGTGGTCAAATTCTTTGATGACTGCAACATTATATATATTTTTCATACGGTAAAGCAATAAGGGTGTGCTATTGCGTTTGTTTATATGAAGATAAAATCAGGAATTTCTTTTGTATTGCTTCTGACATTACAGGAATGTCTTCGTGTTCCTTTTTCTCAAACATTTCTTTACGTAAGGGAAATAAAATAAATCCCGGAAAGGAAATAACACGACATTTCCAAAGTAGCTTTCAATTTTTCGTCGTCTGACGTCGTGTTTTTTCCCACTTCCCCTTTCTCATATTCCGAATCTTCATCTTTTTCTTCAAAACTTTCATCAACTCCATAATTAGTTTTCGTACTGCCTAGGCGATTCTTTTATAATATTGCGATTTAGAATAAAGTCGTGTCAGTTTAAAATTATTCACCAAGTATAGCGTTTTAAGTGGAAAAAATGGGAAAAAAATAAAAGAAGATAAATATCAATCAATATTTAGTAAGATAAATTATACAGAATGAACAGTTTCTTTCGTTAAATTCACAAAATATTTAGAATTTCGTGTCATTTCCAAGATTTGAAAAATAAGGTCTCACTTGACAGTACAGATTTCTTCATTTCAAAAACCAATCATATTCTCTTTCAAGTTTCTGCTTTAAAAAAAGTGGAATGTTAATATTCAAAATTCTTTTAAAAGTAAAATTGTTTTGTGATAATAAACTTTTATCATGGTTTTTAATAATGGATAAAATAAATAATAAAAAATTTCTCATGAATGATTTAAAGTTTAATGAAAATTGATTGGCACAAATTCCTTTCTTTTTCTCTGTGCCTTCTTCTTTTTCTTTATAAAAGATGAATATTATTGCATAAAAGGAGTTCATTCTTGGAATGACTTTTAAAAAGAAATTAATTTTTTTCTACCAATATGTAATATCCTGTTATTTTTTTATTTAAATGCATTATGTACATAATAAAAATTGAACTTCAATTTCAATACGTAATCAATTTACACCCTATTTTTTACTCTAAACACCAGAGCTTTTTTTTTAATTTTTCTTAAACAATTTGTATAATATAAGGAAGGCTTTTCTGAAATTGTGTGACAATTGATTCCATAGTTACTCATTTATCAGATATAAACTGCGCTCATGCAAAATCTGTTGTGCACAAGCAATTTTGTGCAAGCAAACAATATTGTAGCACCTAATATTTATACACTTAAAGAGAATTTATAATAGCAGAAACATGGTAAAAAAATAATTCCTTACTTTATGCTATTAAATACAGTTTTTCTATCTTCCTTGATATTGCTTTTGTTACTTTTTGATGAGGTTTACATCAAGTAGCTATCAACAGATATGGGCTAACAGTTGATTAGATATGTATTCAGGAAATACATGAACTTTTTAAAATTCTGATATAGCTAATAAATAGCTACTTATTCACTAGTTAAAAGCATTAAAACGAATTCATACCAATCAATGTTAGGTACATCAGCCTTCTAACTAATAAAAGAAGCAGTGATTGTATTCCATTGCATCAATGCAGCATACGATTAACTAAGTTGGTGCTGCATCGGATGCATACCAAACACACTGTTCTCGTTTCGGAATGCAAGAGGAAAAGGGCATGATGTCTCAGTGCAATAAATCTTGCAGGTAAATGTCCCATAAGGTGATGCTTACCACATGACTATGGATTGACTTGACATCAGGCCAATCATATAACTGAGCAAAATAATTACCAGATGAAAGCAATCTTACCAGAAATTCTGATCCTATCCGAAAAATGGTATATTCCAACATAATTTGGATTCTGTTGAGGACATTAATCTCAAAATATCTGATATATTTGAAAATCTTAATATTTTTTATTCTACAAGTATCAATGATGAGAACAAATAATTTAGCGTTCTTTTCTTTAAGGATGAAATTGAAATGTTTATAACTTTATCAAATGATGTTGCAGGAAATTTTTCTAAACCATTTTTATAAAACAATCCATGTAATATCAGCTTTTTCTCTAATCTAGCTTTTCTCGATTACTGTTTTATCGGTACTTCAGCAGGCAAGCAGACAACCACACTTTTGTGTATGGAATTCTTCCAAATTTGATGGAAATCTACAAATCTGATGTAAAGGCAACATGAGATAACAATACTTTCTTTTAATGTAATACTTCGTATATGAAAACGTAAAAAAAAAAATTCTTCTGCAGTAATATGTTTTGTAAGTTAAATAAACTTAATAATTGCATATATATTTTCTTTTATTGTTTGCTTGTTTTTTATGTAACCAGAATCATGAAAAACATGCCGTATTTTTTCTGTTTTACTCATCTTTGTCAGAGAGGGGGAAATAATTGATTTCATAAAATTTTAAATGATGAAAAATCCTATGCTTTTCAATGGCTTTTCTGAAAGATGTACAAAAAAAGATATTTTTTCACTATTTTTGCTTAAAAAGTTGTTTTTTTAAATCAGACAAAGGAAACTCTAGTTGCCAGATGCTTTTTGATAACAGAACATACAGTAAAAAGAGCTACAACTATAGAAGGTTTGCTTTGATAAAGGAACGCAAAATAAAGAAGAAGACACTTCCTCTTAATCTAAAGTAAAACATTTTTCCTTTGATTGATAATGGTTAAATCGTTAAAATCAAAGCTGTATTTGCTTTCTATTATCATTTTATAAGTTTGCTAATACAATTTGAGACATAAAATATAAATTCAGAAAGCAAATCATTTTCTTTTGGAAATTCTTGTAGAAATTGAAATTCGATATCTCATATTTTAAAGGCAGAAAATGAAATAGCGTTCCAATCGAAAAGCTACTTGAGAATATTTCTCAATTCTGTCCTCTGAAAAAATACGAGAAATAAAACATATATTATTTATTATTTTTCTAGAAATAATTTTAATTTTAGAAGTTTGTTTTTATCCCTAATGTTAACGATGAAAAAATGTGTTCACTTGAAACTTTTCGTTTATCATTTGGTTCAAAACGAAATGATGATAAGATTTTCCGCTTATCTTTTGACATTTGAATTCGTAAACAACTTTTTTCCTCATTTTCTGAAATAAAAAGGTTCATAATCTGTTTTGCTGTTTATATTTAAATTTAAAGAGAAAGTTTGCGCTACAATCGATGATTACTAGAATTTTGTTCTATATTAAAAATGAATTAAAAATAAATATTTTTCTTGACAACGCTATGCTAATCTTGCTGTTGATACATCTCCATTAAATCATTCATTTTTATATCAAATCAATTCTCCTAATTATTTAACTTACGGCAGTGACATTATTCGAAAAATTCGCCAGTCACCATCATCATTCAACGTGTTACTTTTATCATTTTCATGACCCCACCATCCGTTTAAAATTGAATCTAAGTTTAGAAACTAAAAAAGAAATTTGCGCTCCTTCCTATCTAATGACTGAAAAAAAAGTACAGAAAGGAATTCGCGTTTGTTGTGTTGGAATGATTTCGCTTACGTCGTTGTTATCTAAATAGTTGAGCCGCGAATTCAACCGTCTGCGCGTTTCGAGGAGGAAAGGCACTTCCGCTATTGATTGGAATCCCGTTTCGAAAACAGGATATTCATTCAGACATGCATTGGGCGATGCTGTGTTGTTACGAAGCTGCACAAAATCGAAAAGAATCCTCTCAAATGTAAGACATGGCGATGATTTTGCCACGCGAAAAAGAGAGTATGGGTTTAAAGAAAATAAAATTGACTACTCAACTAGAAATTTTTATTTCGCGTCATAATATTTGTTAAAGTATATAGCAAAGAGAAAGTCTCTGAATTGTTAAAATAATCGCTTGAAATATGATGAATCTCAGTAGCAACGTTTTAGTTTTCTTCTTAAATTTTAATGAAAATGCTATGGTATTTTTTTTTTTCGGAATTACCCGTTTTAATTGGAAAAATTATTATTTTGATGTTTTGCTTCTGTTATCAGTTTTAATAAAAAGTATGGGAAAAGGCGGAGTAATATTCAATTTTAAATTTTAAATTTTTTATTAGTAATATAACAAAGGATCAGGATAAAAAAAATTGAAAACAATACATTTCAAGAATCTTACTAAAATATATATTTAAAATAGCAACAAAATTAATTTCATAACACCTCTTTTGTGGTATAGTTTATCATTTTACACAATAAAAATTATCATTTGACATAGTAAAAATTGTTGACTGACATAATAAAAAAAGTCTTTTGACATAAATAAAAAAAATCGAATTATCTATGAATGTTTGTTGGTTAATATTGTTGGATTTGAGTGATATATTGACGTTTTGGTAGATTATTTTGATCTGAGATGTATGTATTAACAATATTATGCTCATTATGCTATTTATTATAATGCATATACTGAATTCATAGGATAAACTTTAGAAGCAAAAGTTTGGACATTCAGAAACAAATTATTTTTACAACAAAGTACCGAATACAAAAAGTGGCACGTTATAAGTTCATGTCGGCAAATCAAATTTTTAAAAAGGATACACATTTAAAATTTGCAATTGTGATTTTATGGAATTTTAATTTACGTATGAAAAAACACATTTTTGATAAAAACAAACATGGAGTGATGTAACAACAAAACATTGGAATTCTTAATTTAAAAGGACAACTAACTTTGAAATAAGCAAAAAGGGGCATAAGCATTAAATTTTATTTTTATCGTTTCCTAACCGAAATGTGTACTTATATTCGATTAAAGTAGAATTATAAGATTTATCTATACTTATAATAAAGCTCAATGAGTGTGTGTGTGCGTGTGTGTGTTGGCGCTCTACAGGCCAGACCGTTGGACCTACAGCTACCAAATTTGGTACATGTATACCTTGGAGGTCCGAAATGTGCACCTCGGAGCCCTTTTTTCGAATTTTTAATTAGAATTAGAATTAATTAAAATTTAAGCGAAATTTCGACGTTTTTCCGCTATAACTTCCGAAAATATTATTGCACAAGCATGATTTTTATATCAATTTAAAGATAAAAAAAATTAGCTTTCTAACGGTATCAGTGTTTTTAATTCATAACGTAAGCTTCTATTTTTAACTAATTTTTAAAGAAATATTTTAACCATGTTTTTATCACGTGAATGGATAAAATAAAAGAATGCCGGAAGTTCGAATAAAAAAAAACTATCATCGCAAAATAAATCTAAAGAAATGCAACTTTCAGCACGTGACTGGATAAAATAAAATAAATATAAAATGTGATATTTTCTTTAAAAAATAAATGCAAAGCAAAAGTTTCTACAATCGTTTGCAATATCTATATCATGAACTCAATAAATCTTCTTTATTTACGGTAAACCTGATTGAATTTAAACAGGATGTGCATTGAATTCCCGACTTAATGGCATATTTAAGTAATCGTTTGCAATATCTGTATCATTAATTTAATATTTTTTTCCCTTTCTCGCTTTTTTAAAAAAAAACATATTTAATATTTTGGCAACATCATCGAAATTTTTTTTAATATTTTGGAAGCATAACCGATGGTTCAAACTGACTGATTTATAAAATTAAAGAATATTATTAGGAAAAGGTGTACTTTTAGAACTTTCCGTCCATCATCTTAAAGAAAATATTTATTTCAGGCCAATACATGCCGGGAATTACTTCAAGGCTAATGAATATGTGATTTAATTGAAAATTTTAGAAGAATTACTCATGGCGAACCAGCTGGTCGCCAAAGGCGGCTAGTAGTTCAATAAAATAAATATTTAAAAGGCCTTGAAAAAAATACCTTCAAGCTCACTCGAAAATTGTACTGCAATTAGAGTTAAATATATTTGACATGTTCCAGATGTCCTGATTTTTGACCGAATTAAATAAAATTGGCGATCGAGTTTTTAAAAAAATTAAAAAATAGAGTATTCATTTTTACATTTCAAGTGTTTTTAGATATTTAAAAGTCAATTTCAGTCCAAAATTCAATATTCTTATCAAAATTTAATGTGCCCAAAAAAATATTTCTAAAAAATTATCATTTGATTCAAGTTACAAAATCATATGCAGTTTTATTCCAAATGAACTTATATTGGGCTATAGGAAAGAATAATAAATTAAAAATTAAATCACTTGGCATGTTTTGAAATTTTTAAAAATTATACAGCTTTGGATTTTTAAAAAATTATACTCCATTTTTAAAAGAAATTTAAGTTTTATCTGTTTTCGTACTAGGTATATCCACAAAGTTGCCTTTCTATTTCTATCCACGGCAGCACCACCTGTGATCGCTGTTTCGAGCATGCACGGCAGTTACTCTGCTCAAGGAGAAGAAATGTACGCCATTTTCAGATCTCTGCTGCCGACGTGTTCTCTGAAGTGCTTCTTTATAATGTCAGCCTTAATTGAAAATGCCGCTGCTTGTGAAATCAGATCTGTGATTCTTTTTCTAAATGCAAAGAAAGTTAAACCAAGTGAAAATTATCGGCAAACCTGCGAGGTTTACGGAAAAAATGCTGTGAGTAATTCGATGATTAGAAGACAGTCAGGCAGTTCAATGCAGGACGTGATCAAGTGCACGATGAAGAAAGAAGTGAACGCTTGTCTTTGGTTACTGATAAACTGGTTCACGCAATGGAAGAGAAGCTTCATCGAAACAATAAATTTACAATTAGTGCTCTTGCTATGGAAT
>JAPMOQ010015927.1:8263893-8286968 GCA_026543055.1 Argiope trifasciata | reverse complement strand
TAATTTTCTATTAGTTAATATGTTATAATATAATAATATATATAATACTAACTAGTAGTTAATATGTTTCCAATTCAACACGTCTGAAATGCTACAAGTTTTCCTATTGAGCTTTGAAATTAAAAATTGAATTACATAGAGGTTAAGTGTTTTTTAATTCAATTCTGGGCTCAATATGTTTTCTAACATTTAGTAAATAACTGCATTTGTTTAGCAATCGTTTCAATATTGATAAATCCATAGGTTAAGAACTACGAATTCAAATACTCCGATATCCGTCCCTCAAATTGGCAATTGTTATACTATTTGAAAATAACACGATGAAAAATCTTTCGTTGAAAATGAAACCAAAATAAAATTCGGACATTGAACAGTTGATATATATCATGAATTTTCCCCCTCTTTTGCTTGATATAAAAATCAGACATAGAGTGCATTGGCTGATTCAATCAAACCCGGATGAAGAAAGACAGGTGAATTAAGTACAATTATCTTTGCTAAGAAGCTTGGAACTAGAGGATTGAAACTAGAGGCTTTTTCATCTAAAGTATTATCGTAATATTCTTTTTTTCTGTACTAACAAGCTACCACTGTTCACAAAAAAGGGAGTTTTGATTTCAACTGATAATAATAATCCGAATAATTGAAAATAATAACGAAAAATTCTATTATATCGTTTGAAAGAAAAAAATATTTATTTGATAACTGTTCTATTTTATTTGAAAATTAAAAGCAAAAACATACCTCAAGGTTTCAACACTTAGTTTGTTTTCCTTGAAAAAGTTTACAAAAATAAAACTGATTATCAGATGGCATACCCTGATTGGAAGTGCAAAAACAATCGTAATAAAAATTGATGATCTGATCTGTAGAATTAATCAATAAATTGATCTGTAGTAGATGTTGGAATTTAACAGACCTAGACAGTGCACATTAGGAGTCATCTCTTTTAATTGATTAACATAGTTTCACATTTGAACACATTTTCAACTTAATCAACTTATATCCAATTTATTTTAGTGTAATATTTTACTTTGAAGACGCTGAAGAAATATGCATATTTCATTTATTTTGTGATGTAGGTCACTAAAAGAATTGCACCAATAAAATTATTTAAATTTTAATTATAATTAATAGTTAACAGTTTTCTTAAATATGAAAAAAAATATTCAATTAGTAAGATGTATATAATAAAATATTGATTTAAAGCTAATGTAGCATTAAAAATAATGATTTTCTTACACCTATTTAAAGGAATATAATATACTGAATTAAATAAATAATTAAAATACCAAAGCGTTATAAATAAGCTATTCCAAATAAACATACTTAAACCCGAATATTTTAGAAATTTTCTTTCGAAATTAGATATTTCGAACTTAGATGTCAACTATACCAGTTATCTCCTTTCCATTGTTCAGTTCCATACCAGTGAAAGTACATTTGATCTTAAAATATTCCCAAACATATATTTGCTCAGAAAGATTCTAAATTTATGAGACAAACCTGGAGACGTTGTAAAAAAAAACAAGGATAGGAATAATTTTTACAGAGGGAACCCAGGTTGCAATAGATTTCTTTAATTATAAATATAGTTTGACTCAATTCAACTGAAAAACGATGTCTTGTTTCTAACTTTTACACTAGTGGGCATAATTTAAGAAAATTTCAACAGAGAAGCATTTATTTAAAACAACCATTTATTATGCAAGACATTTTTCAGTTTTAGCGTACGAGTGCAAATGGCGCACATAAGCGATGAAAAGAAATGAAATGCGTTTAATGACAGCATTGTTAACAAGTACAATATTTAGAAGAACTGTTCA
Organism: Argiope trifasciata; assembly: GCA_026543055.1. NCBI lineage: Eukaryota > Metazoa > Arthropoda > Arachnida > Araneae > Araneidae > Argiope > Argiope trifasciata. Next base: position 8,285,142 of record JAPMOQ010015927.1, on the reverse strand, counting down.
AAATTACATCCACTAAAAACAATGATACATTCTTGACAAGTCTCGCGGAGCAACTGGCGTGCACTGCAAAATATGCCAATTATTTCACGCACATTGAGTAGCACCTACTTTTCCTTCTTGCATACAGCCAACCACTCCGCCACCACTGAAAGTAGCAGTATCGACAGGATTTGTTGTTATCAACTGTTGAATAAGTATTGTCCAACCTTAACTTGCCGATCAGTCAAACTAACATTCCTTTCGGGGCAGTAAATAGCTCTCTTTCTCCCCATCTGCATTCCCTCAAACAATTGGAATGAAGCTATCAATCTTTAACATCATATCCTTCTGTGTTTTGAGATTGCCTGGTACCATCATTACTGTACTTAAATCATTATTTACAATCTTCAGGTTTTTCCTTAACTCTTATACATTCCATTAAGTAGTGGTAAACCGTACTGATTTCTCCACAAATGCATTCATTTTCCTGCGTTCTTCCAAAGCTTTGGAAATATGCAGGAAATCTCCGACGTCCAAAAATTATTTTGATTATAAGTGGATGGTATATTCTTATTTTTATTTCTGGATTAGGAATAAAGTCGAAAGTTACACTTCCTGTTTTTGGACATATACCATCTATCAAACCATAGTAATTTTTTTCTTTCAAACCTTTTAAGACACCACTTGATTTGAGGTGTATAATATCAACACTCTCTTTCTGTGTCGCCGTCTTCGCATAATGACCCACCTTTTCATTACCATATTTCCCAATATGGGCAATCTCCAATTCAACTCTGTTGACTTGTTAATTTTAACACTTTTTATCTTTTCGTTTCGCGTCCCTATTTCCTTATTAGAATGTGAGATGACTTTATGGCTTGTAAAACTGACAGAGAATCGGAAAAAAAATTTAGCACTTCTGTCCGTCCTCCACCCTTTCATAATATTCAATGGCCATTTTTAAAGCTTGCACTTCTACTTGAAAACTTTTATCTAGCACAAGACTTTTATCTATCTCTTTTCCCATAGTAGTATACTACTACTATTGCAGCTCCTACTTTGTTTTCATCTTTTGAACCATCTGTAAAAATTTCTATCCCATCCATTTTTGGGATCTTAATTTGAAAACCATGAATAAACCATTCGGAAAGGTGTTGTTCGAACTTGTCGAAATACATCACATAATCTTTATTGTTGAAGCATTTATTTACTATTTTAACTTTATTACTAGAAATTCTTATTTGAAATTTTGTGAATATTTCCATTGTTCTGAGATCCATTGTCTAAATTCCCGTAATCACTTTGAAGGGCTTCTGTAGAAATGGTTCTATATGCCCCAGACATAATAATCAGAGGACGCCTTTGGATTGAATTTAATGTTGCTCTGATTTTCTTTATATTTAACCTATGCCCCCCACGCTCCATGCCCAAAAAGAACAAATGGCTCAATGGCCCCAGTGTAGATTCATCTTAAATTGTATTTTCTTTTTCTGTAAAATTTATCCGCAATTGTCTCTAGATTATATGTTAATACATCTACTTTTTTTGCCTTTCTAAAATGCGACGTAAATGTTAATTTACTGTTCCATGTAACTCCAAAGTATTTCATTTGATTAGACACATTTATATTGTTTTTGCCCATTTTTATGTTAGGTGGGTCAGTTAATTTTAAACATTCTCCACATGTAATAGGCCTTTGAATTGTTTTCCTTTCATTTTTCCCCATTTTATTAGCCCAAGAATTATTCGTTCACCTTTAGTTTTCAGTTCATGTTTTTTCCTACCCGAGATTATTAGTATCACATCATCGGCATATGCCTGTATACAGCAGCTCTCTGGAAGATTGATCTAGAATGAAGAATTCATAACCAAGTTCCAGAATTACGGCCCTCTACATGAGCCCTTTGGTACTCCTCTATCCATTATAAATTCCCAATTATTCTCTCCATCTTGATAAAATACATTTTTCATCATTTAAGTAATCTTTAATCACTTGAAAGAGGTTGCTTGACAATTCATTTTTATAAGGGCATATAAAATAATTTTCGTCTAAACCGCAAACCTACATCCAAAGGTAAAAGGTATAACTGCTGTTTTTAGTTTTTGATTCATCACACCTTTTATTGTACTCCACGGGGCATTTTTGGGTTGTTTCACAAGAATGATTATATTTAAAACCATGTTGATCACGATGCAGTCTGTTTTGTGTCGTTAATAAGTGCTATACTCTTTAAGTTATCAGATTATACAAGATTTTACTTGCTGTTGTTAGCAAAGAAATTGGTCTGTAGAATTTAGGCTTCTCTAAGTCTCTATCAGTTTTAGGAGTTAAAATCAGTTTTGCTACCTTCCACTGAGTAGGGAACGCGCCTAATTCTATGCACTAACTGTATAACTCTAGAAGAATAAATGGATTCTTTCTGTTAATTTCAGCAAGCATCTCCATTGGGATGTTGTATAATTCAGGTGTTTTCTTTTTAGCCATTTTATTAATCGTTGTTCCAATTTAATTTATTGTGAATATTTTATCTTTTTCTGTTGTTTTATATTCCTCAATAATTTTCCTCATTTTCTTCTGTTTTTTACTTTCTTTTGGGGACTGTTCGTCTTTGAAAAGTCATCTCGCAATAGTTTCAAAAGTTTATTTTGAATTTTTAGCTTTTGTTTCATCCTGTTCTTTGACATTATGCAATATGGTTTCCCTTTTCATTTTATCTGCCGTTAATTTATAAGGCAGTTCAAAAAGGTTCAATCTCACTGCATAACTTTTCAAAGCATTCAGTACTTTTATTTCTTAACATTCCTCTGTATATTGCAATTTTTTTATAAATTTGTCTTCTCTTCATTCTCTCTATAGTGAGCTTACATCGTTGGTATCTATGGCTCAAGGCTCTTGTCAATTTTCTTTGTTCCTAAAACTCTGCGTCCCTCCAGGGGATCCTGAGATGATTAATTGTCCCTTTACTGTTTGATCTTCGGCTAATTCCTTGGATGAATTTTGTAAATTCTTTAACACATAGTTCTAAATCTTTTTTACATTTTATCATTTGCATTGTTTCCATTATATTAGTATAGCTCTGTGCCACTTGAAAACTAATTTTCTGAATTTTCCTCTTGCCTAATTTAAATATTTCTGCTGAAAAATTTTCCTACCCATATTAATTTGAAAATCTAAAAATCTATGGTCATTCAGAGTACTTTGGACTACCTTCCATCCCACTGCTCGGTCATGCAGGTCTTTAGTTGAAACGGCGATATCAATCCAGCTTCTCCCATGAGCAGATTGAAATTTTGGTGATGAGTTTGGATCATTCCAAATAACAAAGTTTTTCTTAAAAATGAATTCTATAAACGAGCCGGCTTCATCTTATGGTATATTATTGGGAATTTCATTTCCCCATAGATTACTGGGAATATTGAAATCTCCTCCTAAAAGTATGGATGATGTCCCCAACTGTTCGAACGGATTTTCAAGTTCTCTGTAGATTTCTTCCTTATTGTGAGTGGGTGAGAAGTATACCGATACCACAGTAATTTCGCTGTTTCCTTCTGACAAGTTGGCTGCTGCTATGTTTTCGCTAGTAAATCTTGTTAATACAGAAATATTTTGGTTTCTTACTGCTATTATCGCCTTCCTGTAAGAGAGAGACATTATTTTCCATCCTAGGGGAAATCCTATTATTTTCCCTTTCATTGTATATGATTCCTGTTACAAGTAAACAACTGGAAAGCTGTCCTCAAACAAATTTGGTAATTCCTTTGTAGCATATTTAACACGACCAATATTATGTTGAATAACCCGCCAAAAACATTGAGAAGCTTATTATTCATAGTTCGTCTGTTTAATCAACTAATATCTCTCCCTGATAAATACAGGACAATGTTCCGATGTTGCAATATGATCCGTTCGAATCATATTTTTTGTTCTTTTGCCATACTCTTTGCAGTTTCTGCATTCTGAATTTTGCTATGCAATTTTTATAGTTATGCAATCCCAAGCACTTAGAGCAGCTTTCTTCTTTTTGCATACTTTTAGATTGAACATGCCCAAATTTGAGACATTTAAAACATCTAAGGGGTTCCATAAATTCTCTAAATCTATACGACCTGAAACCACATTGTAGTCTTTCTTTATCTTTAATTATACGGAACAATTTTGGATCCAAACTTATGACCCAATGAATCACGCTGCCAATACCTTTTTCCCCTATACAGAACCCTCATATTCCCTACTATACCATTGCTTCGCTTGTTTTCATTGAGAAAGTCCAATTCTTCCTCCTCCCTGGTTTCTCACTCCTTTTCACATCATATATAATTATTTGAAACATTCTAATCTGTGGAGTAGTAGCCTTGTATACATTTTGCAGATTTGTGTGGCTGTTAATTGCATCTTTTAACTTTATGACCATTTCCGGTGTTTCTACCTGAACCAAAACTCCATTTCCCATATCTGGCTTCAAACCCCTAATTTTAATTTCCATATCCTTTGGGCTGATATTCGCTTCCGGTTTCTTTCACAGTTTAACCAATAAGTTTATTGTCACTGCAGTTGGGTTGATCTAATCACCAATGTCGGCAGGTTTGATTCGGGTATTAGCAACAGTGTTGCTTTATTAACTTTTTCATTCGGGTTTATAATGATGTGTTGTAACTGATTCTTCTCCCACCAGCAGCTTCTTGGATGCTTGGATCCTTCTAATAAAAGTTAGAACTGATTTTAATAGAGTTTTTTTATTTTCCACTATGCTATCGTGATTTTGTTTTTTAACCACATTTGCGAATGTTGGTACATGATTACCATTTGTTGAATTCCTTTTCATTCCTGTAGAATTTGATAAAACATTCAGAAATATGTCTCTCAGTTCTCCAGAAGCGTTACCCTCAATCTTATATTTTTGGAGAATATTTTCAAATGTTTCTTATATACTCAATAGTCCGAAGTGTCACTCTTTTTCTTCTGGTGTGATTTCATTTTTTCTTGCATCCGCATTTTTTGTCTGTTTAACATTTGAAACTCCATTATATCTTTTTTTCTCTTTGACTTTACAAGGAATGCATGGTTTTTTAGCTTTAGGGCAATTTTCCCCTGTTTTCCTTTTCAGATATTTCTTTTTCCCGTTTCGTGGCCTTTTTTTTTTTTTTTTCGCGATTCGTTTGCATTAACGGTTCTATCATTTCATTTGAATATAAGAGTCCGTTGACTTTTTAAAGGCTTCATATGTTAATCCTTTAAATTTTTTAATTGCAATAAGAGGGTCGGAGATTAACGTTTCCTCACCTTTTGGAGAGTAAAATAAAGTCTCATCATCAGTTACAACTTCACAATCATCAGTATAATTTTCCCTGTCCGTCCTGTTATCTGATTCCATTTAAAAAAAAATGAATCTAGTTAGCAAAATAAAATTTTCATTTAATTAGATGCACTAAACAGAAAGGTTTCCAAACAATCTTGTTGGCAATTAATATTTAATACCTTTATGGAAACTTACCATAAAATGGAATTTAAAATAAGAGTCTGCACAGTAAAAAAAAAACTTTGTATACGGTAGAACAATATCAGAATTCTGCAAATAGTTCATGCACACAAGTCCTAACACAATTCAGCAGTGAACTCAAGTACTTAAATCACAAATTTAGAAAGTAAATAAATAACAAAAATGTCCACCCGATAAGTTGGCTTCGCCGCAAGCAAAGTACTTCAAAAGTGCATTTCACAACAAAATTCTGAAACAGTTTTTAAAAATTTCAATATATGAGTACTTCGTTTTTCAGCATGTCTTCAACACAATTTGAACAAAATTATACAAAAATATTCATTATTTACCTTGAAAGTGACTTAATTTCATCAGAACAGTAAAACACAAACTACCTCTATCGCTGTGGATCCGAATCCCCGGGCATCACCTATTAATATTTTATGCAGCACTAACTTACGGAATTTAAAACAGATCTACAGTTCTGATGAAAAAACCATATTCTCTGTCAATCCAATTCAATGAATTTAAAGCATCATTTTCACTTATTGATAGAAAGGTTATTCGTTGCCTTCCATAATTTGATAGAGATATAGATATTTTATATGAAGACCACAAATCAATTTTCGTTTGCTAAATTTTTTTTCTTTGATAATTTGCTGCGTTTGCAAACGGATGATTGATTTAATTCAAAAAATATTTCTTCAAACTCAGTTTCGAATTAAAACGTAGAGATTCGCCAGTATTTCAAAATCCCATTTATTGATTAGGTTCTATAATATATGTTTTATACTATGTTCTAATTTTAATAATACTTTTAAAAAGTATTTAATTTACCTCTTTTCAGTCTATTTAATTATTTTGTATACGAGGAACGAAAAATAATAATTATCAACTGACAAAAGTTTTGACTTCAAAAGTTTTCATACATTGGAAAAAATATTAGAAAAAAATTAGATCAATATGAGTTCAAATTTCTACTTATGAATCAATATGAACTCAATTCTAAACCAGCCCAGTCAACAGTAATAAAAGCGAGTTATTCAACCTACTTCTAGAAGGGAACAAACTTTTGATTCATTGTTACTCGAAGCATTGAATAAAGAACAGTATCTACTGTAATACTCTTCATAAGTCAAGGCCATTCTTGTATACGAACAATAGCGTTGAAAATATACAATGAAAGGATCGTCTAATTTAATTCTCGTTTATGAGACATTTAAATGGTCTTTTTTATTTTTCAGTCACTGATTCGAACTTAAAGAACATAACGCTTTATTCCAGTCTTAACTGGTTATGTTTGCTTGTCAATTTTGTATTCGTGATAGCATATTTATTTTTTTATTTTATTATCTTTTCAAACAATTGAAACTCTTTCTCTTTTAATAGTTTATAGTTATCTTTGACATTGGTTTTTGATAAAGCAAACTAAGGATTAAAAATTTGTAGGGTAATATCAATATCACAAATGTTAATATTTTTTAATAATTTATCTGATAATAAAAAGATGAATATTTTTAACTGAATTTCTATTCACCTTATTTTTAAAAAATTAGCTAAATAAGTAAAAAGCGTAATTTTAATTGCAAAACAAACGGATTTCTTTGAAACAAGGTTAAAAATATGGTAATATTTGAAAATTTAATTATTTTTAATACAACATTTAATTTGTCAACTAAATAGTCAGGAAATAATATTCTATTTCTTAATCCTTTATTAATTCCATTAAGGAATATAAAAATCTCTAAATGAACTTATATTTATCTTATTAATTATTCAGTTTATATATGCTAAAATTTTAAAACAAAAGTTTTTATCTATTCCTACATGCCCTGTACCTATTTCAAAAGATTTATTTATTAGTGAATATAACCTAAATTAATTAGTTCATTTCAAATTATATATGAATTTACTTGGTTGACTCACTATCCACCATTTTATAATGGCTGTAAATATTTCAATAGTTAATTCGTTTAATTGATAATAATTTCAGAAAAAAAAAATTTATCACTCGTTAAAGTAGATCTAGATATAATTTGACATCAACTTTCTGATCTTGATAATTCCCAAACATTGTTATGTTACATTTTACATAGCATAAATGAGGAAAGGACGTACATAGCTGAACCTAGATATCGTTGGAGGTTCACACTAGACATGCTGAAAGAAATCGCAAAATTTAGCCAAAATTAATTAATTTTTTAGAAATTAAACTCGTTTTCAGAAAACCACAATTTTATTTTTTTTGTGGTCGTCTCAAATCTTGCTCGATCATCTGTTGAAATTGTACAGACAAAACAATGACTTCGAATCTCTTTCACTCTGGACAGAGTTCCATTCACTAAAACAGAATTTATTTTTAATCAGTGACTGCCAAGCGATTTTAAAAACTGGAAATACTTATTCGTATATTTATATCAATTTGATAAAAATCGGCACTAAAGTGTTAAGTATTATTTATATCAGTTTGATATAAATAATATCTTAACACCTTTAGTGCCGACTGAAAATATCGCAAGAGGCAAGAATGCCCAACCAATCTGATTAATATGTTCAGGTATTAGGAAAAACTCATAAAGAACAAAATAAAAAAGATATTTCGAAAACTTAAAAAGGAGTAGTTTTCTACCAATCGAAACGGAGAATGTGCGGGGTGTGGTACTTTGCATGTCGGATCAACTCACTTACATATACTTAAGATTGATTTATGTATGATAAAGTATATGTGCCAAACTTGGTACATGTATTCTGGAGGATGAGAATAAATATTCCTTTCAGTACGATTTTCTTACAATTTAATTTAGTTTCAGATTAAGTGAAAGATAAGTTTTGACATTTTTCCATCGTAACTTCCAAAAATATTGCAGGAAATCAATGTTAATTTAAAATAATATTTTTTAATTATACTTATATGATGACTGTACAAATTTTTTTTCGGAATTTTTGTAATTTTTTCAGATATTTTCCCTAATTCTTCAAAAATTGATTGAATTATTATTCTGAAATTCAAACTATTCATTATTTCATCAAATATTAAATCCCGTAATTTTATCCATTATTGAAAACAAAAAAAGGAAGTGTTACTTTTAATATATGTGATTTAAAATAGAAAAAGAGAAATTACAGTACCTTGAAACTCAGTTAATAGATAGACTGGACACATACTATTAATATCATTGTACTATTATAGGACTGATCTCCATTAAAAAGAAACACGAATGCAGTAAATAGAACTATGTAAAAAAAATTAATATAACAGAAGTATCAGAATCCCCTTGTTATCATTTTGATGGAATTGTCAAAATGAATTTTATATTTAAATGATTCAAGAGAAAATAAATATAACCAATATCCCCGGTGAAGCAACCGGTATCCAAAGGCAACTTTTACTATTAGGTTGTTCGGAAAGTAATTTCGTTTTTTCCCGACAGAGGATTTAATTGTATTTTTCGCACCCAATTTCATACTTAAACCGCAAAATCATTTTATGTTTTAAGAGCTGATATAGCAAGGCTTGAGTGTGAAAAAGTGCAGCTGATTCTTCGCTGTAGTTTTTGGATGGTGCCCTTTTAAATATGGAGAGCAATAAACAGCATTTTCGTAATTTTTTTCTTTTTTGCTATATAAAAGGTAAAAATGCTGTCAAGCCAGAAATAAATTAGCCAATATGTGTGGAGAAGATGTGTTAACAGTACATCAGTACCAGAACTGATTTGCAAAATTTTTCCTTCAAATGAGGAGGCCAAAAACCACCTCGATCAGTTTTTTTTACAGCAAAGACCAAAACTTTTATGAGCGTGTAATCATGTTACTACCAAAAATATGGCAAAAGGTATTAGACCAGAATGGCAATTTTATAATTTAATAAATAATTTATTCATTAAACGAAAATTTCTTTTCATTTTGACAAAAAAAAACGAAATGACTTTCTGAACAACCCAATAAATAAAGGAAAAATAAATTAATGTCGATTGTATTTCAGTATTTATTGGAAAATAAGGAGTATACAACAAATATTTCATAAGTACTGCGAATAAAAAATATATAGATTAAAAATATACTGCGATATAAATATATATATATTTGTTTGAAGATTGAAACCAACAATCAAGCATCATTATGTATCACACTTGGACTAGAAACAATTGATTAAAACTAAAATATAAAAATAACAAGAAAATCTGCATCTAGCATAAAAAATAAGAAATAAAAAAAGAAGTGAGATATTTTCAAAAAAATTGTGAAATATGTACAAATAATTTGCGATTCTTCAAAAACTAATAAGCTAACAAGCAACTTTTTTGTAAGGCTTATTTTGTATAAAGGTTATATCACTATTAAAATATCAGCTGGAGGTAATTCATTTATGTTTCTATGATTTTATTTTCTTTAAACATATTGACGAATAGATAAATTTATTTATATCTTACATTATTGTTCTCGTTATGAAAGATTATTTTTAAATAAAATTAGATATAATATTATAAATTTTTTGAAGTTTTCGTTGATTATTCATATTTAAAATGCAATTTCGTAAAAATTTATCATAGCATATAAAAAGCACATAAAATGGCTGATAAGTATGATGTTCACTTTATATTCACAGATAAATAGTTTTTTGGTAATTTATAGCTGTTTGAAAACCTTACAAAAATAAATTTTGTAAATCTGGTATCACTATTCACATAAATTGTCTTGCATAGACTGGGTTTTGGTGCTGGAAAAGTAAATCGAGATTCAATTTCTTGCTGTTGGTGTAGCAAGAAAGCATGAATATGAAGTGACTGATCGTAATTTGTGTATTTTCTGTAGGTGGTTGGTCCATAATCACATTTCACATTGGTTGTCTGGTTCTAATAACGCAGAGGAAAATGTAACCTTGCATCTCCTACAGAAAATGAATTGACTATGGATGCTGTCACTTTACGCCATATTACAATATTTATTCAAAAATAAAAGGTAGATCTTGCAAATCAGGCCTCATATAACTGTTAATTTCTCTTTTGCACAGTACCTTCATTACCGAAATTAAAATTTCTATATTAATTAAACTTTAAACTGGGCATTGGAAGTAATGCATTTCTACAAAAAATTTCAAAGATACGTTAAATGTGTTTTATTTGTATCATTTATGGAAATCTAAAAATTTTATCAAGGATTGGAAAAAAGATTTGAATCCAAAATAGCATCATAAAAATATTTTAAGCTCAAAAAGAATAATTAAAAAATATAGGGGATTTTGAGTGCTTAATTAGGATCTACTCCCATAGATTGGAGAGTTCCGAAGTTTCAGGCAGATACACAGATGGAAAAAAAATCCCAATACCAAGAAAAACTTATTGTACAGTAATGAAATTTTAGGAATGCATTTGTCTAGGTAACATATTTAATTGATTAAAGTTTCAAGATCACAGGTAGAGCCATTGGCGTGAAGAGCCACTTCAAATGTGAAATATTGATACATTAGTAACCGGTGTAACTGCCAGAATTTTGAATGCAAGCATGCAAACGTGCATGCATTGTGTCCTATAGGTGTCGGATATCAGTTCGTGGGATGGAGTTCCATGCCTGTTGCACTTGGGAGGTCAAAGCAGGGACGGTTAATGCTGGTTGTGGATGACGCTGGAGTTGTCGTCCAATGATGTCCCATACGTGCTCGATTGGAGAAAGATCTGCTGATCTAGCAGGCCAAGGCAGCATTTCGACACTCTGTAGAGCATGTTGGGTTACAACAGCGGTATGAAGGCGAACGTTATCCTGTTGGAAAACACCCCATTGAATGCTGCTCATGAATGGCAGCACAACAGGTTGTATCACTAGACTGACATACAAATTTGCAGTCAGGGTGCGTGGGATAACCACGAGAGTGCTCCTGCTGTCATACGAAATTGCTCCCCAAACCATAACTCCAGGACTAGGCCCTGTGTGTCAAGGCCGCAGACAGGTCACTAGCAGGCGTTCACCTGGCCTCCTTCTAACCAACAAACGGCTATCACTGCGACCAAGGCAGAACCGGCTTTCATCAGAAAACACAACAGATCTCCATTCCGTCCTCCAATGAGCTCTAGCTTGATACCACTCACATCGCAAACAGCAGTGGTTTGGAGTCAGTGGAATGCACTGTACAGGGCGTCTGGCTCGGAGCTGTCCTTGAAGTAACCGATTTGTAACAGTTCGTTGTGTCACCGTGGTGCCAACTGCTGCTCGAATTTCAGCTGCAGACGCAGTACGATTATCCACAGCCATAGGCCGAATACGACGGTCCCCTCTCAGTAGTACCACGTGGCCGCCCGGAACCTGGTCTTCTTGAGGCAGTACCTTCCCTTGACCACTGCCGCCAATACTCATGCACAGTGGATACATTCATGCCAAGTCTTTCAGCAGTATCGCGGAAAGAAAACCCACCTTCTCGTAGCCCTACAACACGACCTCGTTCAAACTCAGTGAGCTGTTGACAATGGCTTCTTCGTCTTCTCAGAGGCATCCTTGACTAACATTAACCCACTATGTCAAATCTCAACTGTAAATAACGATCACAAACCTTACAGCGCTTATTTAAAGCAAACCTCATTTGCATGTTCATAGTGTCGCTACTAGCGCCAAACTTACGTGCGTAACTCGAAATTTGAATCGACGTCATCTTTCAGATGTATAAACACGCCTACCAAATTTCGTTTACCAAGCACAGCTCCTTCCTAGTGTTGGGATTTTTTTTCCATCAGTGTATTTCTAGACCATGTAATAAACCTCATGTATATAGTCGGTCATATTTTTTTAATGTACTGCTGACACATACATAAGAAAAGAGTCTACCTTTCAAAAATTTACTTCAAATTTTGATAATCTTCAGTTTTATTTTGATTACATAATAAAATTCATCCATTTTGCTTATTGCATTTTCTATTATCATGTTCATATATATTCAAATTGACAAACTGGCAAATAGTCAATCCAAATTTTATATAAATCTACAATTTCGGTCCAAATGTTTTCTTCCGTGTCATTAATAGTTAGTAGTGAAATCAATCAAACATTCATTAATCTTTTTTTTTATTTCCTCATGTTTTTTTTCACCCTTTAATATTTTCAATTATATATTTTAATCAACATTCTGAAAAATTTAGATTTGATCAAAGCAAAGATAATAATATATATTGTCATACAACGTATTATTCTTACTCATTTAGTTTTTGTAGCATGTTCTCAGACAAATTACAATAATTTCAAAAATAGTTTTTTATTGACTCTTGTAAGCCTAAAATATGGAAATTCTTCAAAATCTTAGTGAATTTTTTCATTGCATGTAATATCATGATGTTTGTAATATTGATGTTCTTTAACTCCTGACACTGCTATTGCTGGAAATAATATGACTTTGCGAATGCAGTTACTTAATAAATATGGAATTCATATATTAATTTATATAGATTATCATTATTTGCCAAATAATATTTTGAGGAAAAATTATTATAGAATAGCAGAGATAAACTACAAATGATTTGATCAATATTGCTTTGCATTAATGTGTCGGTAGCTCACTTCGTCCCAGTAGTCATACTGATGTGGTGGAGCATCAAAGCTTAGCAAAATTAAGTGTTGATATGGCTTTTCCGTTTCTACTTTTTGTCTTTTTTTTTTTTTTTGAGGCATTTGGGTATAGGGATATCTGTATTCTTGAGGTACTGTCCAGTCGACAAGTGAAGCGAATGACAGAACAAAACAAATAGAGCACAAGGCGACAAATTTGGTGGAATTCTATATTATTTGTCGCTTTTTCGCAACGCCCGACTAACGGAAAAATACCTCGCTCTGTTGTTATTAACGTGCAGTTTCCGAAGAATCTTTTGGAGAAGCATTTTATGGAAGTTATTAATTGATGCTAAAGATCTTTTTGAAATCCTGATTCAGGACATACTCTGACTTATTATTAATTTAATGGTTTGTTTCAGCTTGTAAAATTTCAGTTTGTTTCTTTACAAAGACCCAGATATCGAACTTTTTGACAATAACAAAACTACCTTTTCCTAATCTTTATAAATGAGAAGCTGAAAAACAGTTATAATTGCGGCATGTTTAAGCTTTTGTTTCTCATACATTAGAGCATTATCATAAATATTACTAAAAATGATGTACCATTAGTATTTTAAATTCAATTCAATTCAGAAAAGATTTTAAAATTTGGTATAAATAATTCATCTTACATTTATTTCGAATGTTTCCATTTATAAAGATTTTGAATTATTAGCATGCATTCATGAAAACGTATTTCGCTTACAATATATATAGCGGAAAATAATCGTTATTTTTTCGTATATTTCAAAAATGAAAATTAACCTTCAATAGCAAATGAATTCAGTTTAAATGGTTAACAAGAAGATTCATTCTACCCCATTTATTTTATTGGATAATTTGGAATGATAAGCAAGCAAGTTTTATTATGAATCACGCAATGCAAAATCGATAAAATCATATTTTTGAACAAAAGATAATGGGAAATCGATGCCGTTTCGAATGATTTGAAAAAAAAACTCCTATACATTCTATTTCCCTAAAGAATATTTTTAGATCCATAAAAACTGATAAATAGGATTTTCTCAATTAATCAAAATTAAAACCTCCTTAATGAGTATTATTCTAAGTGGAACTGTTATGGCTCTGAAAAGTGAAATCAAGTTATTGAAGCATTAATTGAAATCAAACAATATTTTTAAATTTTCTAGTGGAAATTCCCGTTATTTATGTACTTCGTTGGAATAAATGTCTTTATAAAATAAATAATAAAGATACTTTATATAATAAATAATCATAATAACATATTTTTCACACTTCTGAAATATTTTAGAGAAAATTTCAAATGTTTTTCAGGCATTTTTTGAACCTTTCTAATCAAATATAAAAGTTATTGTTTGATGTAAAATAGTTTTATTTAATTAATTATTTTCCCAGACTCTTGATTACCATTAAGTGTAAAGAAGTTGCATTGAATTACAAAACAATATTTGTAAGTTAAGGATGAATTCGGAGCTAAGTGTCTTCATTTTTTCTGTTGCAAAAAAAAAATTAAATATTTCAAAATGCTAATCATTAGATATTATTACTTTTTCTTTAATTGTAAAATGGGGTTTGTAAAAAAAGAAAGGATCTGAACCTGTATGTGTTCATCCCCCCCAATTTCTGCTTTAAAAAAGATGTCATAAAAATATAAAGGCGTAGAAGTTTTATATATACAAGCAAATGTGGAAAGAAATCTTTATGCCTTCAGTTTAATTTTTAAAATGTGCCTAAAAGTGTTTCAGTTATTCATTAGTTTTTTTAATTAATTTGAATTATGATATGAACATTCTCTACTGAGGCTATGTGAGAGTTAATTGGAGATGAATGTCATAATTCAGAAATTGGTCATAATGAACATCTGAGTAGACCGCCCAGTTCTAATTACCATACCAGGGACGGATGTTTAAAGATTAAATACAGACAAGAACTTATGCACAATGAGTCTAATGTTACATGATTTCCTTCAATAGTTTTATTATGTAATACTACTTATAATAAACTACACTAGATAACAGTACTAATAGAAAAATTCTCACTCCCGGAAAATATTGCAATTAATACAAAGTTCGCTCATTTTTAACACTGCTGATTTTTCCTAGAATAAAATCAGGTGCTTTATTTAAGTTATCGTTCTGTTAGTTCGGAAATAGATTTATTGAATTAATATATAGAAAATTTTTATTAATAATCCTCTAAAGTATGAAACATATTATATAGTATACACAAAAGTTAAAGACCCGATTTTTTTCCCCTCTCTGTTATTATATTTTTCATTAACATGCTTCTATTAATTTTACTGGAGTTTAATAACTATGATTCAAATTAAAGTTCAAAATTTGTTGTGAGATAACTGAGGCGTATAACACAATGAATAGAATGAATATAAAACTTCCAAAATGACACGAATTACATTATCTATTAAATTTTCTTAATGTTAAAGAATCCATTAAGGTCAGGTTACATATATAAAATTTAATTGAAATTTTTAGCAGCCATTAATCTAATTATTCCAAATATTTATAAATTTTGGAATGTTCTGGTGACGTCCAAATTCTTGGTGACAACTCCAAAACAAGATTTTTTCTCTATACTGTTCGCCACTACTACTCTTTAAATAAAGATTTTACGAATTTATTCTTCATTGTTTTAGCCAAAAAAAAAAGAACATGGCTAATCATTAAGGCTAGATGTGTAAATAGGATTCAGTTGCAATTTTTAGCAATCAGTTATTTAATTGAATTAGGCAAATACGCACGTCAAGTACATAGCAATACAAGTGCGTAGTCAAATATCTATATATTTTGGAATATCCTCTTACAAAATATGTAATTATTGGCGACAACCACAAAGTAAGATTTCCTGTCTACTGTTCGCTACTGCTATTCTTGAAATAGAGATTTTACGATTTTATTCTTCATTTGAGACGATTTTCATCCAGAAAAATTATGTAACCTTAAAAATATGAAATCTATATTCCATTGATTTAAGCCAGTAAAGAAAAGATAAGATTTACTTTTCTTATTTTCATTTTATTTCAAGGGGAAAAAATCTCTTAAAAAACAATCTAGACTTCTAGTTTATCTCATATGTGTCTTAGAAGTTCCATCTAAAAAGTAAATATCGAAACTTTTCCTTTCCTTTTGAAAAAAGTCTTGCAGCACTGTATCTTTTTTTCAAGTATAAAATATCGTTGTTGAAAAGTGAACTTCTGTCGATGAAATATCATGATTGCGAAAAAAAAGGTTTTTCGAAATATGTCTATTTGTCTATCTAGGAACAAAACAATTAAGAAATTGGAGATTTTGAGGAAACGAAATTTGATACGAAACTTTCCCCCTGATCTCTAAATTTGTATCAAATTTAGAGTTATCTGTTTGAGTATAGTCTTTACTGTTCGTTTTTGTACATGAGAAGTTGAAAACACAAAGATGTAGATGGAAAAAATATAGTGTGTGTGTGTGTGTTTTGATATTTTAAAATCTAAATTAAACCCTAATTCATATCTTAATTCAGCCGGTATTAATTTCTTTTCTTATTGTAATTAAAATTAAATTATATAAAATATGCTCTTTTTCATTTTTAGCTAAAATTGTTTATTTTTCTTTTATTTAACTATTTTTTGCCAAAGCAAATTTAGATCGCACTAATGACACCATTGAAATAAATTTGTGCTCATATTACTACATCAATTTTCCTGTCCATTACTGAAACCAAAAAATAATTAACCTTTACACATGTCGACGAGATGCAATCTGAGTAGAAAAATTATTCAGATTTCAAAATAATAATATGGAAATTTTAATCCTATTAGAAATGTAATTTATAACAAAGTGCATCTTTTAGAAATACGTCCAGCATCATATCAGAATCAAATAACATTTCAAGTAATATTTTTTAAATCCATATTGAGTTTTATAAAAAAAATTATATTATCCATTTTCCACGACCATAATTTGCTCTCTTTTTATTAGGTAATTTTGTGGCTATGGCGTGTAGTCATACGTGAGAAGACGGTGATATCAGTTCTTTTCCAAATATGTCTTAAATAACGATAGAAAATATACAAGTTGTTGCGAAAGAGATCTCAACATTTTAACCTTTTAAGCAAAGTAACTAATCGATTTTTGTGATTTTTTTTTCCTTTCATCTAGTGATATTTTATTTTCTAAAGTATTTACTATATGAAGAGTGAGTATCATAAATTGCACGTGACTATAACTGTAAATGAGAAATAATGAAAATCGCCATCAAAAATGAGGATATAATTTTACAATCTACTATTTTACGTTCTATACCTAGCCCATTGCTTACACTTATTCCAATACATTAGCTGATATGATACAAACTGTGTAGCAAAAAAATCTAAAAATCATTTCAGGTGGGGAGCGTAACTGGCAATAAGCATGTTGCTTATTATTTGACGCAATTACCGAAATATGTAAAATTTAATATTTGATTTTGTGACTACATTTTGTAATTCTAAATTAAAATTTTGATTTTAATTGATTGAAAAAAATGTTCAAAAGGTCTAAGAATTAACAAATTAGTGATAAATCACCAAAGCTCACACTATAGACTCTTTCATAATTATTGTCTGCCTATGGCATAGGTTAACAATGCATATCAGAAAGTATACGAAAAAGTTTAGGGGGTCTCTCCACCTGGTTTTAAGCAAGTAACGCTTAAAAATTAAATATTTTTGAAATGTCAATCTGCTTATTTTCTTAGTTTAACTGTGGCAATTTTCGATACTTAATATTAAATAAATTACTGATGATATTATTAAATAAATTAATTTTAGTAATGAATGAGTGATTAAAATATATATATGCTCCACTGTATTAATATAATTGAAATGATAAAGAAAAAAAACCTCCAATAGATTCAGTCACCGATCTGATTTCGCTAATTTTTATTTCATATTGCCTTTGATATCTATATAAGCAATCAATAACCACTTGTTTTCTTCAATTTTTAATGTTTGTTATGAGTTTCGAAAACACTAATTCATTGTGCCTTTTATATGTTCAAAAATCATGACATTATATACAAACCCAGCAAACTTGCCGGGTTCAGAGCACTTTTATATAAAAAATCATGACGTTGCACACATCATCTATGGTCATTTGCCTTTCATCGCTTTTCATTTACAAAAGAAATTTCAAAACATTATTCCAATGTACATTTCCCATGGCGATAATTCTTGACAAAATTCTCCAAGCACCCTCAATATACGGATTCGAAAACCTTTGAGTTTCATATGGAAGTTCACTATCCCTAAATGGGTCAGCAACAGTCATCTATCTTTCTCTGTTTCTGAAGGTAGTGCAAATCCGCACTCAAACTGAACTCTTGATGATTTCACCAGATTTCTTCGTCAATTATAATCGATCAATTAAAACTCCTTATCATTATTATTCGAGCATAATTTTGATTAATATTTTCTTTTGCTGTGATAACATGTAGTATATCAAAGTTGACTCACACATCAGATCCATCTTATTAATACGAGTCGTCTTCAGACCCTATATTAATAATCTTAGTATTGTCAGGTCAACCAGTTTTGATGTTTTTAATACGGCAAAATCGGTCCTGCCATTGAAATTGAGGATTTTGTCTTATATTTTGAAGTACTTCCAGATATTGAAAAGGAGCGAAGTTGCTGCCCTTTGATGATGCATCTAGATATGATGATCTTTTATAGTAATTAATAATTGGCGAAATTGTTACATTAAATATTTTATTAAGTGGTGATAGTTAGAAACTCTGTAAGAATCTTCACCATAGAGAATAGGAAAGCAATTTTTTTTGGATTTCTCAAACAACTTAAAAATGATTTTAAAAAACAGAAGATCACTGATGATACATCTATGTGTTATTAATTTTCATATAAAATAAAAACTGGGAAAATAGTATAATGGTTGTAGCTCCAGAGGTTTGGTTATGCCATTTATTTCAGTTATGTAGATGATTGGCGAGCAAACAATTGCCGAAAAGGCAAAGAAGTTAATTTTAAAAATTTTCTAAATTCTTTAAAAACTTAATTCAATGAAAAAATGCAGCGAGACAAAATTAATATTACTGAAAAGTTCATTCTTTTTTACATTTTAAAGTTGTATAAGATTAATTTTCACCCAATAATGCATTTCTAATTTATGAAAGAGAAATATTCAGATTTTGCTTAATTTAAACTAATGAGAATTGTAATTAGCTTTGCGAAACTTTTTCTATCAAAAAAGTAACTGTCTGCAAAATTAGGTAGCTCTAGGGAAAATGTCTGCGTTGTGCAATGCTGTGAACGATCTTTGTAACTTCTATTTCGCAGTTTTCAGAAAGTATGCCATCTAAAAACTTAATCACATTGAAAAGATATTTGATATGCGTCGCAACATTTTGCAATCAACGGAATTCAGTTATCGCAAGTTTAATTATCTGTATTTATGAAGCTGATATAATTATATCGATAAGCATTTAATTGTTATGTCTAGGTATCAAGGGGAAACACATTGTTTTGAATAAATAATAATTGATATCCATGACGGAATCATATTTCAGATGTTATTATCTTTCGTATCACAATTATTAATGAAACTGTTATTAATAGACTATAATTGATTGGAAATATAATTAATTTTTAACGAGAGAGTATCATATAGTTAGGAAAAATTCTAGTTTTATTTGCTTTTATCAGTTTAATAGCAATTTTTATTCTCATGCTCGTTTTTACTTTCTTGCATATGACAATAATAAACATTCAACCTCCAAATTTTTGTGAAACTTCGCATTTTAGATCTTGCTTAGATAGAATTGTCTGTCTTTGAGCATAATCTATACTTATAATAAAGCTCAATGTGTGTGTGTGTGTGTGTGTGTGTGTGTGTGTGTGTGTGTGTGTGTGTGTGCGTGCGTGCGTGCGTGCGTGCGTGCGTGCGTGCGTGCGTGTGCGTGCGTGTGTGTGTTGGCGCTCTACAGGCCAGACCGTTGGACTTACAGCTACCAAATTTGGTACATGTATACCTTGGAGGTCGGGAATGTGCACCTCGGAGCCCTTTTTTCGAATTTTTAATTAGAATTTGAATTAATTAAAGTTTAAGCGAAATTTCAACGTTTTTCCGCTATAACTTCCGAAAATATTATCGGATTAACATGATTTTAACATCAATTTAAAGATAAAAAAAATTAGCTTTCTAATAGTATCAGTATTTTAACATTTAACTTAAGCTTCTATTTGTAATGAATTTTTAAAGAAGCATTTCAACTATATTTTTCAACAATATATTTCGGACAAAACAATAAAATTTAATCTGCAGGAGCACGTTACGAGTGGAAGGGAAAAAATTATCTTTTATCAATAGGTTGCCATCAGATAGATAGAAACTCAAATTAAAAAAATAAATAATTATTGCAAATTAAACATTTAAAAATGCAATTTTCAGCACGTGTCTGCATGAAATGAAATAAATATGAAATATGTTTTTTCTTTTTAAAAAAAGAAAATGCAAAGAATTTTTTGTGACTTTTACAATATTATTAATTAAATAAATCAGCTTTGTTTAATAATAGAAATACATCTATAAAAAAGTCTAAATGAAGTAAATAGCTGCATAGTATGTAGCACGAGTCTATAAATGTTTTAAAAAATGAAGCATATTTAGCTTTTAATTAAAAAGAGATGAACTTGTGATATCAGTGTTTTAATGTATAACTCAAGCTTCTATTTTTAACGAATTTTTAAAGAAATATTTTAACCATGTTTTTTTTGAGCACGTGACTGGATAAAATAAAATAAAACAATGCCGGAAGTTCAAATTTTAAAAAAACTATCATCGCAAATCAAATCTAAAGAAATACAACTTTCAGCATGTGACTGGATAAAATAACATAAATATAAAATGAGATATCTTCTAAAAAAATAAATGCAAGGCAATGGATTCTATGATCGTTTGCAATAGATATATAATTAATTCCATAAATTATCTTTATTTACAGTAAACCTGGTTGAATTTAGACAGGATATGCATTGAAATCCCGACTTAATGGCATATTTCTATAATCGTTTGTAATATCTGTATCATTAATTCAATAATTTTTCCCCTTTTTCGCTTTCTTTAAAAAACATATTTAAAATTTTGGCAACATCACCGAAAAAAACATTTTTAATATTTTGGAAGCATAATCGATAAATTGTTAGAGCATTAAACTCAAAAAGTTTTTTCGAATAAAGTTACCGACTCTTTAA
>JAPMOQ010015927.1:8229322-8263883 GCA_026543055.1 Argiope trifasciata | reverse complement strand
TTTGGCTAATGAATATGTGATTTAATTGAAAATTTTAGAACGCATTACTCATGGTGAACCAGCTGGTCGCCAAAGGCGGCTAGTAACCAATAAATGAAACAAATCGGAAGAATAAAATTAACCTACGGTGGCATTGAAAAAGGTCACCAAAAGTGTGAATTTCTATCAAATTTTGCATGAAATCCCTGTTTGAAAAAGTCTATTTTTTCAGTTTGTTTGCGTTCATGTGAAGACCGCAACAAAAAAATCAATGCTCCAAGTGGATGAAATTTCACATTTGATTTTATTGCCAAAATTATACACCGGAAAAAATATAAATAAAATTAGTCAAAGAACTATCTGTTTATTTGGATAATTGTGTATTAATAAATTAATTTGGATAATTGTATATTACTTTAAAAAATAGCTTCGTGACTAAAAATATGGCACCTTTACTTAAAAATTGCAATTTTATGTCAAATTTTTGACCGAATCTTTCAGTGAATAAATAGTCTATTTTTTCTTTCTATCCAGCATAAATCAAAGAACAACAATTTAGAGAAATAAAATTTAGAATATAATCTTCAGGTTATAATAGTCCGGTAAACGCAGCTTATAGTGAAAATTCAGGGCTTAAGCTAAACTAATCACTACATCCAAATAATAACCTACATCCGTATTTTTTTTTAAAAACATAGTGTAATTCTATAAGTATACAAGATTTACAAAAAAGATCACACAACATTATTGGCCATTTCAATTATAAAAATGGATATGATATTTAGGATTGAAAAAATTTATTTCTTATACATTTAATTTCTTTATACTTTCACCATAAATTGTAAAGACTGTTGATAAGTTATCAAAGAATCTTTGGGTAAACCTTCCATATGAATAACATTCTGCAAAAGATTGGACTAGTTTGCTTAACCTTCGAAAAGCTTCCAGAGTTTCCTGAACTAATAATGACTTCTTTTTTTTATCTTCTTCGCTGTCATTGTCCCTCAGCCATATGCCGTCATAACTTCGATTCAGCCGTACATGATAAATTTTACCTTTTATAGCTTTTTTCTAGCTGTCCCCAGGTTTGACTTTTAACTGGCATCATGTCTTTTTCGAAAAGACAAACTATCTTGCGAAATTTTCTTGCTCCTAGGAAATGCGAACTGTTTATCACTAAATCCAGCAGATTATCAATGAGTTTCTTGCTATATCGATCAATTCAACCGCTTGATGATTACAGTCCATAATTGTTGCGAATGGCAGCGCCTCACCCAACCAATCAGAGCTAACCTGAACTGACGTCAACTGTTGAGTTCTGTATATAGTCAGTCATTTTTGTAGTTTTGGGTTGGTTTTTCTCTTTTAACCTTTCTATGTAACTTTTGTGTTTGTCCGTGTTTTTTGGAATAAAAGTCTTTGTGTGCCACATCCTTTGCCTATTCAGTATCTAGTTCGTTTTTAGCCAAAACCCGACATCGGGTAGATGTCAGCCCATAGTAATAATAATTATATGCAGCTTAACTACGCTACAATAATCATTATAATTAGTGTCTACTATATATCTGAATGGAATTTAGAACCAATCTCTGAAATCAAAAAAGATCAAAACTAGTATTTGATTGCCTTTATTATATTATAAACCAAAATTTTATATAAACCTTTATTATATATAAATCACAAATTGTACTTTATTATGCTAGAAAGTCGAAGGAGGTAGAAAGAGGTCACTTATAAAATATTTTGTAAATGCAGAGGTAACTTTAATAAATTCTGAATTCCTCGGAAATCATGCAATATATCCTGGATACTGAGGTGGGTGAATGAAAAATTCGAGATCATATTCAATAGAAGATAAACTGGGTAAATGACTTTGGTATTTCATTAAATTTATATCGAGGATCAAATCTGGGCTTCTTGGAATGAGTTTGAAGTTCGATAAAAGGATTATTAATTCAGAGCTTCTTTTTTGCCATCTCACCAGTTAAAACAAACTCAATCCCTTCTCATGTAGTAAAATAATAATTTATCAAACCACATTAGAAAATATAGACTGTAGAATATAAGCAGTATTTAATAGGTTTTTGATGAATTAAATATTAAATTAAAATAACTTCTCACGAGTTAATATCAAAAATATGATCTGCATTTGAATTTAGCAAAACTTAACTCATCCTTTAAATTACTGGAAAATTCTTGGTTTAAAATTATTGTTGTGCAATTTTGAAAACTACACAATAATAATTAATAATATAACCTCTTTATTCCTGAATAAATCTTTTTGCTTCTGCATTCTTAAGAGAACACAATTATGGTAGAAATCAACGAGTATAAATAATAATTTTTTTTGTAATATGAAATCAATTCATGTTCCCCTGTCAATTAACAAGATTGCTCTGCCAGGTTAATTTTAGAATCCCGATCAAGAAGGAAGAAGAACATGATATGAAAGCTCTGCATAAAATTCTGTTATGACGTCATGAACTCTAATTAAGTATTCGATAACACAATTGCGTTTTCTTTGTGAATAAATATATTGCCCGATCTAGTGTGAAATTCCATATTATATATATCTTTTAATAAAAAAAAGCTGATGATTTTATGAGATTTTATTTTTTTAAATAAGCTAAAGAATAAAAGTTGGAAATACCAATCAAAGAAACATTATTTTAGTTTTACTTCCATGTATGCGAAATGTACGAAGAAAAGCATTAAAAATTATAAATACCATCAAATATTTTACTAAGAAATTTTAACACTCTTTGTTTCAGACCTCCCTAAGTCCAAAAAAGCATATTCTTTGATTCTGTCTGTCAGTGAATTCAATAATCTAAAAGTGATTTGATTTCTATGAATGAAAATTGATGTACTGTCTTTAAATCAAATTTTGAATGAAATCTGTTCTTTTTTATGTGTTTACTCTGGCTATCTGAGTACAAGATAAATGATAATTACAAAAAGAAAAGAACTAAATATATAAAATTGCAAAATATTTTTAGCATCTAAAGTAGAGATCTATATAAGATTTTGTTCCAAAATCCATCGGAAATTCATTATATTGCGGTATGTCAAAAATGCAATGACTTAAATAACGAAATTTAGTGTGCGAACATTTACTACAATGGGAGTTACAAGTTTCACTAAGTCAAAAAAAAAAAATCCTGAAAAATGTCTATTTATTTTTTCTATTCTATGAAGCACAGATCTCTCATGTGTGGAACTCTGAAAATAAAAATCTGAAAGCACGTGAGTTTCATGATTATGTCCAAGGTTCACAATTTTATGCAAGCTGAACAAGATAACGCTTTTATTAAAAGTTATGGTTACTTGTTGGAAGAAATTGTCCTGAGTAGATAGACTTATGGTTCCTTTATGTTATGTTGGTGACAAAAAGTGGTTCATTATTAAGAGGCGGTTTTTTTTAAAGTTTTGCTATCGACAATCCGCTTTCTTTTCCCCTTGGATTAGTTCAGAAAACTGAGAAATTTTGAACACAACTGTCTGAGTTCTTGGTGTTGTTTTTCTTCAGATTTTGTAATAATATTGTGATCACTACTTGAGTGACAGCTTTAAATATAGTATTTTACGCTTTTGATCTATAGAGGCAAGTATTTTAAATTAAGCATATAGTTCTATGGTGTAAATTCGATTTGGAGCTTCAGTACTTTTTTCTTCTTTTAAAACAGCGGATTCCGTATCGATAAACAAAAGGAAATGCTATTTTTTTTTTACCAAGCATCCTATGAATCACTGACTTATAGGGTTTCTGAAAAAGAATCGACTTTCGACGATCAGTTTAGACAATCCTCATTAACTCACTTTAAGAATCGCTGCTTCGTTCGTATATGTTAATCTCTAAAACAAGACATCTACAACAAATAAATAAGAAAAATAGTGTATCATTAGACTGACGTACAAATTTGCAGTCAGGGTGCGTGGGTTAACTACGAGAGTGCTCCTGCTGTCATACGAAATTACTCCCCAATCCATAACTCCAGGAGTAGGCCCTGTGTGTCTAGGCCGCAGACAGGTCACTAGTAGGCGTTCACCTGGCCTCCTTATAACCAGCAAACGACTATCACTGCAACCAAGACAGAACTGGCTTTCATCAGAAAACACAACAGATCTCCACTCCTTCCTCCAATGAGCTCTAGCTTGACACCACTCACGTCGCAAACGGCAGTGGTTTGGAGTCAGTGGAATGCACTGTACAGGGCGTCTGGCTCGTAGCTGTCCTTGAAGTAACCAATTTGTAACAGTTCGTTGTTTCACTGTGGTGCCAACTGCAGCTCGAATTTCAGCTGCAGACGCAGTACGATTAGCCACAGCCATACGCCGAATACGATGGTCCCCTCTCAGTAGTACCACGGGGTCGTCCGGAACCTGGTCTTCTTGAGGCAGTACCTTCCCTTGACCACTGCCGCCAATACTCATGCACAGTGGATACATTCATGCCAAGTCTTTCAGCAATATCGCGGAAAGAAAACCCACAACACAATCTCGTTCAAACTCAGTGAGCTGTTGATAATGGCTTCTTCGTCTTCTCAGAGGCATCCTTGACTAACATTAACCCACTACGTCAAATCTCAACTGTAAATAACGATCACGAACCTTATAGCGCTTATTTAAAGCAAACCTCATTTACATGTTCATAGTGTCGCTACTAGCGCCACACTTACGCGCGTAGCTCGAAATTTGAATCGACGTCATCTTTCAGATGTATAAACACGCCTACTAAATTTCGTTTATCTAGCACAGCTCCTTCCTAGTGTTTAGTGTTGGGATTTTTTTTCCATCAGTGTAAATTAGCAATATGAGGGGAAACAAAACTAATTACGTTATCGGAACCAAAATCTATTTTGGATTCAAGCAAGACAGAAATTAAAAAATTAAAAAACTTTCATTGTATTTAGTGAGCTCAAATGCAGCTACTACTTAAGTACAGATGAATAAAATAAATTAGCAATATAAGAAGAAACAAAACTAATTACGCAAACAGAGCCAAAAATAGGAATCGAAACTAAAAAAATTATTTTATATTCGAGCAAGATCAAAATTGTAAAAGAACTACTAAAAAACTATCATTGTATTTAGTGAGCGGTAATGCTGCTACTACCAAAATATAGATGAATCTATGTAAAGTAGTAATATGGGCAATATAGACCGGATTCTTTTTCTATCTGTTGTAATTTTGATTCTATTGTATTCTTTTTTTATTTTGTCTATATTACTAATTTACATAGATTCATCTGTATTTTGGCATTAGCCTAAATACAAGGATAGATTTTTAATAGTTTTTTTTTTTAATTTTGATATTGTTCGAATATTAAATAATTTTTCAATTTCAGTTCCTATTTCTGGTTCCTTTTCCGTAAATTCCATAAAATCCTTCTTATATTGCTAATTTACACACACACACACACACACACACACACACACACACACACATATATATATATATATATATATATATATATATATATATATATATATATAAACTGTAGAATCCGGCATACAACTGGTTATATGAAAAACATGGACTTTTTAGGTTTAGTTCACATACTTGAAGTGATTGACCTTCATGATGTAGATGCCTTGTTGATGGTAATCGAGAATGAAAGTTGAATGGGGAACTGCAGCCGTTTGAAATCAAAAGGGTTTTAGGGGGAATAATGAGAATGCTTGAAGTGATCACATCTTCTTCAATCGACGTTCCTTTAAAGGTAGTTGTCATGCCTCTTGCATTGGTTTTATTATTTTTTTATTGTGATCAAATGGCATGTAAACGTTGTCTTTCGGTTCTTGTCTCATGTTGATCTTGAAACTCTGAAACACGTGAATTTGTAATTTGCAAACGATCTGCTTAATTGCTCTCTTGTCTTTCCTCATTTGTTTATGAAGCTCGATTAGGCTGATTTCTATATGTTGGTCTGCCAGGTCTATTAAGCTACGAACGATTGGGAACATTTTTTTTGTCGAAGCTCTTTGTATAATTGAAATACAGTTTGGGGATTCACTTAATAAATAGAAAAATTACTATCCGCACTGGCGAATTTCCATTCTGTATAACTTACCTTAATCGGTATCGATAACAGTAATTCTATTTTGTATGTATGAGATACACTCTGAATAATATGTGCGGTTTGTTGCAGACAAAAAAGTGAGCACACTGAATGACAACATCTTGTTTAGAAGACTATTCATTAATAAGAAGAAAATATAGCTTACACAAAGTGTTTTTGATTTAATTTCCCTCACATTGACTGAAATTAACCCTAATAATTTTATTTTGTTTGATATATGTGAATTAATTCCAAATGGGATGTGCCGTTTGCCATTTTCTGTTTCACTTTTGTCAATTATCAGTTTTAAAATATAACCTTCGAGGAAGTGCAAGAAATGGGTTTTAACCGAGTTTCATCGCAATCGATTGAAAAGTACGGCAGCACATAGGATACGAACAAACAAAAATTCACCTTTATATAATAGATATGATAACTGCATTATGCATATAGCCTTCGCGCAGGCGCAAGCAATGAGTTGATCAATCGCAAAGAAATCGGTTGAATAGTTCGGCAGCACATTAGGCACGAACGAACAAAAATTCATTTTTATGTAATAGATTCATGTATTATTTTAGAATTTCAATGCTTGGAATTCTCTGAGAATTGTATGGGAAGAAACTATTTTTGTATTTTTCGTGATTCGTTTAATATTCTTTCAGAATTTTAAAGATTAATACTAGAAAATGTTATTAAAATATTTTCTTTTTGAATTGATTAAACACAGAAAATATATTTATACTATAAATTTGTTGATATAGTTGAATTAATAATTTTTTTAAAGTTAAGATGTTGCAAGCATTTTTGTACTCTAATATTTCAGGAAAATACTACAAAAAACGCTGAAATTTTATTAAATTTTTAATTAAAATTTCAATGCTATAGGATTGATTCCTCAAAACCCGTCATTTTGAAGTAATTACGAACGTAGCTATAACAGAAACTGCTAATTAATAAATTAATTTAAGAAAACATGATATGATTTACTGAACTCTTCTTAACACTGATATAACTCACATAAATTTTAAGCTTATTTTTTATCTTATAGGATCATTTCCAACTGCAAAAATATAAAAAATATGCAAAATTCGTTCTCTGTTACACAAACTGACTACTAAATATTTTTAATTTGCAACTATTCAAAAATTCTTTTTTCAAGATAAAGGGTTTCTAAGTTTCGAAATTGTCGAAATTGCTCCGAAAATTAAGTTAACTTTTAGGTGATTAAAATTGGAAAAAATAGTTTCCTTTATAAATGTCTGCTTTCAAGTTTTATATTTAGGAAAATTTCCTGATGAATCAGACAATGATTTTTTTCTTTCTTTTATATATGTATATATTTTACTAACAAATAAAAGAAACTTGAATAAGATAAAATCTTTCTCTCAAAAGTTTGCAAATACAGCAAAGTTATAAATCATTCTTCTCCTATTTTATAATAACCAAGGTTCATTTCAGTCGGTTGAATTCCGTTTGGAGTTTTGTTGTAGAATAAAATTTATGGTAAAAAATGTTAGAGTAGACTTTATGTAAATTCTATTCTTTTCAAAGTTTTTGAATTTTTCAAATAGCATCATGTTTTTCGTTTATGTCGAAGTTATTTTGAAGAATTTTTGAGCCTCAAGATACTTTAATTTTCTCTATTCCCCTCTTACGATTAATTTATCATAAACAGAAAAAAAAGTTAATACGATTCATAAAATAATAAACTGGAAAGTTTTTTATGCGGTACTCTTTTCAAAAAAGTTGATTTTTGATATTATCCTAGGAAAGCTTTTCTGAAACGTCAAAAAATAAACAGAAATGGGCATCAGACAAGCTTTCGTTTTTGCTGTAATAAATAAATATTTATAATCATTTTTCATAATTTCTGAAGGGTTACAAAAAAAATACCAATTTAATGTAGAATACGATTTTTGGTTAAATCTGCATAAACATTTCGTTACAGTTACACATAACAAAGCTTGTTTTAATCGTTTTCATTAGTTACAAACTTCATTGTTTATTGAAATAAATTATATAACTGAGAGTTTTCATTACTTTATTTGTCTCTTTTATTTTCTCATATACAGAGTAAACTGATAATAAATAAAGTTATGGAGAAAGTATCATTCGACGTATGGATTTTAGACCAAAGCTCTCGATCTTTATTAAATTTTGAACTACATTCATTCATCGGCAGTCTATCTCTTCAAATTCGAGTGAACTTTATAATTATAAATACAAAGAGTTAGTTAAATAAAATTTAGAACACAGATTTAGCATCTAAAATACAGATTTTCAGCAAGTTACGAGCCCTTATTATTATTTCTTGAAGAGTCAATCATTCGTCAGTCTGTACTTCCTCAGGCATTTTGATGCAAATTAATCGGTAAAAGGAGTCTAAAATATACATTCGTACAACAGATTCCCTTAAAATGTTAAATTCACGCTAAAAATCTATACTTCATAACTATTGTTCACCAATGCCATACAAGGTATTCACGATCTTATTCGATGTCAATAATTTTATGTTGAGCTGGATAAAGCATTTATTGAGGAATGTGCCTGAAAGTTTCAAGGAAGCCAAATCTGATAGTTTCGAATTAAAACATTTTCTGTATTATTTTTATGATGATGATGAAATTCTTTTGAATTGGCCCGATACCCATGAAATGTGCACTGCCAATTTCGTTTAGAAATCCAGATATTTTATTTTTACATTAGCTATTTCTAATACTCATCACATCAAAGCGTAATGCAAAGTATGATAACTTATCACACCAAAGCGTAAGTCAGAGTATAATAAATTATTAGTTATATTTGTCAGGCAAATGTGATTTTACCCATTGTTGAATTTTTTTTTTTGCCAATATTTTTAGCTTCCAGTGCTAGTTTTACTTGAGAAAACAAGCTGAAATTTATGTATTTTAAGGTGTTTTCCATACTTTTCCATATTACTCAATACTGAACCGAAGCAAAACTACATGAAGAAAAGTGAAAGTACATTATAATTAATCTAAAAGCGATATGACCTTGAATAAATAAAAAGTTATGATTAAAATTTTCTCTATAACTGATTATCGTCAGATAAGCCTTTGCTTCATTATTTGTAGAACATCATAGTCACATCAAACTGCAGTATGGAAGAAAATTTTTTAATTTTTTGCCTCAAGAATTCCAAGTTTATTAAATTGCTTGTTAGTTAATATCTGTGTTGATATTTCTTTAACTTTTCTGAATGTATGTGTATAGGGGGGGGAGGGGTGCATGCATGCACGCTCTTGTTGGTGTCAGTCAGACATTTGACCTATTCTGACCATCAGACTATTTGTCCTGTAACTACAGACAATTTGACCATTAACTTATAAGACTATTTGACCTATAACTACAAAATTTATCGCTTATGTAATTTGAAAAGTGAGAATGTGCACTTTAGAACGTTTTATTATTATTATTATTGATAAATTAAATATTAAGTTGAATTTTGGCATTTTCTCGCGACAAAAGCTGAAAAAATTATACCATAAAAGGAATTTTATTCTGTTTCAAAACTTTAAAAATTGTTTTTTAAAAATACAATTTAATAGTGGTGATAATTTCTAATAAATGTTGACAATTTTTAAAATTTATTTTTTGTCTCATTTTCAAAGATAAATGACGTTGCTGCCCAGTAATTCAAATTACTTTCATTTTTTCATCAAATATTTAATCTCATTATTTTCTTCTATTGTCAAAGGACAAGGAAAAGGATTCTGTTTATATCTGAGATCATTAAAAGACGAATTGAGAAAATGAAGTTATAATACACAAAACTGAGAAGATTGATGAGCAGCACATTTACGTTTTTTCATGGTATTATAACTTCACGAGATTGATTTCCATAAAAAATGTCCATATTCTCAATGAAAAGAACATAGAAAAGAATTAAAATAACACTGCTTAAATCTTTGACAATTTGAAGGAATCATGGACATTTTAAAATGATTTAACTGAATTTAAATATATTTAAAATACCAGGCAAGTCCATTGCTTTTACTTTTTAAAAAATGTCCCTTTTTGCTGTTACTTATTTATTTTCTGATAATTTTATTAATTCCTCGTCTAAACTCACTGATTATGCTTGAATTAATAATCTTCATATGCTTATAATCTCTCATCATCTACACCTCACATTATTATATACACTGAAGTGACAAAAGTCACGGGATAGCAATATGTAAATATACAGATGGCAGTAGTATCGCAGCGAAAAAGTATAAATGCGCAGTTCGTTTTCCAGAGCTTTCATTTGTGTTCAAGTTATTCATGTGAACAGGTTTTTCGTGATTTATGGCGGCACGACGAGAATTAACAGACTTTGAACGTGGAATGTTAGTTGGAGCTAGACGCATGGGTCATTCCATTGCGGATATCGTTAGTGAATTCAACATTCCGAGATCCACAGAATCAAGAGTGTGCCGAGAGTATGAAATTTCAGGCATCACATCCCATCATGGACAGCGCAGTGGGCGACCACCTGCACTTAACGATCGAGATCGCCGACGTCTGTGTAGAATGGTCAATGTTAATAGACACGCAACACTTCGTCAAATAACTGCAGGAATCAATGTGAAACGTACGAGGGACGTGTCCGATAGGACTGTTCGGCGAAATTTGTCTTCCTTGGGCTATGACAGCAGAAGACCGACTCGAGTGCCTTTACTGACAGCACGACATCGCCTGCAGCGACTCCCCTGGGCTCGTGAGCATATCGACTGGTCCCTAGACCAGTGGAAAACCGTGGCGGGGTCAGATGAGTCACGATTTCAGTTGTTACGAGCTGATGGTAGAGTTCGAGTGTGGCGCAGACCCCACGAGGCCATGGACCCAAACTGTCAGCAAGGCACTGTTCAAGCTGGTGGTGGCTGCATAATGGTGTGGGCTGTTTTTACATGGCATGGACTCGGTCCTCTGGTGCAATTGAACCGATCATTGACTGGAAATGGTTATGTTCAGCTGCTTGCAGATCACTTGCAGCCATTCATGGACTTCACGTACCCACACAACGATGGGATTTTTATGGATGACAATGCGCCATGTCACCGGGCCAGAACTGTTCGCGATTGGTTTGAAGATCATTCCGGACAATTCCAGCGCATGATCTGGCCACCTAGATCGCCCGATATGAATCCCATCGAGCATTTATAGGACATCATCGAAAGTTCAATTCGTGTCCAAACTCCTGCACCATCCACACTTTCACAATTTTGGACGTCTATACAGACAGCATGGCTCAATATTCCTGCAGAGGACTTCCAACGACTTGTGGACTCCATGACACGTCGAGTTGTTGCACTTCGCCGGGTAAAAGGAGGACCGACACGATATTAACAGTCATTCCATGACTTTTGTCACTTCAGTGTATATCTATAATGCATAATTTATGCATTAATGACTCTCTAGGAGATAATTATGAGCAGATACGTAAATTGAAACCGATAAAGAAGCTTATTCTAGCGACAATTCTTTCAGATGAAATTTTTCATCATGAAAGAACATAGAATCAATCATTACAAAAATGTAATGTTTTCCATTTGAAATTATAGCGCAGGTTATTTTTTACGAGGTAATAAGAATTTCTTCAGTGAATCATGCAGTTCTTACTGTTACCCATATGGCTTTGAAAACTATAAAAATCATTTCCAAATGCTAAAATGAATTGAGACTATTCCTTTATATTACGAAATAGTGCTATTCTTTTATAAAACTTGGATATTTTATTTTCCCTCACAACTAACTTAAAATTTTGACGCAATATTTTGTTCTATAAGAAACGTTTCGTACGGCAGAGGAAGCTATGGTTTTAAAGTAACAAGATAAAAACCAATAAAATAGATATTCATTTTCATGTTTCGCTAACCTCCGTCAGTAAATTGTTCAAAAATTTATTTATATAAGAAAATCATTCTTTAAACACTGAAGTGCTTTCACCTTTCTAGTATTTCATTGTAGCATTGTTACTTTTACCATCAGAACTCCGAGAACAATCATATTTTCTTTAAGCAATCAATCTTGAAGAGGAAGTGAAATGTACTTAAAGAAAAAAAATAAGAATATCAATTTTAAATTAAGAACAAAAAAACTTAAAACGGGTCTGTCTTTGCAGCTTCTCAATT
The DNA here is from genome assembly GCA_026543055.1 of Argiope trifasciata. NCBI lineage: Eukaryota > Metazoa > Arthropoda > Arachnida > Araneae > Araneidae > Argiope > Argiope trifasciata. Next base: position 8,251,705 of record JAPMOQ010015927.1, on the reverse strand, counting down.
TATTTTCTTAGAAGATGGTATCTCATTTAATTAGATATTCGCTACGTTTCCGTTTTGCGAAATGAAAGAGAATATATTTACCTACCTATCTTTCAAAGTGCTCTAAATTAATCTAATTTAAACTATTGTCTGTTAAGGAAGACCCATTTAAAGCAATTTAAATGAAAACAAAACAGGTTTAAAATTAATTCTTCAGCTGTCTATCATTTTACAACTTGAAACAGAAAGTTCTTGTAATGATACTAATACAATCTAGCATATTCTTAAGGAGGGAACAAAAAACTTTATCATCGCATGCCATTTAATTCGAATTTCCTCAATTACTACCAATTGAATTCCTGGAGCTCTTTGAACCGTTCTTGACTTTACAATAAGATGAGGAAGTATATGCAAAGTAAAAAGGAAAATAAGTGGTATTCACAAGTAGTGTTTTTCTGTAACTGTATTCTTTACTCAGATAGTTGAAAGGAAAGTTTCTTTTGATTTTTACTTTTCGATTTATAAAAAAAAGAGAGAAAAAAACTTTATCTTCCAAAGAATTCGGTTCTTTGTGAATCCTTATATTTAAGATACCCCTGAATTCGAAAAACACTTTTTTTTAATTATGCTTTCTTTAGATCATAATCAATAACTCAGAAACGTAACAATCTGAAAGAATGAAAATGTCTTTGTGGATTTTGAAACAAAATTGTAGATTTTTAATGAATTCGGGCAAAATATGTTAATGGAAACTCTCACTGTACATGTCGTCGTAATAACTCTAAAAACGTAACAAATAAAATGTATGAATTTTGTGATAAAACTTTAAATCCTAAACTGTTTATCAGCTGCGAATTTCGAAATAATAAAAGAAGATATAATGATCCAAAATGCTAGTCTTTTTTTTATAGGGTAGTCGCAAAATGCGCCTTTTTGTAGAACTATACCAGAAAAACAAGTGAAAGCATTCCATTTTCAGTCCTCTACTCGTTTTGATCAATCTTTACATTTTCCCCCTTTATACGAAAATAGCTTGTTCTTAATTGATGAGAAATCGATCATATATCTATTGTCAGTTCTCTAAACTAAGAATGAAATATCAGATTACATGAACTAAGCAGTTTGTCGGCGCCGTATAATGTTACAAAAAATAAACTTTTTTATTTTGTTAAAGGCACGAAAATCCTTAATCTTACATGAAATACATATACTTATTGAATAAAATCTGATTTCTTTTAATAGAACATGCAATTTTTAAAAGCTAAACGTCGTTTTTATTATTTTAAAATCATAACATTTCTTAATCTTGTATATTAAATTAGGTACATTAAATTTTTTTAAAGACTATGTCTGAAATTTAGTTCTTAATTTAACTCAATTATGAATAGAATTGACTACATATCAGAGATTCAATACAATTTATAAACACAATGTATCTAGAGCAACAAGAAAAAGATTTATAGTTTGCATATCTTAACCAGTGATATAACGAGAAGGATGAGGAAATAATGCCTCGATAAAAAATGATGCGGTTTTATTCTTTGATGCATGCTGTGCAGTCACAAACTTCTTTAATGTTATTGAAGCTAGGAAATAAAATTGTCATCATTGCTATCTTCCTCATATTGAAAATTATATTATTAGTCTTTCACTCCAGCAAATTATTGGGATGAATTTTACTTGCATTCAAGTATTAATATAATGGTCGAAGGCATTTAGTTTTTTCTAGAGTTCCGCCGACTGCAGGAATCTATCTGCTTGGAATCTTTTAAAACAAATGTACAAGATATCAAATAGTTTTGTGTTATGAACTTTCTATTCGTTTTACACAATGTTAAAGAAAGTGATCCCTCTTCGTATGATGTGATGAGGTGATGAAAGGCTTAGCTAAGTTTTTTTTGCAGCTATATTTTACTGTTTTAAAACTGCCATATAGTCTTAAAATGAGAATGTCTGTAAAATCCGAAAAAAACTAGGGGATCTCAAGACTTAAAATAAAAAAGAAATTTTTATCAGAGAACAAAAATAAAGGCCAAAATCATATTTGTATAATAAAGAATGCCTTCCAATCATTCACATTTTTCCCAGAATTATGTGTTTGTGTAAATTTTATCATTGTTAAATCATTTTATAAAAGATAAGATAATATTTTAATTCTATATTTCTGAAGCTGTGCATCTAAATACAGAGAAACTTCTCAAAATGAGCATTCCACTCGTCACTTCAGTGTATACATTGTCACTTCAGTAATGATAAGTAATGATACACTGAAGTAAACTGTAAAATGAATGTTGTAATGTAGCTGATTTTCCGAATAGCACGAATGTTAAACTAAACACATTCATAATTTTTTAAAATAAATAGTTCATAGGTAAGAAAGACACACAAAAAAATATTCATATGTAATCAATATGTGATTCCTGTCTAAATATTTTCTCCGAAAAAACACAATTTCGCAGAAAAAAATCTGCAGAGCGATAGCTTGGTCTCTCAGGTGCTAATAATAAAAAAAGGGAAAATGACGGTAAAAATTGTAATGAATAAGCACAAATAGAAATAATCAGTATATTTTGTCTTTTAAAATGTTGACTTCGATTGGTATCTTTTTATTTATGTCCGAAATTTATACCATTTACCCAATTAAATCCTTCTCTTCTATTGTTAAACAGATGCAATGCGGCCTCTAATTGTGTACTCTTATATCTTCTTTATCTTAAAAAACATGCAGTGAGCTCAAAAATTAAGGTTGCGCTAATATTCATTTTATTTTGCAGGCGCTGCTTTATTAAAGGTAAATAAATACAAATTAAACTACCACGAAATTCTCCTTTTTTTAATTTCGAAACACATCGAAATAATGATGAAAAAACAAAATCGGAAAGCATTTCAGTATTCTTTTTTTTTCTCAATTATTTGTATTATGTTCGATCATAAACACGCAAAAAAACTGGAACTCTTTCATCAACTAGAAATGTCTACTCAATATTTTTTTTTGTTGATAAAACTGATCTTTCTTAACGAAGGAAAATTAAAATTCTTTTATAATACTAATTCTTTTTTCAATTCATGTTTAACATTTGTTTATGATAGCATTTTAATTATTATCACAAAATAACATATTTCAAAGAATATATTTCTATTTTTAGTCAGAAAATAAATACATTGAATAGATTTAATTATTTTGAACCTAAACATTTAATATTTCAATAGCCGTGATTATTTTATCTTAAAATATATTCGTTTAGATTCTGATATAACTTCATATTTTAAATTTTTAGATTATTCCGTACATATACTTATCAATATAGAAGAGGGAAAATTTAGCAACTCTTAAGTATAAAATATTTTCAAAAATATACGTTTTCAGGGGTGAACAAAAAAATTTCATTAATAAAAGTTCCTTATTTGTTTCACTTTTATTCACCGTTGCATAAAATAATACCTAATCTTTCTTGACAGATGAGATATTCGATATTTCGATTCCAACATTTTATTCTATTTTTAACAGCTGCTACTGTAAAATTTCAAGGTTAACAGGTGCAAAAGACGGACTGTTTTATTTATATATATTTGTCTGATAAAAATAATTTCAATTTACGTAAACGAACTCTGTATTTACTGCGTAAAGAAATAGTTTTTGAATACCTTCATAATAAAATTTTCACATAATAATAATTTTTCACAAAAGGAAAAATTATTCAAAACACTTCAAGAAATCATTTGGCAGAGAAATTAAAACAAGAAGCGTAATTTTATTTATCGAAGCAGAAAATGTAAGGTTGCGCCAGAGAAATTTACTTACTTAAATAAAATTTCCGAGCAATGAGTTGGGTAGGTAGAGGGGTAATATATAGCGCTACTGAAGGGGGAAGTCCCCAAGTTTGTTTCTTTTTCGAATCGGTTGCCATCATGCTCTGTTCTAGAGAACAGCGGGCCTTCGCCGTCGAGAGCTTCTTTTCTAACAGTCGTTCACTTGTTGCTGTGCAATGTGTCTTCCGCGCTCGCGGAAGCTGCGGTTGTTCTTTTCCATGACGAGGCTCACTTTGAAATCCCTGGTTTATGTTGATCGACCACGGATAATAACTCACCTCAACAACAACATTCGCAACGCCATTGCCAACACACCGAGTTGCTGCAAAGAGTGGACACGAACTTCAAAAATCGACTTAATCAGTGTATGCGCAATGGGGGTTGCCATTTAACCGAAGTCATTTTCAAAATTATATGAAAAAAAAATTGGGATATTGTATTCTCAAATAAAAAAAAATAAAACAATAACTGTATTTTTGATTTTATTGACCTTTCAAATAAGTAAGTTTCTCTGGCACACCCTGTATATTCTATAGTTGTTCATTTTGTTCTTATTTACATTTTCGCCTTTTTTTAGGTTCATCTAAGGAATAAATTAATTCCTTATTTCCTCTGTAGAATTCTCCAATTCATTCATTTTCTTTTCTGCAATGAATTGATATTGTTGCCTTTTCCTTAAGAGATATTTTTTACACCTACCTTGTTTTTTTTTAGTAAGCACAGTCCGAAGTGTTTCAAAGTAAGGCTAATTTTTCAGATTCATATAGAGAATTTTATTTTTAATTAGTTTATTGGCTATGATTCATTTTATTTAGTGGATTGTAGTAAGCAAAGAATTAAATTAAATTTAAATCAATTGGGCGCATTATACAATGAATTTAATGAATAATGCTCCTAAATGGAGTCATGTGACAAAACCGACCCGTTTGTCATCTATGGAATCTATTTAGGCTTGCATGACAAATATAAAGTCACCCTCACTAATTTAAATTTTGTCTCTCGGAACCATTATAAGCTTTAATGCGATTGAATGAAATCTGTTCGAATAGGAAAAGAATAAACTTTTAATCAGATCTACGTCATATAATTTCTGTTTATAATCTTAAAGAGCTACTTTAAATTGTTATTCCTATTTATGTTGTTAAAATTATTGTTTATATTTATTTATGTTAATGATTTTAGTATAATTATAGATTACAATAAATAATTATTTGCATTTCCGCTATTAATATAATTCTAGATTTATTATTAGAGCTTTAATTCAACCTTATTGTTTGTGATAAAATTATAAAATTGCTTGATTTCTTACTATTATTTTTATTGCTTGTCTTTTATTTTGGAATCCAAGTTTGATTCTAAAGAATAATAAAAATTTGACTTACATTCATGAGTTTATTTTAATCAAAAAAGACAGAATTTCAAAAGTAAATCCTATTAACATTGAAAGAAAAAGCTGAATTTCTTTTAAAATTTAGAATAGAATTATAAAATTTGATTGATTGCTTATTTATTCGGACAGATTTCCAACCTGCTTCCGTTAACATTTGGAGAAAAATTGAAATCTCGAAAGTTTGCATCTCATTTGAATTTAAAAAAACTTCCCAGACGAATCAAATAAATTTATATCATTCATTTCAAAACTCTGGAATAAAATATTTTTCTTTGAAATGGCTATAATGTTGACTTCTTAATTTAAAGTTTGTACATTCCTAATTTTTTTCTCTAAATACTCATATTTCTCATATCTACTTATTTTTAAATAAATACAAAAAAAAAATATTTCCCAGATTTGTTCTTTAACTCAAATGCTCATTTTATAAACACCGACAAAATTGTTATTATAGGAATAGACGCTGTAATAAATATAACAAGCACGTGGTTTTTTATTTTATAATCAGAATTCACTTTTCAAACAGCTTTCCTCATCTCTCAATCAAACAAAATTAAATATCCTGGTAAAAGAAAGAATCTTTTATCAATTGCTTTAATGGAATGTTTTCCCTGTAAAATGGAATAAAACTTTATGCAAAGACTCACGAGAAGAATTTATGAGAAACAAAAGTCGAAATCTAAGTAATTAACGATTAAATCCAATATTTACTATCAGCACAAAGTATAGAAAGAGGAAAGTATCGCCGAAGTATCAACAACAAGATTTTAAATAATCTTTATATTTTTATCATCCATGTGCTCTAAAAACTCATAAAAATTTCGCAAATATTTATGTCTGTCTGCCATTGTGTCTGTGAATATGATAACTTAAAAAAGAACAATGATCGAGAAATCTGAAATTTTGATAGTGCTCACATTAATAAAACTCTTTAAGAATATCTATGAAAGAACGTATGAAAATTTTGGAATATTCTCTGCCATTGTGTTTGTAAACACCCTAACTGAAAAAAGGCAAAGAGCTTAAAATATAAAATTTTCTTAGGGGTCAAATTAATAAATATATATCAAATATGGATACCAATCAAAGAGAAGATGTTTTAAAAACATTATTTTCCATTTTTATGAAGCCAAATGCAGAACTTTTTAAGTATAAGCATAAACATATTTGATCTATAGCTGTTCGGTTGTGATTTTTGGCTCTTTACAAACCCATTGACAGCTATCTGTCAGCGATTTAAATCGAGTGAGGTTCTCTTGATTTTTCAGCAGCGCCAACCAGGGCCAAGAATACGACTTAGTTACTTCATGCATCACATTTTCTTGCGCAACTCCTTTTTACAGGGAAGCACATTCACTCACCTCACAGAGAGAAAAAAAACAACCATACCCGAACCGGGATTTGAACCCGGCACGTCCAGATCACGAGGGAAATGCACTATCCCTATGCCAGGACGGCCGCTGATCTCTTCTTTCTCATCAAAAGATATACGAAAATTACTAAATAATCTTAATTTCGAGATAACAGTAAGATAGATTTAAGGTAAAGTGACCTGCCATATTGCAACCCCTACAATAATAGGCACGCCCCTTGAATGACAGAGGGTAATTTGACCCCTACCGTTATTATACGTGCCAAATATGCGAGAACTAACCATCTTACCGGAAGCATTCTATCCCTATGTATGATGGTCCCTTATGAAACATTATGTACATAAGAAAATAGAGAAGAGCTCTCATTATCGGGTTGCGTTGTAACGCATAAAAATAAATACACAAACAAACATGACGAAACAAATTTTTGCTACGTTACATGATTCAGCTTATTCATATTCCGTCTTAAAAACATCGATTATGTTTCTTAAAATGCAATCATAAATAAAAATAATTAAATAAATAAATAAAATTAATCAAATTCAGTATTATAAATATTTTGAAAACTTAGAATGAACATTTACTCAAAAATATCTACCAAATGGAACTACTGGTATGAAATCAGTTTAAAAAAAAATTAATAAATCAATTGCCAGATGACTCATTACTGAAAATATTATAATTCTGAATCAGCATCAGAAAAATGTAATTTCAATTAATTACAGAATTGAAGCACATCAAGGAATTAAAGAAAAAATAAATCACAAAATTCCATTAAAAATTTAATATTAAATAAAAGTATTTGTAAAATTGCATTAGTTTTTATGATAATGGCAAAAAAGGGATATTTCCTTTCTACCAAATCGTCCATTATGTTAAATTTTCCTTCTGTTTTATGTATGTTGTATAATGTTTTAGCAACCGCAGACCTTTAAATGCACTGAGAACATTGAATAATGATGAATCAATACAATATTGATTTAGTTGCGAAAAGAAGGTCTTTTTTCCAAAGTATCTAATGCCTTTAATATCCTAGTCATTTTCCTAATAGTATTTTTTTTATTTTTAAATAAGGATGAAATGAAGCGGGGATGGAATAGTTAAATCTTTCTATAATGGTGTTGATATGGTGAGTAGAGGTCCCCTTCCCCTATTTCCAAAGAATCATCGATTAAAACAATATATGAGCTGGAATAATAATTGAACCAAAAAAATTTCTAAATATGTTTTAAAATATAATGTCCTTGAATCTTTTTCTTCCACAATCAAAATGTATTCTTTTATATGACAAGATAGATAAAGTCTGCGTTATAGTAGTCTTCAAAGGAATGAGTTTTTGCGAGAAACAAGTTTTATTCGATATAACGACTGAAGTTTTAAGTAGAAATTTTATTTAATTTTACCTATTTTAATGTGTATATCAAAAAACTCTCAATAAAGTAAAATACATAAACTAAATATATGTTTTTACCTTAAAATAGATCATTTAAATAGATCAAAATTTCATTTTGGCTGCTACCATTTGACAATAAATAATTAAAGTGATTTCTGTGTCATGATTTTATCATTTATTATATAGAGACAATATCTAATAAAATGCCTTCTTTATGTTTTACTTTTATACCATTTATCTTAATGTTGCCATTCAACAATAAGAACTAAAAGCGATTTCTTATTACAAATTTACTTTAACGTTTTTCAAATATAGATTCTGTCTATTAAAATTTCTTTTTCTGCTTTTAAGCCATTTATCTTAATATAGAATTTATGAGTTATGAAGATAATGTTAGAAAGTATTACTTCTCGACATCGTCGAAGGCCATAATGATTTAAAGAACGCAGAACCGAAACAAAAAGAAATTATATATTTATGAGCCTTAAATCTACCACCACATCAGCAATGAATTTCCAACCAGGCTGACCCTGTAACTAACTGTCTATAGCAGCTAAGATATGAGGGGGGGAGACCGAAAGAAGATCGATTTAAAAATGCTATTTTCTTAATTACCACATAAATAAGTTTGTGAAAAAGACTAATAGTATGAATTAAAAAATTAAAGAAAATAAGAATATTTTTTAAGTTTAATTGATCATATTCTTATATGCTTCGTTACGTGATTTTTATTTCGTTTTTAGAAAATTTATTAACAACGAATGCTTGTTTTTGTAATATTGAGTAGAAAATTTTGTACTTGGCTGCCTAAATTCGTGAGTGATAAATAAAACTATCTACATAATTTAGCAAAATACACAAATTCTCTTCTTCTTGGTCTGTCGAATTCATCTCAATATCATTAAATGAAAATTTAGAGAATAAAGGAAACATTTTCGTCATCTAATAAAAATTCAAAGTTTTCAAATTTATCCTCAAAATGAGGTTAATCTCAGTAACAACTATGTTCAGATTATTATTATGCCTTTCGCAATATTTACACAGAGAAAAAAATGTGCACTGTAATTTCCCACAATTACGCCCCGATGATTGCATATCTACTACAGTTTAAATTTCTAATCAAGGAAACCTTCTTGATCGAAGGATAAATACTGTTATTAAATGCTCTTTGTTAAAGAATCAAATTAAACCGTTAACATTATTCTTTAACAACACGAAAAATGCTGAAATGTTACTAAAAGCAATGTCATACATTTGCCCCAAGCAGTATTGTTCAGAAAAGACGTAAAAGTGACATTTTCATTAATTTGATATTGTTACGCGAGTTGAAATGACAGCATTTATTGATTTGCCCCAGGTTCCGTAACTTCTACCGGAATCCTTAAAAGATAATTCTTTTTTTCATTTAAATGTTTGATCACATGATTTCTTCATTAATAAACTAATAATCTAAATCTAGCAGCTGCACAATTAATTATGAAGCAATATCAGTTAGTATGCTTAATTTCAAATCAGCAATTCCCAGAGCCTTAGGAAACTAAGAACTAGTTAAAAGTATGAAAAACCGAAACTACGTTTGCTCTTTGACTTTCTCATATTATTTACGCAATACCGTGGGCTTATGTTTAACAATTTCGCAATTTCCATTCTTGGAACTTTCGCATTCTTTAATTATTGTACTTTTTGTAATTAACCATATGTGGTGGGTGAATAATAATTATAAAATAGCCTATTAAAGTGTGATAGCAGACAAATTCTTTTTGGTGATTAATCTCTGGCATGCGATTAATCGATAAATACAAGAATATCGATTGCATATTCTGAGCGCTTATATGGCGCCTATTTCTTTCTGACGAGCCCGAAATTTGACACCGAAGTTCAAGTTTAGTTCCAAAACGATATGCCAAACTTCATTCATTTAAGTCAATGCAAATTCAGTTATTGCGTTTACATGCTTGTGAAAATACAATTCTACAGGCGTTTAAGCTCTTCACAGATTTAGTTTGAAATTTGAATATATTATTATTTATATACTTTCTCTATTAAAATGTGTGCAATATTTTATTTATCTAGCTATCTTTGTTTTTTAATAATTGTGTTAACTTAGCTTTGGATAGTCAGACAAGTATACTTCCGCCTAACGAATTTCTTTCAAAATTTGATAAAAATCTACAAACATGGTGTACTCAAATGTACCAAATTTCATCCAACCAACTCAATGGGGTTTTGAATTGTCGTCTTTTCTGAAACACAGCAATAATTTCAAATATATGATTTCAGACTCAGGAAGTCTGAAACATATGAAAAATTCGTCAAAATCTCGAGATTGAATTTTTTTAAATATTCACAGCGCTTTTTTTCTTTGTATATTTTATGTATGAGAAAGGGAAAAAATTCTAGAAAACATTTTGTATCACTTCTATTTGATAGATTAATTCAAAAATGCGACAAATCTATAATTTTGGAATCAAAACCTATACCAGATTTCCAGTTGGTTGTATCAATGAATTAAGTACTTGCAAATATACATGAAGTCTGAGTGCCCACCTTTTTTTTTTTTTTTTTTTTTTTTACAAATATGGTTTTAAATTTATTTTGATCTCCCACTCTGGTGAGAAAAATGTAAGCCAAATTCCATTAATCTAATATGATTCATTTTTAAGTTGTGTTTTTTATATCAGTTTATATATAAGTTCAGACAGATTATTTCATGTATCTCATTAAAAATTTGATACATACCTAGTATCATAATGATACATAAATGGTATACATACCAAATATCATTTACATATTATTAAAAGATATGTAAAACCCTATACCAAATTTCATTCAGGAGATCGTTCGCTTTCCAAAACATTATGGTCAAGGAAAGATAGATCTAACCACAAAAATATGTTCCAGACTTCTCATAATGATCGGTTAAGAAAAAAGAAATTCACTAAAATCTCGAAGTCAATTTTTTTATAATTTCTTTTAAAAGCCTTTGTATATTAAGCACAAGACAAAATAAAAACTAATTAAAAAATCTGAGAAATCTAATGTTGAAATTAAAATTAGAAAAGATGCTATGTATAAATGTCAAAATAATAAACATGTAAAAACCGGTTAAAACGGTAAAATGAATAACACAAAACATGCTTTATGTTATTTTATACATAATATTACTTACATAGTTTATATATACATATATATTTATATATCATATTCTTATTATCTTTATTTAAAACCTCACTATTTATCATAAAAAAAAGCAAATATTTAAAAAAAATTGGAGCAACAAATGATTAAATGAAAATAAAAAAAATTTCCAAAATATCAAAAGATTGAGATTATGGGCATATCATTTCAAAAGTAAATAAACTATTTGTATATACGAGATTCTTTTATTAAAAGAACTTATTTATAAAGCTATTTAATTATTTCAACTCTACTAGCGAAAAATGCCCAGAATATTGGTAAGGTATAGTTTCGATTTTGTTTGCTAATCAGAATATTGAATAATATTTTGGAGATGCAGTATCTTCTGCAAAAAAGAAAGTAATATCTCACTTGGATTTTTATATCATTAATATCTTCATAAAAGTTATTGCCTGATGAACATTTTAAAATCATTTCCTTATTTTAAACAAATGGATTAAATTTATTGAATTATTTTTAAATTTAATAAAGCCGAATTTATTTTTTCTGTTCTTGTGTGCAATCCAATAATAAGCTGTAATTGAATAAACTGATAGCTGACTCTTGAAAATTTTGTTCAAATACTAAATGAAATCAGAATTGCTGACCTAGCCTTCCAGAAATCTTTGTATGCTCCGATCTCCTCGGTCGAATAATGTATTATGTCCAGAATTATCGATTACTTAGATCAGGTTCGGTTTGCACTGTGATAGGGATCAAATTCCATGTATATGGTGATAACCCTTTAATTTATCGGATACTATCACTGTAATTTATTCTGGTAAGTCCGTAATCATAGAGATTGGCTCACATTTAATTGGAGCGATAATTTTTATCCAGAGGTATCCGGTGCGTCTTCAGGAATAAAAAACTAGTAGCTACGTTTGACGATATCTCTGATAACATTGAGATTTTACAAATGCATAATTTACATATGAAATTCAATTATCATTTCATTTATTATTATCTTATTCAACTCGTCCATCGTGAATTTCCAGTAATCCATTTCTATGGAGCATCATTTATGACTAACATAGATAGAATTTGTTAGCATTAATTTAACCGTTTCGCAGAAAAAGTATGGAGAGAAACAATTATTTTTAAACTCTAATTCACCTATTTTGGTAAGCCTTTCAAATTTAGATAGTCGTGTTTAAATATTAAAAACATCTAAGACATATAACAATGTGATCAAAATCTATTACTGTAATCAAATAACGATTATTTAAATTTTACTCCTTTTCAATTTTTTTATTTAAGAAATGTGTTTTTTGTCCTATTATGAAATTTTGTTTTTTAAATAACACTATTAAAATTGCCTTATTAAACTTATGAATTTTCTGAATTGTTCATAAATAATTTCATAAGAATTTCATGATAAAAAAAATTATTCAAAAACATCATGTACAAAATAAGCAGATTAACTGCATGACGTTAAAAAAATAAAATAAAAAGCAAGATATAATTTCTCATTCCTGTGATTAGATAATGTTTTAATACTATAAATAATCCGTAATGACCAAGTTTTTAAAAAAGAATTCAATAATATGATTTCAGTAAAATGGTATGAATGTTGTGGGGTAAAATGATGAAGGAGTTGTGAATATTCATCAATAATTTAATATTTAATTTATAAAAAACTGCGTATTTACTGTTAAAATATTTGTTTTTACTTGCAAAATTATTTGATTTCAGGGATGAAAAGTGAATAACAATCAGAATTGTAAAACGATATTAATCCGAAATAATGTAAACAAATATTTGTTTAGAAGTCGTATGGGTCGAATAAATCTAGTCAGTTGTGATGTTCGATTTGTTAATAGTGAATTTGAAATAATGAACATAAGTTGAGCTAAACGGATAATATTAAGTTTAACATTCGAAACAATATTTGATGTTAAAATATTATTCAAAAACTCATTTTCGTTGCAAGATGCAATATTTTAAATACGCAAATGCTGCATAAATTCTAAATAGTGTTTCTAATTAAATTGGTTTAACATATTTAGCAAGTTTGCGGAGTAAGGAATCATGAAAACAACTTGACCACTTAGAAAGCAACAATCATTGAACAAAGCAACTTTGTAAACGCATTTGGTAAAATCGAAGATAGAAAGGCATAACTGCTTTATATAAGGGAAATCAGTTTCCTTAAATAGTTTCGGGAGAATTGTCTCCCATTTGGATATCTCTTGAAGGAAAACTTTAGAGACAGTTTGATCTCAGAAACTAATTCATTGCTAAAGGGCTCATCGATTCACAAGTTTTTTTTAATAAAACTGATTAAAAGCACAGACAGAAAATAAAATCCGCAGCCTTCTTTATCCGATTCAAGCCATGACATACTTCATCAAGGTCAATTGACATAAATACAAAATACTTAAGAATGCCCTAACTTTATTACTGTTCTGTAAATAATAAGTATATAAATGATTTTAAATTATCTTCCACTGTGAGTCAGTTTATATAAAATGGAAACGATTATAAATCTGAGCTAATTTGGAAACTGTAGGATGTCTGTCGTGTCTTTCCAAGTTCTCTAGAGGCCTTCGGGCTGTCGAACTTTGATGGCTCACTTTTCCTGCATCCCAACTTCCAAAATCAGAATATAATTTATCCATTTTTAATCATTTTATACATAAGCAGTTTTAAGAGTAAATTTTGGCAAATGGAAATAGCAAAGCATTAAATTGCAGATTATTTTCAATGAACTCTGATTCCGTGTGACAAAAGAAAAATAAAATTTTAAAAAATTCAAATTTTAAAGTAATTTTGAGCAAAATATTAAAAATTTGCCTTTTGAGAATAGTCTAAATTTTATTTAATTAAGGATCGGACAGGATTTTTTAAAATTATAAAGCAACATATTTTTTTCGAATTATAAAACAACATCTTATTTGTGTTGCAAAAACTAACTAATTAAGAATATTGTTTGAAAAATATTACAAAATTTAAGCAATACATAATTTTAAAACAATTCTTAATTTCAATAAGAGTTTTAAAAATTAAATTTCTCTGAAACTTATACAAAAAATCTTGAAACGTTTTTGGTCCCTAGACAATTGCCCAATTTGTCTGATTAATATTTTGACTGTGGTGGGATGACTATACTACAATGACGTTTCAAATTTTACAACTTTTTATTGACTCCATAAATATTTTCTCTTTAATAAGTATTCTTTCCATTATCTGAAGCTGGTGGAGATGACGACATTGTTCGAAAGTTGTTTAATTGTTATGTTGTTTATATTATCTCTTATTTTTATACGATTCAGAGTTAAAGTTGTAAAACTCTTATCTAAATGAGAGTTGTGCCACAGTTTGTAAAGGAAGAGAGCTGTTGATTTATTGTCTATTTTATTTAGTTTACTTCCACTAAAAATGATTTATGTATCTTGTTTGAATTATATTCATCACGGCAATATTGAAATAAGGTTGACTTACAACAAATATTTACGAACATTTCCTTTTTCTTTCTCGAAAGATAAAGGATGTATTCGAAGTCAAAATCTTCGATCTCAGGATTTTAACAAATTTTCTCGTTTCAGACCTCCGTGAATCCGAATAAAGCATTTTGACATTATATCTATCTTTCAATCAATCAGCCTTGTCTATCTGATTAATTGATAGACTATATGAAAAAAATGCTTTCAGCTAGATGGCGGAAATTCGATATATGAAATTAACTAATTTTGAACGAAATCTTTTTTTTTTTTAAGTCTTCTTGCTTGGCCTTTAGAGTACAAATAAATTTGATGATTACAAAACTGGAAGGCTAGGTAAATAAAATTTAATACACAGATTTATTACCAGATTTCTAGAATTTCTACTAATTTTGTTCCATATCTGTCAAAATATTTATCGTCTATCAATTTATACTTTCGCTTTCATGTAGTTGCTATTACTCATAAATGCATTGACTTTAATCAATGAACTTTAGTATAGTATCTTGTGAATACAATACTGGTCAAGTTTTGGTGTAAATCAACTGGCAAAAAGGCTTCAAAAATACATATTATCTAATAATTTAATAAGATTGCTGAATCACACCAAACATCTGTATTTCGTAACTATCATTCCCCAATGCCATGTAAGGAACTAGCGACCTTACGCAAAGTCTATAAATTTATGCAGCGGTATTGGACTTAATTGCAGTGTATGTGCGAATGTTCCAGGGAGATGGCTTCTGCTAGTCATCGCTTCTGTTTAAATATCTTTCGATTAAGAACAACCATGTCTAACTTCATAAAAAAGCTTTAAAAAAATTAGTTATCAGCTCATTAAAAATATGCTTGATAAAGATAGTCAAATAATAATTTGACTTTTTGTGTGACTTTCAAATAATTTTTGTTAAAATATAGGTTAATAAAGATGCTAAAATTAAAGCATAGTTAAAAGAAGAAGAGATGTACAATATTCTAAAAATATAGGGAAAAATTGTGTTTCTCGAAAGAACCTAATTTATTGTGCCTACATATATTTTCATCAATTTTAAACATTAAACATATGCTCAGAAATATTTTTCAAATACTTTTTTTTTTGCGTTCCTGGTGTAAAAGAGAAATTGCGATGAAACATTTTAAAGAAGAGAAAATGCGATAACTACTAATGTATTCATTAATAAAAAAAATTGTTGAAAAAATTGGTATACTGATTTTTAAAAATAAAATTTTGCTATGATATAGTCAATACAGTTAGCAGAGTAATAATGATGCTGACATATTCATTTTATTTCTATTTGAAAGTAAAATGACTAGTGGAATTTCAGTGCAAGATTATTCAAATCAGTCGGGATAAAGCTAAAGTTGGACAAGCTAAATTTTTCATACGATAATGAAACTTATAATTCAGTTAAAAACACAAAAGAAAAAAATCCATTCTTTGTCAACCCATCCCTGTTTATCCATTTACATCAATTTGTAGTGTTTGAGTTACTTTCAATAATATGTATTTAACTAATTAAATATTTTACACTATAACGTCATTTTTTACCAATAAGTTTAGTTAAACTCTACATAACTATTACATTCCATCTTACAATTCAAAAGTCCGTCCAGTTTTGCTACCCGATATCAAGAATGGAAAATGCTCCTTTTTTATTCTCTCAAATAAATTATGTTATTTTCTTATTTTCGTCTCCCATAATTCTTGTTATTTTTCTCATTCTGAGAACCCTTTCAAAAGAGTGAAGTCTAAATTCTCTGTTTCCTCGGAATTTCAGAAATCGAGACCAAAAAGCTTAATGTTATAAACAAATTGATTTTGAGAAATAATGCCAAGTTATACTAGAGAAAAATCTATTGATTAAAAATGATAAAATATAAATCATATTTAGCTCTTCGAACTTTTATACAAAACCAGAGACTGAGCACTGGCACCAGTTTTCCATACACTGCTGTATCCCAGATCTTTGACAGAATTGGGAGGACGAATCAGCAATTCTATTACCAAGCTTAGTGGTAAATATCGATGCATCTCGTTGGATTTGAACCCATTTAAGCAAATCAGCATCTCAGTTGGGATATTTTCAATTATGATTTAAGCGATTTAACATTCAGAAATTCACTTTTGAGTAAGAAAATTTAATCTTTTTCATTTTTTTATTATTCTTTGAAGAAATGAACTTATAAAGGTAATTGCAACTATCAAATATTAAGAGTTATCAAAATATTAATTTTTTTTAAAAAAAAATCTGTTAAGATTCTTGACGACTTATTTTATAATCGATTTGCCTTTTAATGACTGAAAATTAGAACAAAGGTTTTGTTTTTGTTCAAAGTATTTTATGTGAAATTAAAGTAGCATCATAAGCTTAATATATTCACAATACATTATGATATTTTCTAACAACAAAGACCATGTTTTAATTCCAAAGTAATTCAGCAATTAATTACCAAAACATTTTATCAGATTTTTTTCCTTTATACTAATATAACTGCTATCGTCTGGTGGTAGATATAGCTACAATTTTGGAACGAAAAGTCATTCGAAAACCAATTTCCCCGAATACCGGTTGCATAAGTATGGCTGGTGTAAGTCAACATTGGCTGTACCCTGTTAGTATGGTAAAGAGATTTCGGAAGATAGCATTAATAGTTTTATATTTATTACTTTTCGACGACGTTGCAATGATATTATGAATTTAATAATGCAATATAACAGTTTATCATTAATTTTTATTCATTTTACTTTAAGTGATAAGACAAAATGGATATATTTTAGATATCTAGTTTTCAACTGATTAATTCATTTAAAGTAAAATAAATTAATGCTGTAAAATAGAAGAAAAGTAAATAAGAGGTATTACAAAAGTAAAATAAAAAATAACTGTATAATTAAAAAATTGTTTTTGAGAAATTCTTCATTTATTATAAATAGAAATTACCATAATTATTACATACGAACAAATAACCAAGAAATTTAGTGAAAATTTTATTTAATTATTTAATACTGAAATTTTTAATTTTCATAAACTAAAAACTCTCAGCTAATTTCAGAAAAATTATATTTCAAGGGTCTAAATGAAATAAATAACTACATGTATAAAAAATGCGTCTATAAATGCTTTAAAAAATGAAGAATGATTAGCTTTTAAATAAAAAGAGATAAACTTCAATTAACTCAGTCTCTAAAACTGACTGATCTGTGAATATTTGAAGATCACTATTCAATAAAAACGAGTAATTTTAAATCACTTCATCGACCATTCCAAAGACGATACCCCAATCAACGTCCAGGATTCCTCAAGATTGACGGACCTAAGAATGAAAATGATGAATATTCCAAACATTTATATTCAAAACTTCTTAATCAAATTAGACAGCAGAAGATAGAAACTTGTATTTGTGGTGACATCTTAATAAGCCAGTAACTGCCACTAAGCATAGGTGGTCGCTTTAGTATAGTAGATAAGTTACTCGGACTTCAAACCCAAACATCATGAGTTCGATCCTTGGTGGAATTCAACCTCCATATTGGCTCAATTCCGCCAACACCTACGCCAAATTAATGATCTCTGACGTGATGAGTTTTCAACGTCTGTCGTGGCGCCATCTACCCGCAACAAAAGCAAAGTCGTCTGACTCACTTGACATAGCAGCAATAACAACTCTCTCCATCAGCAATGCAAAGTCGTCAGACTCACTTGACGCAACAGCAACTCTCATATGCTAACCATAACGCTTGGCGCTATAAAATCGTTCGTCTCCCTACAGACTCACTGGTAGGGGAATATTGTAGTGACATCTTAATAAACCATTAACTGCCACTAAACATCAGTGGTCACTTTTGTATAGTGGATAAGTTACTAGGCTGCAAATCGGAAGATCGCGGGTTCGATCCTTGGCGGAATTCAACCTACATATTGGCACAATTCTGCCAAAACCTACGCCAAATGTTTATTTATTTGAAAGTTGAAGTGTCAAGAAAATTTCATAGAATATTATTCCTTAAAACTAAAAGATGTATAAAATTTCGACTTAATGATTGTTTAAATTATATTTATAGATCAAAATCAAATATTATTACTCGAATCTTTTTGAAATTAAAACTAAAACCTGAATTTTATGATGAATCTTTGTTGAATAATTCTTGAAATATTACATAAATTATTGTAATTATTCAGTAATATACATAAAGATTCTCTTGTACTTATATATTTTTTAAAAAATTCTTGGTTTCGGTAAAAAAAAAAGTTTTTTATATTAATTTGCAGTTTAATCTTTTCCACTTTAATTTAAAGACGAAATTCTACTGGTGCTGGCAAATAATTAGAGATACGTACAGTACATTCCTGGCTTAAAGCCCTTATAACTGCATGAGTGAATCATATGACTATCAAAATTTGAACCTTAAAAATATTTTGATGAAGTAGCTATTAAAAGAGAAATTACATAAAGTATTTAATTAACCATGACGTTACATAAAGCATTTAACTGATAATTTTAAACAGCAGTAATATTGGCGAACCAGCTAGTCGCCAAGGCGGCTAGTTATTAAATAATTCGCCAGGACATGTATCCACTAACATATTGAATGTTATGTAATACTGTTCTATATAATAAGAGCGATATTATAAAATCTATCTAAATTGACACTCATCAGTATCAGTGCCTACCAATTACGTCAATAAATGTCGAATTTTCAATAATTTTTATTGTATTATACAGTATGAGGGCAAGAATTTAGAAAGAGAACTTTTCACTTTGACTTTGAAAAGTTTATTTCTTTTGCCTTAAAAATTTATTAACGTTTAATTTTTGCAATGATGGTGGTGCAAAGGTGGCTCTGACTTTCAGTACAGCAAAAATATCGTAAACATACATCACGAATGGCTTTGAAAGTGTTGTAAAAATTTACCCATGTATGAAATATTATCCATTAAATGCTTTATGCAATGTCATTGTTAATTAAATACTTTATCCTGTCGTTCAATTTGAAAATTATTAAACTCATTCTCATTCAATGTATCTTTTTCTCATTTTTTTTTCTGTATAAATAAACTATGTGATGAGTAAACTGCTCTATTACAAAAAAAAACGTTTTCATCTTTTAATTAGAGCCGAAATTTCTTTGATCATAAAATAAATTTAATTTTTAAAAACTGTGATTGTTTTCCAAAAAATTAGTCAAACTACACTTCTAACTTTTAAAACTATAAAGGAATAATTTAATAAACTAAAACGGCTTAATTACGGGAATAAAACTCGTTAAATGATATTCCATTATCATAATCAACCAACTTTATCTAAAGTCTTGCTAGTCCAGAAGGTAAGCCATCAATTAGCCAACTTAAAGAATCGAATTGAAACAAAAGAAAAATCGTGAATAATTGTTACAAAATATTTAATACTAATGGACCCTAGAATTTAAAAAATCGAATTATTAACTCAATAGCGAATCTTTTCATTGATATGTCAAGGCGATAATCTGTCTCATGTCCAAAATTATTTTATTCGAAAAACTTTGTACTATCATCAGCCGTAGTTTTTTAAGCTTAATTAATTTTTAAAGCAACTAATTCAGAGTCCTGAAGCATAATATCTTTTTCCAATATGATCTTTTTTTTTATAACTTTGCATTTGTTAGGTTATTGAACCATAAGTATCAGGAATTAATTATAAAATTTCTAAATACATTCAAACAAATGGCAATGGTTTCCAGACTCTCTACCGACCTCTAGCGGCCGGCAAAAGTGATTTCAATTTGAGCGAAGTTTGTTTATCGCGGTAGACGAGTGTGCAGTGTGTGTTTTGTTTCGCGCTAACAGTTTTTAGTTTTCGATTTTTACTATCGGTCGTCTGCTCCAGTTGAAAAGGAATTCTTATGTATCAAGTCTTAAGAGTTTTTACAAGTTAATATTTTTCAGTTAGATTTCAACTTTTTAAAATTTCTCTTCTGTATATTCATACTGTGATGAAACATATGATTAACATCAAATTATTGAAAATTTTATATTTTCGTATTATAATGTATTAAAAGTATATAAGGAAAAAAAATATCGTTGCTATAATTTTTGGATTTCTTATTTCAATATTTTTCATTATAGTTTCAAGCCGAAATGATTATATACTCAAAAAGAATGTGGTTCTTAATAAAATAATATAAATGAGTTCTGAACAGAATATACGCACTGAGAGGAATACAAATATTACAAGCGATGGTGTAGAGATAAAAAATAACGGTGATTGCGCTAATGTTTGCGATGCCGCTCCAATTCGAATTAGAAACTTGGATCATCATAGTGAACCAGAAACCGAAACTAATTCCACGCCTTCCGGATTAAAAACATCTAAAAAGGATTTACCAAACCTTCCTCATATAGCTCTGCAACCTTCAGCAAGTGTTCCCATACGGGAAGATCGAAGTACTCCATCAGAAGAAGATAGTTGTGAAAATTTAATGTGTCATAGTTGGTCTGGCTCAGAAAGCAGAGATGACAAGTGCACACATTTTCACAATCAGTACCAAAGGCCAAAATCTGTTTCATTCCACACAGGATCTAGTCTTCCTATTGAAAGCAAAATATCAAATGGTAAGTTGTACTGAATGACTTAAAAGCTCTGAAATTTGCGAGTTAGAAATTAGTTTGCTTTAGTTGATCAATTATTAAATATCGAAATACAATTTTTAAACATGTACAATAAAAATATTAAAATATATGCATGTATTGCCGTAGTGCCTATGAAAATCTATTTACAAAAAAAAAATGTGTCAAAGTCTCTTAATAAATTTAGTACTAATATGTAAATATTACAGTATTTCTTAAAATTGTTCAATTCTCAAAATGTGTTCACATTTATTAAGTATATATAATTAATCTTCAAATAAAGAATGATCTTTCAGATATGTTCTCAATAAGTTTATCCAATTCTGGCTATATCTTAAGAAATAGTATTTACTTTTTAAATATAATAACAAATGATGGTTTAGTTTTAAATACTTAATTATTATATAAAATTAGTTATTTATGAATGTGTAGCTTAATTGTTTCTATCTCTTAAAATATATATTTTAAAAAAACATTCTACCCTGTATAATATTTCTATATTATTAATTCATCATCAATAATATATTTTTTAAAATACTAAATCAAGATTTCGATCCAATTTGAATTCCATGATAGCTTAATTATTTTCTTTATAAAATAAAGATCCATTTCCTTCTGTTTTGATGCATTTACATCTTTAAAAAAATGATCTGAAAAGTTCTAAATATATATCATTTCGATGATGATCAAATTCATTTGTCAGATTATTCAGTTATAAAATATTTCAAAATTTTCTATGACATTTCATATTTTTTTTAAGTAATATTTAGTGTGAAATGGAATTTTTATATTTTACTGTTGCTTATATTGATATCACAGTTATGAAATAAAAATTCATATTTTTGGAATATATTAATGTGTACATTTTTACATTTACCAATAAAAAACTATTTATTGGTAAAATATATACATATTTACAACTGATATAAAAAAAATAATTTTATTTTGCATTTTTTTAAACTATTTTACGTGGCCTCTTTATTATTTGCAGTTTTTCTTTGAAAGAAATGTAATTTAAAATAATCAAAATATGCTGTTTTTTATTAGTTTTTATGAGAATCATACTGTTAAATATTTATTTGTGTACCAAAATTATGTAATGGTATGGAAGTAGCCATTAAGATTTTTATGAACATACTTTAATTGCTTATTTTTGTTAAATTATTTATATGTCAAGTCTAGAACACTTATAATTATTTAAAAATGCCTTCTT
>JAPMOQ010015927.1:8183552-8228922 GCA_026543055.1 Argiope trifasciata | reverse complement strand
TAATCATTCTCTCCTTATAAATTATCAGAATGGTGTCCTGAATTTCTGCTGAAGGAAATGATTTTTTTAATTCATTCCTTTATTTATTCTTTTCTTAAAATATATTTGTCAATATATTTTAAAACTGTAAATTTGGTCTTCTGCTTTTTGATTATTTATCTGGATTGCCATGGTGTTAACATACATAATGAATATGCATTGTAAATATGAAAAGTATTTTTTTATCTTTCAAGACATCTTCAGTTTCATTCGATTTAAAAAAATTAAAAGTTTTAGTTTTGGTTGATAAGAATGGCTTCTAATACCTCATATTTCCATGTATATATGAGCCCAAATTATCAGTGTAGTGCTTTTTTAAGACAATAAAAAATTTATCAGGAAGTAAAGTGTTATTTTTAATAAAAGTTGTATTTTTAATCAGATATATCTTTATTTAATTGTCAAATATTTTACAGATTAACCTCTTTATTAAATACATCAAAAATTTCTTGTTGAAATTCTGTGCTTTATTTTCTAATATGTGGTTACTATTTTACAGCTATTGATTGTGTTAAATACATGATAAATGGCAGCAGTCTAATCAAAGTTCGTCCAAGTGCTCGACAGTACAGGCGCTTTTTTAGACTTGAAAATTGCTCTGATGAATATGCTTTGAAATGGATGCCATCTTCTAAAAAGTCATCAAAAGCAAAAAGTATAGTTATTTATGTTTTATTTCACTTTTATTCTCTATTATATTATAGACAAATTAAAAATGTAATAATCTAAGTATAATTATGTGTGCATGCTTTTCACTTAAAATGTTTTATCTTATTATGAGGTTTGTATAGTATTGTGAAGATAAATATATAGTACCTCTTGCTTAACTAAAAAATTATGGTAGCTAAATAAATATATAAATGTAAAATTATGCATCAAAAAATTTTTATGATGTATTGTTTAGTAAAAATACTTTTAAAAAAATTTAAACACTTTTTTGACATTCTAATGTCATTGTAAACTCCTCTTCTAATTAGGCTTATTTTTTTAATGTTACAATTTATATTTATATGCTAAGATTTTTTATTTATATCCTTTTATATAAGTGGATTGTGGAATTATAAGCTATACACTCTCTACAAATTTTGTTCCATATTATGTTAATTTCATTGAAACTGAATCTTTTTCTATGTGATTTTTTTATTGATGTTTTAAAACAAATTAATTCATAAGGGGTTATTAATATATTTAGGAATAACTGCTAGTAGTATTTGTTTCAAACGTTTTTAAACTTTTATTACAAATTATTTAATCGATAATTTTAACTAGAATTTTACACTGAAATGAAACACTAGTTTTCCAGTAATATGTGTATGGTATAAATTTTCTTTTCTTTATATTCTATTTAATCTATTTTTATATGTTGAAGTATTTAAGGACCGTTTAAACTTTCTTTTAATTGTTTATTATTGGTAGATATTACACTATTCAATTTCTTTCTTATTTTTCTCTAAATACATTGGTTCACATACTTAATAAAATGCTGATGTAATTAACAATTTTATCTTTTATACTTTTGAAACTCCATATTTTGTATAGGTAAACACAATATCATTCTGTAAGATACAGATATACAAAAAGTGAAAAAAGTAACTTGAATTTTTAAAATTTTAATCATTTGGTAAACTGAATCATTAATATGTAACAGGCATTAATTTTTGCACTTGTTTGACTACTGTTCTTATTTTGATAAGAGTCATTGATAAGAATTGAAACATGATCATTGCATTTTTCTATACTCAGCTTGACCTTAGTTTATTATCTTCCTATATAGTTTAACCACGTGAAAATGATATAAAGTAAAAAATGCCTATGAGTTCAGAAAGATACATTTTGTATAAGCTGTCTAAAAACTTTCAGTATTATGGAAACCTATTCTTCATCTTAAATAAATAGGTGTAAGAAATTAAAAATAACAAACTTGTTGAATAGATGAAGAGATTATACAAAAATTTATGTGCATGTTGTAATCAGAAAACTAAAGAGCTGTGTATTTTCTTGAGTTAAATGCTGAGATGTTTTTTTAAGTGTTCACATTTTGAAAAAGCAAAATGAATATTCAAAAAGATAATTTAATGTTTTGCACCACTGTCAGTACTACAAATATATCATTAAGAATAGTGTTAACGTATCTAATATCAATATCTTTGCAAGTTTTCTTACCTCTGAAAATTGTTTAAAACTTCACAAATGGATATAGCATTATATTAAAATATATTATGTTAATATTTAAAAATGTTAAAATTGATTGATATTTCCATTTTAAAAAGTATGAAGTAATATAAAAAATTATTATAAGGTCAAGTGTTTGCCATTTAAATTGACAATTTAATGACTTCTAACAACATTTTAGTTTATATATAAAATACAGTTTTTTAAAACTTTATTAATTCTGTTTTTGGAACACATTTTACTTTAAAGAATCAATATCTTAACCCATACTGTAAAAACAAAAAATAATTAAGTTGGACATTTTATAAATATTATCAATCTTTATTTTTTATTAATTTTTTATGTATTAAATATTTTTAACTAATTTTTCTATTAACATTATTGCCTACTTAATCATTTTCCATTTTTATTTTCAGTTCTAATAAAATCTATGAAGGAAGTGCGAATGGGAAGAACAACTGATGTATTAAGAAGCAAGGAAATCTCATGGACATACTCTGAAGATTGTGCTTTTTCAATAATTTATAATGATAATTTTGAATCTCTTGATCTAATTGCATCATCTCCAGATGAAGCTAACATTTGGGTTACTGGGTTGAATCTTTTGATTAATGCAATAAAGTGTAAGAATTTTAATGTTTTTGGATGAAATATTTTTATAAATGCATAGCTCGGAGTATTGTGAAATAGATTGATTTTTGTTGTTGTTGTTATGAAGGCCATAATTCAAAATGTCATATTCTTTAAATGGTTAAGATACTTATACTTAAATATCACTTTCCCATTAGTATAAGCACCAAAAATTTATCTAAATATTGTAACTTTCTGTTGTAAAATGTAGAAAGAAATTTAAACTATCTACTTCAAATCGGAAACATTGTCTATGAAATTCCCTGGATAAAAACAGGAACTGTAGTTTTATAAAGAATTGCATACATTTTAGTGACTACCAAACCAATGAGGAAATTAGGTTTAATGCCAATATTCTTTCAAGTACTGCTTACTGTCCAAACAATGGAAAAGTATCATAACTGATACACTTGCTTTTGTTTTCATTCTATTAATGTCATTCTGTGTTATGTGATTAAAATAATAGATGTTTGAATCTTTCTTTTCTCAAAATGTTTACTGTGCATACCAGACAGGCATATCATAATTTTTTATTGCTAGTACTTCCATTTTAATATCGCTGGAAAGTTTTCAGATTTAGATTCCAGCTTTTCTAAGATCATTGTGAGCTAGCAGAGGCACAAAATTGTGTATTTCATCTCCTACTTTCAAATTGAGTGTTAATTTTAAAGAACTCAAATTATTTTCTCTATTTCTTTGCATGTCTTGATGTTGTTAGTAATGATTGGTTATGAAAAAATTAAGTTTAGAAGTGCAGTGTTAGAGAAGAATGGAATGTTTAAGTATTTTTTTGCACAAAAGTGTGCAGTATTGTATTAATTATTAAAAAATTAAATATGTTTACTTTCCCTTTATTTAAGTTTATTAAGTAACATGAGTCAGTTCGTACTTTGATGCCAGAAACTTTTTAAGCTGATTGTATAAGAACTAAAAACTAATGTCTAGGTGTGCGTGTGAGTGAGTGTTAGTGTCTAAATGTTAGTTTGTACTGTGTATTGAGATTAGGCATATGTTAAATCAAAAATTATTTTCTGTTATTAAAAATATTTTTTTAAAAATTAACATTATTCAGAAAAATATGATTCCATTATGAATATACAATAGCTTAATAAAAAATTAGAAGTGAGCAGAATCAAATAAAAACAAAAGAGAAATTTTATTTCACTTTAAAAGCTTTTATCTAGCCTTCTTGAATTAACATTGTTTAAGCAATTTCATTATAGGTTCTATTAGTAATCTGCAATCAAATGAATAACCCATTTTTCTTGGTATTACTCCTCCATTATCTTAATTTTCTGGTAAAATAATTATTCCATCATTTATTCATAATCTTTACTAGATTATTTTATCTCTGCTGCCAAATTTTTCAGAATTGTCTGTTGTAATTCAGTCTGTAATTGGTGTACTCAAATTACAACCAAAGTTTCTAAAGTTATTAAGCTTGCTTTTGATTAAAGCAAAATAATTTATAGAATTTTGAATGTCCAAAATATTTTGAATATCTAGAACAAATTAGATGAATACATTTCATTGTTCAGAATCCATGAAATAAGGATCATTTGTAGACTATCTCTTTTAGAATCTTTTTTTAAAAATTACAGCTTTAAGGGGAGGGGGTCTACTTATTCCAACCTTTTTTTTTTTTTTTGTCATAAGTATGCAAATTAAGGGATGTCATAATCATTGACTGTTTTATTAACTTAATTTTAATATGCAGTTAGGGTAAAATGATTCTTCGTTGTCCATTTAAGAAGTCATGAATGATATTTCTTTCATCATCAGTCATGTTTTCTTCCTGTTGATACTGCTATGTTCAGTGGTGGCTGGATGATCAGCTATATGTAATTACATTGTATGAGTCTGTTATCCCATAGTAAAAGAAGCAAATATATTTCATGTGTTGCCTTTCTGACCATCTGAGATATACTTGTGTTAACTGATATATCTTATTTTTAAATTTAATCTTTACCATGATAAAAACTGCAGTATATTATCTTATTTACCACTTAATTTTCTTATGTGAATACTAATATTCTTTTATTTATGTGATATTTCTGTCCAAAAAAACAACTTGCTATTTTAAATATAAAAAGCAGAACTGCTGAAAAATAAACTTAACAATATCACTTTCATATTTGATACTAGCACAGTAATTTCTTAAAAAATCAACCAAAAAAATTGCTAATTTGCTTATTTTAGTCATATATTGTAGAATTTATTGAATGAAAGGGGGAAAAAATTCATTTTGTGTGTGTGTGTGTGTTTAGAATACTAATAAATTCTAAAAACTGCTTGTTTGCTTGCTTATCAATCCAAAAAAAATGAAAAACTGGGCATGAAATCTTCAGTTCATCCAAAACGCTTGAAAAAAAATCCACTAAAATTTACCTTTATGGTAAAATTATACAATTTTTGGCTTATTACGGGATTTAAGTTCTTTCTTTTTGATATATAATAGAAAAAAAAATCTATCTAAAATCACATACACTTTATTTTGTGTTTATACATCAAAACTAAAGTTTTCAAAGTTAAGAATGCAATCGAGATTTTACCTTTATACAACAATCTTCAAAAAAATTCAACAGTTCAGTAAAATTGTAAAATAAACAGTTATTAAATAATATTAACATTAATGAATTGGAAACGATTATATTATAGCAAAGCAACCAACAATAATTGGGGGGGGGGGACTATCTGCACCATAGATCTTAACATTTGGTACCCATTGCAGAGGTTCATTAGCTTGTTTCACTTTGACGAGTTAACGTCCAGATATTTACTCGAAGGTCAGAACCATTGTCATTCTCTTGGAAATTAGCTAATTTCTGTATGATTGTGAGAAGTTACCTTTTATAAATCTGAAGTGATTTTTATATGAAATCAATGTAGATAAAACATTTTTATGGAGATCAGCAATGTCTGCTAAATATTTCTGAAGCAATTAAAACAAGACAAATCTGGCTTTAAGAGATTTTGAGGCCTTCAGTCAATCTTAGTAGTTGACATTTACAAACCGAGTTTTGCGATTGTTCACTACCCAAACAGGCCTGTAACTGCACTGTGTCAATATATTCTTGTCAGGCTCTACATTAAGAGATATCAATCCGGGAAGTAATGTTCTAAATATATTTTGATAATTGTTCAAAAAACGACGTATTTGCTAAATGGCATTAAAAGAATAATCGGTCGTGTTTGAGAGAAGGTTTTCTTCTTAGGAAACATTTTTTTACCTTCGATGAGGGGTGAGGGAAAAACAATGCTAAAGATAAAAGAGTTCATAAACCTATGTTATTTCAAACTTTCCTTAAGAAATTTTTGTCGTTAATTACATTGAGCAGATAGATTACACAAATTTAAGTTGTCATCTTTCTCAGTGATGAACAGGTGTCATTCTTGTCATCTAATCGTGATTCAAAATTACGAAATCCATGCCCAAATAGCCCAAGTGTTGTTTTAAAAAGTGGGACGTTAATGTAACTGAACTGAAGTCATGATGATGAAAAAGCTCGACAAAAAGAAAACCATTTCATCATTATTGCAGAACTAAGTTTCATGAGGTTGATTTTTAAAATATATTCGCTTACCATAACTCAGCTATTGAAAGATTGAGGCAATAGAAAAAGTGTACAAGCAAGGGAACAGATAGCTACATTAGATTAACTTTGCTCTTAAAAATCATATTGCTAGAATTTGATTTTTAAAAAGTCTGAATTTAAAATTATCCTGAGGTTAAGTCAACATAATTTAACATTCCCTATTCTTGAATAGAGTTGGAATTATTTGTGCTCAGTTTTGGGTAATTTCTTAAATATATATATTTCATTGAAGAATTGTAAAATAATGTAATTTTATCAAAGAAATGCTAAAACTGATCACATTTAAGAATTATCTAGAAAGATGGTCATTTACAATTTAAAATGTCATTATGTATCTGTTTATATGTTTGTAAAAATCTCTATATTTTTTATTAATCCTTAACTTTTTGCATGCTGTCAAAATATAGCATATCGCTCTTATAGTATAATTTTAATGTTAAGGTAAATTTTGATTCTCATTTAAAAATACAACTTTTAAGACCGAATTTATTTCGCTATGCATCACTTGACCCATTTTTCACCTTGCTGTACTCTTGTTCAACCTGTTTGACTTTTTCAATGTTGAAATGCAACTTTATGTATAAACTTTGGTCCTTTCTTTTAGCAGCGCCAGATTCAATTGACGAAACTCAAAAAATGAGAGAAAAGTATCCTTTCGAATGTGTTTTATTTTTCTAAACGCTATTTTTACAGGTGAACATATTTCTTGATTAATACTTTTCAAAAATATTGTGTTTTAATATATTTTATTATTGAATTGTCCGATCTTAAAAAGTTTTTGAATTATAAAAAGTGAAAAATGCCTTAGCTAGTGACTTAGATGGTTAAAAGATGTCTTTGATCAAGCAGATACCGATCAGAAGGGATTACTGAGTGAATATGATGCCATATCATTGATGAAAAGGATTAATAGTGCTTTAAGTACAGTCCGCTTGCACCAAAAATTTATGGTAAGTTAATTTTTAAACGACAATTCTCATACATTTTGAAGAACTTATCTTAAAAATTTACATTTAATATCTGAATTCTATTTATTAATGTGATTTCAACCAACTCGTTTAGCAATAAAATATTCAATTAATAATAATTTGGCGATAATTTCAGTCTTGACTGTTATTTTTATCTTAATTATAAAATGCACGCCGTGACAGGGCCGGCCATCCTGGGGTGCGGCTGGTGCTATGCACCCGGTCCTCGTGACTGAAGGGGGCCCCACCGCGATTAAGAATTAGAAAAAAGTTCGATACAATAATAGCTTTTGCACTTATTGAAAGTATGGAAGATTGATTCCATGTGACTGACTGAGAGGCGACTGACACCGTTATTAGGCAATAATCCTGGTGTTGCCAACAAAAGGAGGGGGGAGGGGTTGATTTATGAATAAAGAAATCTCTATCAGGCATGTGAAGACAGAACGCTGCGATTTCTGGAAGCTGAGGCTGGGTTCAAATGGACTCGTAAATCATCAGCTATGTACTTTTCTGGATCTAGTGTACTATTTTTTATACATGCATCTATGTATGTTAGTTTATATTAAGTTGCTCAAACAAAAAGTAAAATGAAGATAAATTAAACGATCAATTCCTAGCAATTCACATTGCATTACTGCTTCACCGGCCAGAATTTAGAAAAAATGAAATGAAAAGAATTAAGGAAGAAATTTAATTTTAGCAATCGCTGGATATGGATATATATGAAATTTATAACATAGTCTTGCGCAACCATGCAAAGTATTGTTCATATAATGTAAATAGATTTACAATTAATTTGATAATTCTTTCTAAAATTGCTTAATACTAATAGATATAACGATGCCCACGCATAGGAAATATCACTCAGGGTGTAAAAAAAGAAGATACTAAATAATAATAATTATAATGAGTATTATAATTATTATAATAATTATAAATACATAATTTTGACATTAATTTCTTTGGTGAATTACAGACTTTAAGAAGTTACCGAAAGCTCAAAGTATGAATGGATTTAACTCATAAAAATAGTTCGGATAACGCCGGTCTTTAGTCTAATAAACCGATTTCTTTCAATTGGGTCACGGGCTGCGGTGGCCTGGTGGTAAGGTTTCGGCTTCGGAACCAGAAGGTTTCACGTTCGAGACTGGAAGAACCGTCGAGAACACGTTCGAGACTCAATTCCACCGAAGAACCGTCGTGTGAGGGGATCTCTTGCTCGTTAAATCTGTCAGGCCACCACGTCCTCCCACTGGTGTGGAGAGGGTGTGCCAGTTCAGGTGTCATCCTTGTCATCTGACCGTGGTTCAAAATTACGAGGTCCGTCCCAAAGTAGTCCTCGTGTTACTTTAAAACGGGACGTTAATGTAACTAAACTGAACTAAAACTTCAATTGGGTCACACGTCTAAAAGGTTTCATGGCATAGTGCAGTCTAATCTTGATGGAGTATTGTGGCGTATCTAAAATAGAACTAGCTGGACCCATAGTTTTTTTCAGCAACGTTGCACTTCCATTATTAAGAATTCAAAAAAAAAAAAAAAAAAATGTTTCGAATCATATATGGTATAAGTTTTTCTTACGGTCTATTTTTACAAACTGATATTGTGTTCTGCTTCGATTGGCCTTCTAATAAAGGCAACGGCGAAGATTTGCTTAAGTTAAAGCCGAGCCAATTCCGATAGAAGAGCAAGGACAATTTCTCTAATTTAGCTTCAAGATGCCTTTTAATATTATAATTAGTTTTACATTTAATTAAAGTCATTTAAGTACTGATTAACCCATTAAAGTTCTTCTTCCACTAACTTTTCTTTTTTATGTAGATACTAACCATAAATTTTGCTAGGTTGTTAAAAAAAAATTCTTAATTTTCTTTACAGCCAACCCATTTAAAAAATTGTCAATATTTGAATCTATTTTTTTATGAAATTCTTGAGATTTAATTGCACTGAGATCTAATTCTAGAAGAAATATTAATATATTCCATTCTAGATTTTAGTATATTGATCGAAACACATATTGTAACGATAAATCGCCTCAATTTATTCAACATGATCATAGAAATGTTTAATCGTACGTCAGTGAAGGATACGTTTTTAGCTACTTTGTTTCGAATTTAGCAAAATTCTTAATCTTCTGGTGTTTTTATTTTTTAAAAAAATATTTATATAATATTTCAGTTGCAACAAAAATGATATAGTTCAACTGGACTGTGGTATTTTATGAATGCCTAATATTGGATAATATGTAAAATAATAAGACACTGTTAAAACAAACGAAAGTAAAAATCATATATTTATTCTTCCAAACTTTTCAAAACTGAAAGTAAGGAGTGGGGGAGCATTTATGTTTGACAGTCATACCCTGAAAAATATTAAAACTTTCATCGTATTCATGCGAGAATTTTTGATGGAATAATTTCCCATGCATTCTTTCTTTCCATCGCTCCCACTTTTAAGACCGAAGCTGCCTGATATTGTTGTGTTAATTCGGAAGCTTCAAATTCATATCATTTAGCGTATTCAGTGTTAAAGTATTTTGGCAAAGAACATTCAACTTTATATAAATTATGACTGAATGACATGTCATACTAAGTGAACGAATGTGATCTACTTGAATATAAAATGAATGTAGAGATTAAATTCAAATGGTTTTATGAAAGAAATACAAAAAATTATTTTTTTAATATATATTTTTTCCGAAACATCGGGAATATGGAATTTGAAAAATTCAAATAATAAATTATGTAGCAAGTTTAATAAATACTTAGAAAAGTTCTTTCTGTGTATCTAAAAAGCTACCATAACATATATATTTATTTTTCATCGTCAGTTGTAGTCAGTAATAATTTTTTGACCAATGAATTTGGACCTAATAAATTAATTGCACAAAAATGCATGCAATTTTACTGTTAAATAAACCCAATTTGCCATTACACAATTTATTTACTCAAGTGATTTGCAATGAATTTACATAATTTGACTATAGCAAAGCAACTTTTTAGCATGCATATTACAAAAGAATGTCAATATTAGTTCTTATGTTTTATTAAATTTAACTAGATTTTAGTCGGAGAATTATCTTAATGAAATAATTATATAAGACTAGAAAAGCATATTCATTGACGAAGAAGTAACGGGTGAGTGAAAAAACTATTCGTTTTCTCACTATTCTGTGAAATCTGAATCAGAAGGAAAGAAGAAAAAACAACCGATCCCCTTTTTATGTAAATTACAAATTCTTCAATTTTTTAAAAATTCCGACTGGTGATCAAAATAGTAAATGAAAATCAGAACAATTTTTCATAAGTCATGATAATATCTTAATCAAACGATAAAGAATAATCGACAAAAATGCGACATCTTATTCACGTGCCCCGTTATTGGTTATTCTACCAAAAAGAATACAAATTATAAACTGAATGAACATTCGAATGGAATGTTGGAAAATTTGCGGACAATGCCGTAGACGTCCATCCATCGCATTGATTTCTTGATCCACTAAATAAAAATGAATGACAAAGTAATATATTTTAACGACTCGTTACCCTATCGGCTATTTTAACAAACTTAGACTTTCTTCCAGCTTAAAAAATTACTTGAATATTTCGATTGTGCACATTATATTAATTTTAAGATGTTTTTTAAATTATTATATTCTTTAATATGCAACTATTTACAATTCCGAAGTGGGGAAAACGTGTGCTGACAAAATTTAATTTCTCGTCTACGTGGGGAGAGAGAGACAATCGATTATTAACATGGGGAGAGTTGTCCGCTTTCTAATGTCAACTGTTCCATCCAAGTCATTTTCTTTCAATTTTACATTCGTACCATGAATAGGAGAAAAAAAGTTAAGAGTAGTTAAAAGTTAAAGTTAGATTACATTAAAAATGTGACTATAAAAAAAGCCTGATCTCATTTTTTAAAATTGTGAAATCATGTTAAAAAAGTCTTCAATCCATGATTTTTTACTCATTTCAAGACCTTAATTTCTTAAATGCAAATTTAAATGAAACCATGCAGTGCAAATTTAACTGAAAACCAGAGTGGCTAACTATTATTTCCAAATAGACGTTGCTTCTCTTAAGATTATGCAGAAATTAATGATTTAGATTAATGCAGATATATTTTTTTTAAAGTAAGATTTTCATTCTTGACTTCAAACGAAGCAAAATAAATTCAAGGGATAGAAGGTGAGAGGGAATTCGAATTGAAAAAATGAAAAACGTGTGAATTAGCGAAATTTCATGCGATAATGATTTATGCTCATTTTTAAAAGTAAGTAAGTTGACTTTAGAAGTCTCTATTTATGTCAAAAAATTCATTTTTAGCCTTGAGCCTCTTTCTAAATGAATGCTACATTTTCCTTCTTTTTTTTTTATTAATATCGTCATTTGTTTTTAATTTTTGTCTAATCAGAATTTAGAAGCCTTTAGGAGTAAAAATAGCTGCATTCCTCCATTATAAATCTAATAGGATCAACCTTACAAAATTTCTACTTTTTAAATAATTTTTTTCCTTTAGTAAAAATCTCATTTTGCTATTAGTTCATATCATTATGTTTTAAATTGATTACTTTTAGAGAAATTTATTCTACTTTAAAATTAGGAATTCCTTTTTCTCATTAATGAGGTTATATCGGTGGGCCGTGATATATTTTGCTGTTCTAATTTCTTACTTTTCATTCTTTTATGTAGGAATTTGAACATGGAAAGCAAGGAGAAGAAAGAGGAAGAATCGATCGAAGTGGTTTTGTAAATATATTCACTGAAACTACTAGGAAAGAAATACATTTTTTGTTAATAAGGTGAGTTTGGTTATCTATGTATTTAACATAATTGGCACAACCAAAAAAATATCTCCTAAACCCAATCATTATTCCGATTTCCGCCAGTTTTTATTTTATATGGAAACTCGTAATCCTTAGATGCATCAACAGTAATCCCATCCTCCCTGTACCAGTTTCATGAAATATTGTAAAATAAAGCTTTAAAAAACTCCCAATCTCAACAATTAAAATGATTTTACCATTTGCAAATACAGCTCATCAATCTGAATGCTTTGTTTTTCTTGTATGAGCATAATTTTGAATGTAACTGTGCTGTGATAAAATATAGTTCATCAAATTTGATAAATGTCATTATTATGGTCATTGAAAGGCCGAAAATGGCTAATTGTAAATTTTATTTCATTTTTTATACTTATTTAGAACCAATTTAAAATTGTTTTTAACAAACAAGAAGATATGAAAAACCTTTTATTAAATATATTTATTGATTTGATATATTTCTGTAAAAAATGAATAAAGGTATTTTTCTTTGATAATGATTGGTAGTTTTCTTTTAAAAACATAAATATTATATGCATTTTTCAATAATTATGTTCGTTAAAATCTTCAATACTTTAAATCTGGTACATTTTTTGTTTGATTCTTATTAACTTTTATGTTTGTGATGTTCTTGAAAATTATTTACTAGCGTTGTATATGTTTTACTTATGATGCTAATATTTAGTTCATTGACATGTTATAATGAATTAGAAAAAAAAATTATCATTTTTTCATGTTATTTGAAAAATGATTGGATATTTCATTGTTCAAAATCCTGTATCTTGAAAATTAAGAAGATAAAATTCACATTCAGAGAGAGAGAGAGAAAGATTAACTATGAAGTGTTTCATAATAGAAACTAATAAAACTTATGTTTCCAATTTTTAAAAAAAGTAATATTTTTTTAATATGATTTATGAAGTTTGCTGTCTCTAATGCAAAATTCATCCCTGCAAATTAACTGGTTATTATTTCAACAAAAAAAGTAAGAATTATTGTGTTACGAATAAAATGTATATATGTTTTTAAATAGTTGCTTTTTTTAAGGTTTTCTGGTAAGGATTATATGACTTTAGAAGATCTGCAACTGTTTCTTGAAGGAGAACAAGGAGTAAGTTCTTCGTTTTCATCATTTAAAAAATTAATGAGTATTAAAAGCCTACGTACATTTTTTTCCTATCATAATATATTTATATATATATATATTTGCTGATATATAATAAGTTGTTTTCATATGAAAACAATTTTAATATTTTGTTTCTTGTGCCAGACTTTTGATGAATTATGAACTGGATTAAATTCATTTTACTGAGCATATATGTTCTATATGAAGTATTAAGCAGAATTCCAAATGATAAAGAGAATAAAAATTCTATTCCCTATTAACACAGATAATTGCTGTTTAGTATTCTGAAGTCCTAGCAGTGTGTGTGATATGACAGTATTGGTTATTTTATGCTATGAGACTGGGTATCAAGATTAGGATCATCTTGTTTCAGATTCTTCAACATTTATAGACCAAAAATTATACTAGATCATCTTGACAAAAGATTTAATTGTTGCTAAATAACTTTTTTTTCATTTATTTTAATTGGTTCTTTTTATTATTTATTCATTTTATCTGTAAGAAAATTTATAAAATTCTATAGCAAATATTTGAATTTAAAATGTATTTGGAAGATGGTAGAAAGAAGTTCGTGTGGGAACAAAGTAATTTGAAACTATATTCAACAAAAACTTCTCCACTTAAAATCCAAGATTTCAAATGAATGTATAGAATCAATGTTTTTTGTTACTTTTGAATATAATTTCTAAATATATGCCTTTCAATAACTTCTCTAACGAACTCTTTTAGAAAAGTTGTTTTTCAATGTTTCAATAGAAATATGCTCTTAAATTATTTAATTCAGTATTGTTAATCACATTTTTAATCAGAATCATTCTCTTGATGGGATCATTTGAGTAACAATTTTCCATTTCATGTATTTGTATTATTCTTTTACAGACAAGTTTGGAAATTTTTCAAAAATGCTTAATATTTTTGTTAGATTATATTAGGAACACTTTAAAGGTTTTTGTGTTTAATTTTAATCTAAAAATAAAAAATGTCTCTCTTTTGATGTATTTATTTATTTAACTTTTTTCTTGTTAAAAGTTAAAGTTGTTTTGTTTATACTTGTATAAACATTAATTTATTTCTTTGTTAGAACTTTTAAAACATTCTTCTGAAATAAAATATTTGTAGATTCTTACTATGCAAACATGATAATTAAACATATTTTATTAAATTTAGATTGTTTTATTTAGGAATTTTTCGAACAAAATTTGCTTTCATAATATATTTTGTTTATAAGTATTGCA
Organism: Argiope trifasciata; assembly: GCA_026543055.1. NCBI lineage: Eukaryota > Metazoa > Arthropoda > Arachnida > Araneae > Araneidae > Argiope > Argiope trifasciata. Next base: position 8,214,325 of record JAPMOQ010015927.1, on the reverse strand, counting down.
TTCATTTCATGCAATACCACACTTAAAAAAAACTAAAATAAACATTACATTATTCAGCTTAAGCTTTTTTATGAAAATAAATAGTTTGAAATGCTTTTTTAATAGTTTAAGAATTGTATCTTGTGTGAATTTATTAATAAAATCAAAAGTGATAAAGCTTTTTTGCTATTTGCTAAAGCATGCTATTTTTGTTTCCAAAAATAAATAATATGTAGTGTTCACTTTTAACTCTAATTCCTAGAAGATTGATAATTCGACTGTCTTACTCTTTTATTGAGAATTGCAGTTTGACATGTATACCAATTATATGACTTTTTTGTCCTGTGTTTTAATGTATTATCATAAGTTTAAAGTCTTTTGCATTCTTAAATTCTGTTTGTTTCACACAATTAGATGGTTAATATTAGCACAGAAGACTGTATGAAGATTATTGAACAATTTGAACCATCCGATGAAGCTAAGAAAAATAAACAAATACTAATTGATGGTAATTTTTTATTCTTTCTTCCAGTTAAATAGATAGTCAATATTTTTTTTAATTTGTTAGAAAAATAATTCATGATATGTAATTAATTTTAGGCTTTACTCTGTTCCTTCTGTCTGAAAGCTGTGATATTTTTGATCCTGAACATCTAACTGTTTGCCAAGATATGACTCATCCTTTTCCTCATTATTTCATTTCTACATCTCATAATACGTTAGTAGATATGTAATACAGATATTTTATTAAAATATACCATTTTAATAAAATACTTATCTTAAGAATTTGAAAGTTTGTTTTAGAGTAAAATTTAAAGTGGAATATTACTTAACTATGTAACCTGTCATCCATTGTTTCATTTTTATGAATTAAAAAATTTAGTGGTTAAACACCAATTATTTCTTTTAATAAGAATTTTCATTTATGTCAAATTTGGATATTAGTTGTAATTTGTTTAAAATTATATATGTAGAAATGCCTGTTGCCTTAGATTTCTTTTTAAAGATTCTTTGTTTAATGGATAAAAAATTCTTTTTTGGAAATAAGTAATAAGTTCATTACTATTTGAATCAATATTTTTGAGTGTAAAAGTGGACAGTTTAGATTTTTGGTCTCGGCTATAAAAACTCATAGCAATATATCTGTACAGTTATATAAATTTTGCTTCTACATTTAATGTTTTATTGTAATTGTAGATTTTTTTTAACTCTTTTATATTATATTATGTTTTTCTATAATATTTAAAGCATAAAGTACCAAATTTATACTGAGTTAAAAAAAAATTAGGAACATAATCATTATGTTGTGTTATTGGCAGTATTTTTCACATAAGGTTGTCTTATTCTGATTACCCAATATTTTTTTTGACATTAATGTTTAAAATCTTTCTTATTGGTGTTTTTTTTTTTTTTTTTAGTTATCTTTTAGAAGATCAATTAAAAGGGCCATCCAGTATAGAGGGCTATAGTACTGCTCTGAAAATGGGCTGTCGCTGTTTGAAGGGTATAAATAGTTTCCTATGATAAATAGTTTCCTATGTTGTTTTCAAAAATAGACAAATATTTTACAGTATTTATTTGTTTTTGTTCCTATTTTTAGTGGATTGTTGGGATGGTTTGGATGGTCCTGTTGTTTTTCATGGTAATACCTTAACTTCAAAAATTTCTCTGGAAGAAGTTCTGGAAACAATCGTAGAATTCGCTTTTGTTACATCTCCGTAAGAAATAAAATATTTCTATTAAATTATGTATAGATTGTGTCTTATGTAATAACATTTGAAATAGAAGTATTAATTCAATGACAGATTTATTAACTCATGTATGTAAGCTATATTATTTCTGCATGTACCATTCAGTTAAATTTAACAGTAAATGGTGTGAAGTATTTCAGTTAATTTCTAATAAACTTTTACTTTTAAGATACATGAATGATATACTGTATTTAAATTTTGTTTCAATCTTTTCTGAAAGTATATATATATACTATTAATTTTGTATTTCGCAATTTTTTAAAACTAAAATATTTAGCTCAAATATGTAAATAAAGGGGGGGGGGTCATATTACTCATTTAGAAAACTGCCTTAAAAGAATTTTTTGTAATATACACTGATGGGAAAAAAAAACACTAGGAAGGAGCTGTGCTAGATAAACGAAATTTGGTACGCGTGTTTATACATCTGAAAGATGACATCGATTCAAATTTTGAGCTACGCGCGTAAGTTTGGCGCTAGTAGCGACACTATGAACATGCAAATGAGGTTTGCTTTAAATAAGCGCTGTAAGGTTCGTGATCGTTATTTACAGTTGAGATTTGACGTAGTGGGTTAATGTTAGTCAAGGATGCCTTTGAGAAGACAAAGAAGCCATTATCAACATCTCACTAAGTTTGAACGAGGTCGTGTTGTAGGGCTACGAGAAGGTGGGTTTTCTTTCCGCGATATTGCTGAAAGACTTGGCTGGAATGTATGCACTGTGCATGAATATTGGCGGCAGTGGTCAAGGGAAGGTACTGCCTCAAGAAGACCAGGTTCCGGGCGGCCACGTGGTACTACTGAGAGGGAAGACCGTCGTATTCGGCGTATGGCTGTAGCTAATCGTACTGCGTCTGCAGCTGAAATTCGTGCTGCAGTTGGCACCACAGTGACACAACGAACTGTTACAAATCGGTTACTTCAAGGACAGCTCCGAGCCAGACGCCCTGTACAGTGCATTCCACTGACTCCAAACCACTGCCGTTTGCAACGTGAGTGGTGTCAAGCTAGAGCTCATTGGAGGACGGAGTGAAGATCTGTTATGTTTTCTGATGAAAGCTGGTTCTACCTTGGTTGCAGTGATAGCCGTTTGTTGGTTAGAAGGAGGCCAGGTGAACGCCTGTTAGTGACCTGTCTGCGGCGTAGACACACAGGGCCTACTCCTGGAGTTATGGTTTGGGGAGCAATTTCGTATGACAGCAGGAGCACTCTCGTGATTATCTCACGCACCCTGACTGCAAATTTGTACGTCAGTCTAGGGATACAACCTGTTGTGCTGCCATTCATGAACAGCATTCAAGGGGGTGTTTTCCAACAGGATAACGCTCGCCCTCATACCGCTTTTGTAACCCAACATGCTCTACAGAGTGTCGACATGTTGCCTTGGCCTGCTAGATAACCAGATCTTTCTCCAATCGAGCACGTATGGGACATCATTGGACGACAACTCCAGCATCATCCACAACCAGCATTAACCGTCCCTGCATTGACCGCCCAAGTGCAACAGGCATGGAACTCCATCCCACAAACTGATATCCGACACCTGTACGACACAATGCATGCACGTTTGCATGCATGCTTGCATTCAAAATTCTCGCGGTTACACCGGTTACTAATGTACCAACATTTCACATTTGAAATGGCTCTTCTGTGATCTTGAAACTTCAATCAATTAAATATGTTACCTAGACAAATGTATTCCTAAAATTTCATTACTGTACAATAATTTTTTCTTGGTGTTGGGATTTTTTTTTTTCCCATCAGTGTAGTTTTGATTTATTGAATATAAAACTAGTTAAAAATTAAAGTATATTTTATCCGAGTAAAAATTCCAGATATGTGGGAGTTAATAGCTATTGTATTTCACTTCCCAAAATTATTTTATGACTTTTCATTTCTAATAATAAAAATATGTAGAAATCTTATGTAGTAATAAAAATATACATTTTTCTATATATTTTACTGCTCATTTTATAAAAATTTGTTAATATGAATTTCTTTTTCATTTCAGATATCCATTAATCATTCATTTAGAAAATCATTGCAGCCTTGAAAATCAAGAAAAAGTAGCTACACTCTTCACTAAAATATTAGATGATTATTTATTTATACCAAGCAAAGATAGCAAGCAGAAAGTTTCACAGATGACACCTGAACTTTTAAAAAGAAAAATCATTATTAAAGTAAATGTTTTATTTTTAAGGATATTAGTGTACATAACACTATTTCTCCTTACAATTTTATTGCATTCTTATTTAATATCAAAAATAGAAGTTTTGAATTCTTCATTAAATTACAATTTAATTTTACTACTTTTTAAAGAATGCAATGTTAGCTCTCTGTTCTAATTATTCTCTGAATTAAGCAAAATCTCTCACCCAAATTACTTAGTTGTTTTTTTTTGTGCGTATGTTTGTGTGTTTCTTCAATTTCTATGAGAATATGGTTTGCAGAATCATATTTGGAAGAAAGCTTGCTAACATTCTTTGTCCACAATGCTTTCAAATATAGCCACATTTAAAAAATATTTTACCACTTCACGAACAACATATTTCTTTTCATAGAACTCAAATAACTTCAAGTTAGATTAACTTCTTTTTAGTTTGTTATTTTTATTATTTAACCACTGAACCAAATATTTTTTGATGACTCTTTAACTCATCATTCCTTGAATTGCCAATGCTAAATATGGCCACCATCAATCACTAAATCATTTTTTGGATTTCTTTTAAATTTGTAGTATTAGTCACTTTGTATATTTTAATTATAGCTGAAGCTAACAATATTGATTCATCTTATTTCTGATTTTTTTTTTATTAATTTTCATTTGAAATTGTACCTCTAATTTGGGGTCATTTTTTGACTTAGATTTCAGAGGACTATTATGATAAATCACTTCTCTTTTGTATTTCACTGTTAATTCAGTCCTTTCCTTTTATATTTCTCTGCCCGATTCATTTGAAAGACTTAATAAAAATATCTATTGGTTACTCTGTATCAAAAGATGCCATAAATAATAAAAAGTGGTTGTTGATGGCTTTTTTTTTAAAATTATTTTTATTAACTAAAATTAAATAGAATTAAACCTTTTAAGTATTAAATAGTTATGTCTGTCCTGATTGTTCAATAATTTGTCGATGCAAAGTTAATTTATGAATTGAATATATATTTAAATAATCACCCATATATCTAAAAAAATAACATTATAAATGATTAATAGTATTTTTTAATTTTTTTCCTTTTAGGTATTAATTAAAAATAAAATTCTCATGCTATTAAAAGTAATGAATTAATATAAATGTCATTTATCAATATGATTTTCCTGTGATAATCAACAGAAATCTTTCCACAATTAACTTCCATAAATAATCAAAAATGTTATTTGAATTTTAACAAGAAATAATTTTTTTTCAGGGTAAGAAACTCCCATCAAGTTGTACAGGTCCAAATGGGGATGTTTCTGATGAAGATGAAGACCAGGAAGGAAGTGGCAGCAAAGTATGCCTAGTCATTAATAATAACATTTTTATGTAAATTATTGCCTTAGAGCTAGCGCTGACATCTGGTACATTAGAGAAGGGGGTAGGGATTAATTACTATGTTGCATTTTAAATCTAGCATTTCAAATATCTGAAACATAGCAGTACTCATCAGTATTTAATTTCTAAAGCCATCTTATACTTTTGAACCAAATAGGGCTGTACTTAGCAGCATTTATAGTAAAATTTTTATTCTAACTTCATACTGCTGTAAATATTATAGAAACGATACTGAATTGTGCAGTCAAATTTTTTCAAATCTCGTTTAGGGATCAATAATACAATAACAATTAATTTAAATCTATTTAAGTGTACATTGATAATACAAAATCAGCAAATTTATGCAATTAGAAAGAAATTATAAAATGCCTTTCATTTGTTTTCGTTATTTAGTTTTCTTTTCTTCCTCTTCCATTATATATATTAATCCATCTTTATAAAACTTTCTTTTTGACTTTCCTCTATTTTTTCTTGTAGATGCCATTCACAATTACTTATCTTTAATACGCATATGTACACGTATTTTGCTTTTATGACATCATATTATTATTTTTATAAAGATTTTCCTTTCAGTGTGAGCATTGTTATATGAAGTAAGGAAATGTATTGCCTAATTTTGTAATTTATATTTATTTTATTTCAGAGTATATTCAGAAAAATTAAATTGTGCCGCTCATTATCAGATCTTGTTGCTTTAACCAGAACAAGATTTTGGGATATTGAATTAACAGAAGAAATTCGTAAGTTATTCTTTAATATGCATTTTTTTTTTTTTTACTTTTAGTATATTTTTATGTTTGTCATTTTGTATTACTCTAGAAGACAAATTCTTGCTTATCAAGCTTGAAATTATTTTTTAAATGATTATATTATCATAATGAAAGTCACAAAATTCAAATATGAAACAAATATTTCCTCATATACTTAGTACAAAATTAGATTTCAATATTTAATGAAATTTTAAACTCTTCAAAAAGTTAACAGATGCTATGCTTTATGCTTATCTACATTTATTTTAATAATTTTCAGAGAAATTGTCAGATGTGTCATCGTTTTCTGAAGGGATGGCTTCCAAATTAGCTCAGATATCTCCTGAAGATATGGTGAACTATAGTAGAAGATATCTAATTCATGTCTTTCCAAATAGCAATCGTGTTGATAGCAGTAATTATAATCCTTTGGAATACTGGTGTCTTGGATGTGAATTAGGTAATATTAGCTTATTAATTTCTAGGTTGTGGAATTTATTTCATAAAACTCAAGTTCTGGATGTATGTTTAAACAATAGTATAAGATATATTTGATTTTGATTCAAAATTATTATATAAATTTCTTATTATGTCCTATTGCATATTTGATTCTCAATGTTCATTTATCAAATCACTTAATTTTTAGTGAAGTTAACATCAGAAAAAAATACAAAATATATTTTTTCATCATCAAATTTTTACTTTGTGAGATAAAATGTTATTATTTTTATGAAATATTGATTTCATAGTTCATTTGTACTGCTAGGCTATGTTGTGCATAGTTTTTTTAATTGTTTTATTCGTCAAATATGAAATAATAAAGTAGAAATTGTTACTGCACTTTCTCTAAATTAGAAAAAGAAATTCAAGCCAGATGAAACTTTCCAAAATTAAGCCTTTATAGAATAATATTGGACTCACAAATATAATTGATTAAATCATTTTTTGTACTAATTTATTCTTATTCTGAAAGTAAACTTCCCTTGAGAATTTTGTTCCTTAAATAAAATTTCAAACATTTTGAAGTAAAATATATCTCAATTTCATAGTTAATTCTCATATTTTTACCTTTTTTGCTGAAAGATATAGAATAAAAAGCAGTGCAAATAATAATTTTTTATGCATTAATCTATCATCAAGTATAAATCATTATATTTGGATTTGGCCTTTACCTTTGAAAAAAAATTTAAAATAAATTAATATTTATCTGTCTTGGTTAAATAAAGCTTTCAAAATATATTATAATTATCTGGATGTAATTAATTTAGTAAAATTAATCTTTAAAATCCTGTTTGAAAAAATAATTATTTAAAGAATTGAAATTAAAAATATTCCCTAAAAGTGTTATTATCTGTAACTTCTCTTAGTCTAAATTGAATCATTTGTCTGTACTTGAACTATTATGCCATTTTATAAGATCTCAGCTATTTTTCTCTTTTTTTTCCAGTTGCAATGAATTATCAGACAGCTGGACTAATGATGGATTTGTATCAAGGTTGGTTTCAGCAGAATGGGAATTGTGGCTACACTCTTAAACCTTCCTTTCTGAGAGATCCATTATGTCTTTATTCAGGAGGCTGTGCTAAAGATCCCCTGCCTGGTGTTGAACCAACTATATTAAATCTTAAGGTATATTATAAAAATGCAGATTAATTCATTTTTAATATAACTACTCTAATAATAATACTCTAATAAGTATTCAAATTACTGATATCTTTTATTTTTCACCAAAGTTTTCAAGGTGGTTGAATAGTATACTTCATAACTTCCTTTAAAATTTGAAGGTGTATCATTTGCAGCAAAAAGTTAAATTTAGTGCACAAGGAACTACTTTAAATTGGAATAGAGTCTTTTTATATTATAATACAGTGATATAGTATAATTGCCCCTGCTTTTTCTAGATATTGGATTGGATTCTAAAACCTTTCCATGTCATATTTTATACATACCTTATGAATATGTGGCATTTCATATTTTTAAACTTTATTTCTATTTCAATTTAGATTGTATTAGAAGTTTTCCATAGCTGCCTAATACAGCATAAGTTTAAAGTGTATTCACTTTTTTTAAATAATTTTGATTTGTTATTTTCTGGTGATTTTATTTTTAAAGAATGGACCCTATAGAGTTAAAAGTGAGTATCATATAAAACAAAATTTTTGACATTATATATACAATCCATGCATCTTAGTTAATTTTATAATTGATAATTTTTTATACTTCTAGTAATGCGTTTCTTATATACTAATTAATTTTCAGATTATCAGTGCTCAGCAGTTACCTCAACCTAAAGGAGCATCTGCCAAAGCTAGTTCAATTGATCCATATATTGTTGTTCAGATTTATGGAATGGGCATAGATTGTGCAGAAGCTCGTACAAGAACCCATGAAGGTAAAGAAAATGTGCATAAAGTTTTTGTCAATTGTTTTTTAATGGTTTTAAACTTATAAATAATTGTTTATTATTTCAGGTCATTCCCCTATATTTGATGAAAGTTTTGAGTTTACTGTTACAGTTCCTGAACTTGCTTTGTTAAGGATAGCAGTATTAGATGATGAATTTATTGGAGATGATTTTATTGGGCAGTATACAATTCCTCTTACTTGTTTGCGTAGAGGTAAATACATAAATATGCGCAATTATTTGTACTTTATGCTGAATTTTTCCCTTTGTTGTACGAAATAAAGTTGATTCACATATACTTTTTATCTTAAAAAAATTAAGATATTGGATTATCTGAAACTTCATATTTATAATTTGTTTTAATTCTTGATAGCTTCCTTTTTATATGAAAAGAAAATTAATTACATTTTTTTTAATTACAAATAGTTTTTTTTTTTTTTAATATTTGAAAAGTTCTTAACAATAATTACATTTTTATTATTGAAAAGTTAAAACATATTCAACAACTACAAAAGTGTAATTTCTAAAACAATATTATACTAACTTACATAATTTATTTTCAATATTTTTTATCAAAAAAATAGAAGAAAAGTATTTATCTTGTGATTCTTTAATAAACTTTTCATCTGTATAAAACAAGACAGGTCTATATTATCTCAGTTGAATATTCATTCATTGTCCTTAACCTAGTTATTTTTAATTCTTGTGTACAGCCAATCTCCCTGCTACCATTGAAGGTAGCAGTATCAACATAATCTTGTATATAGTTCTGTAGCATCTTTACAACTAAATTAAGCAATTCTGCCTCGTAAAAAATTTTCCTTGTAAACTTGTCTGTCATTTAGAATATATTTAGTAACTCTTGCATTATGCAGATCTAATTTTTAAAACCCTTCTTTCAAATGTAGTATGAATTCTGTTGCATTTTTCCCTGTTAGAGTTCATATCACAGATAATATTTTATACCTATTTGTTTCATTTCTTCTTTTTATTAAAAAGAAGTTTGTTAATTAAAATTTATTTTTTAACTATATTGTAAAATCAAATCAAAGACATATATATATATATATATATATATAATGAGTTAGTGTATTTATGTTTGAGAGTGTGTGTTCATTATTTGTTGTGAAAAACTATATTTGCAAGCACTCAATTTTTCAGCACTTTTAGCGTTTTTTTTTTTTTAAGATATGGCATAAGTGAAAATGCCAATTATAAGAAATAATTGCATGCCGAAAATTTTTTATTGATTTGTTTCTTATACAAATAACCTCATAAGAATTAAAAAATATTATCCAAATTGAATATTATAATAGGAAAAAATGCATGACATAGTCTCTGTTAATTGTAATCTCTCTTTCTACTTTAGGCTACCGTCATTTACGACTATTATCTAATAATGGAGATCCTTTGTACAATACAACACTTTTTGTATATATCACAATGACTACAAGATCTGAAAAACAGGTATACTTAATTTCAAAATTAAATTATGTTAAATTTACATGTCTTATTTTTATTTATTAATATTGTGTTTTTTATATTAAAAAAAGTATTTACGTCTTCCCATTGTTTACAGAGAAACAAGAGGAGAAAGGCTTGGCTAAATATGAAAGCTGTAGGTATTAAACAAGCAGATGATGTTTTTAAGGTAAATATGTATTTTCTGGCTTTTCATAATTACATATGAGAAGATTTTATTTAAATTTACTGAATTTTTCAATACTATATTTAATACATTATTAAGTAATTTCTGTCATTCTATTCAACAGAATGCTGCTAATCATTTAGCTGAAGCTTACAAGATGCGCATTGATGAAGAACAAGCAATGTTAGATTTGTGTAAAGAATGTGGTCTTCCAGATCATGCTAATCTTGTACAATGTGTTAGGGTATTATCTCTGCGCATGGCAAGCTGTCCTGCTATAACATCATGGGAAATAGAAAATATTAGTACTGTAAGCATAAAAATTTCTTTGTTATTATTGCATATTTTAGGATAACTGATAAAGTATTAACAGTATAAAAGTAAAATAGAATTTTCTACCAATAACTTTATCAAAAAGTTTCTCCTTGTTCATTTTAAATTTTATTTCAAAAAAAAAAAAGTGGCATTTTTTTTTTTTTTCATTGTTTTAATGAAATTTATTAGATGGTTTGTCTTAAAAACTTTACTACTACTTTAATCTACTGCTTTAGTAGTTACTAACTAAACTTCTTTAAAACCAGCTGACAAGCTAGTAATCTTTTACCTTTTTCATGTAATTAAAGTAAATTAATAATTATTTATTTAAAGTCAATTATATAATTAAATAATAAACAGCAAAAAAGAAGAAATTTTTAGTTTGTTATAAAACAGAGATAAAACTTTAAATTTTTTTTGTTCAAGTTAATAAGACATATTGTATTTGAATTCATCTATTTTCTATTGTTTTAATTAAAGAATTTAGATTAAATTCTTTATTTAATAAGTAAATATAAAATCATGTAAAGTCTTCTTATTAAAGAGCAAAATATGTTACTACATAGAAGTCAATTTCATTAGCTTCCTTTCATTCTTGTGCTTTCCCTAATCTTTTGTTGTTGTTAATATTTCCAAAGTATTCATAAAAGTTGAACATTTACGTTATAATTTTCTGATATATATATATATATATAATTTTTTAAGCCAATAGTTTTGCTTATGTTTAACTCAAGATATTAATTTTAATGATAATTTTCAATGATATTTAAATTAGTTTTACTTCTGTTCATTGTAGAGTTTTTATCTTGCAAATTATTGAATTTTTGAAGAAAAACATTCTCAAACAGATTTTTTGTGTTTTTATTTCGTATTATCTTCTCAGATAAGAATTAAAAAGGTGGAAGATATTTTTTAATTTCAGGTATTTATATTGAAAGGGTTACAAAAAACTATGCTTGTTATTTTTTATTAAAATTTGATACTCTTTAAAAAGACATTTTTTTTTTTTAATAAACTCTTTCATTTCTTTTAGCAACCAGTGGTGCGAGTATGTGGCGAACTTACTCCTTGCTTATGTAAAGCTGTCTCATTGTTAGAAAAGGTATAAAAATTCTGCATATAATTCATTTAAGCTAATATAATTTTAATGTTTTACCAAATTATATCTATTTTGAAAAACTTACTGCTGAAGGACAAATATTAAGATGTTTTTTTTTATTTCATATTTTAATGAATTTTAATGTTTCCAAATGAAATAAATTAAGATTCTAATATATTAAGAAATAATTTGATATTAACTACATGCTGTGTTCATGAGAAATTAAATTTTTTAAAGAATTTTTTTTAAATTTAAGCTCAAATTATAAGTTTGATTCACTTTAAATAAGATGAGGATTTTAATTTATTTATATAAGTGTACATACATTGTGAATTATTAGTTATTTATCTATCAAAGAATAGTTTTTGCCTATCCATGCTTCCTTTTTGCCCTTTAAGTTCAATTTAAAAGACATGAATTTTCAAAATATTTAAAATTAATAAATGGAAGGTACTCAGTTACAAAACTTATGTAATAAATATATAACTGCATCCACATTTTTTAAGAAATGAGCTACAAACTTCTTGAATTTTTAAATTGTTCATTTATACAGATTAAGGATAGTATGATTCTTATCATGCAATTGAGATGGATATCTTTTTGATATTGATTTCAATTGCTATATACAAATGTTAAAAAAAAAAAAGTCCTATAGTTATATATATATAACTTGATAACAAAGCATTTTGTCATTTAAGCATCAATATGAATTTTTTGTCCATAAACGAATTAATAATTCATTTATTTTATTCCATAATTATATTCTGCCATTTATTGAGATAAAATGCATTCTTTTATGTTTTATAGTGTGAAGAAAACATAATACTCCTTTTTTTTTCAGGTCCTGGTTGAATATAATTATATAAAAAAGAATGCTCATGATATTCTTAAAATAGTATGTTTATTTTTCCTATGTTTTTAATATGCATATGAGTAATAATTTATGAAAAAAAATGTATAATTTTTTTTTCTGCCATCAGCTTACAGATCACTGTAAAACAGGAGAAACTACTTGGTGTGAAATGATGCATAATACATCTAATCTTGGGTTAAAAGGAAGAAAAGTAGAAAAGGTATGTTTTCTTTAGTCTAAATGCTTTTTTAATTCAATTTTAAATACAAACTATTGACTTATTTTCAGTATTGCTCTATAGGTTTGAGATCCAGAACCTAAATATGTAGATGATCTCTAAGAAATAATGTGAATGAATAAATAAATAAATAAAACTTTTAAATTAGAAAGAAGCACTTTAACACATTATTTTTAATACAAAAAGAATCCTTTTATTTCTCGTTTTTCAATTTCAAAAAAAAAAAAAAATGGTCTCTTTTAAGGCAAATCTACATAATCTTTTTGTATGTGCTGTTGTGGATTTTAAATTGTCTTTTTCTAATTCAAACTTTTGAAAAACAATATTTGGGCAAGTGTAATTGTTGTTGACAGTGTTAATGAAATTTTATGATTATACTAAATTTTGAAAATAATTAATTGTGTATGTCTTCACAAAAATTTTACAAAATTTTATTTTTTCAGAGAATATTTTCCCTTAATTCTTACTACATTATTATGATTTATTCTTTATTTTTTATGAGGAGAGAACATTTGGGAATACAGATTCCCAAGTTGAAAAAAAAAATTATATTGATTATATTTCATAATCTTATAAAAAAGTTTATGATCTATATATTATCTTGATGCAAAGACTCATTAGCTTTATTTTTCCTTTGATCTGCATCTGATTGACTGATATTTAAGTTATTACAGTTTGTTTTGCATTGTTAATAAAATACAAAACAATTTATCTCAAGAAAAGTTTTTTTTTTTTTTTAATTATTCAGAATGTTAACTTTTTATCTGGAATGGTATAATTGCTATACTAAAAATCATGTATAGCATAAATTGAAGTAGATATTCTGAAACTAATTAGTTCCCAAAATTAAAAATAATCAGAATCTCAAAATCATTGCCGAGAATTTTTTAAAATTAGTATTTCATTAAAAATGATTATGATTATTGTTTATATACATAGACAATCTTTAAATTTTATATTTAAATTAATATAATCCTTTACAAATACAATATTATCCACTCTCTCAACTAGCAAAAAATATTCATCTAAATTTGAAAGAGAATAGACTTCCAATATTTTATCTAAATCTGCAATCTATCTATGTGATGTTTTCTAGTAATTTAAGTGAATTTATAATTGGAAAAACAAACTTAAGTTTATTTTGACTATTATAAATTTACTGTTTAAAACTGATGACTATGTCATAATAGTAAAAGTCTATTAAACTCCTATATATACTTAAAATTCTGAGGTTATTTGGATTATTCATAACTCAACATGAATTATTATAGTACAAAATATTTTTTTCTTTAATGTTTGTTAGTTAATGAAATGCATCCATCCACATTTTTTAAAAGAAAAGTAATTCTTTTTGTATTTCTCTTTTTTATATATTTTAAATTCTCTAATAAAACATTTCTATTTAGTTAACTTTCTTAAGTGCATAGTTTATTATTAATAAACCTTTTATTTTTATTGTTAGATTGCTGAAAACTTTTTATGGAATATGACTATGTTAGCTACTCAAACTGATCTATTAAAAGCAGTATATGAGCAGAGTTGTACAGCACTTAATCAGGTAAATTCTTATCATATAAATATGCCATTTCTTATTGACGGGACAAGAAATTTATCATAATAAATCGTTTATGATGATAATTTCTAATCTGTTTCTTATGTAAATTTATCATCAGAATATTTATAGGATACCTATAAAGAATGGAAGAATTTGTAGGTTCATTAAAATTCCCATACTCTTTATTATTATTATTTAGCTATTTTAGGTTTTGAAATAAATTCAGTTTCAAAACTGTTGGTATAATACAAATAGTTATTAAAAAATTAAACACTGCTAATACAAAAAATAATTTGAATTACTAAAAAATGTCAAATGTTAGCTAGCAAAATGGGTATGAAGATAATAAGGATTCTCTAAGATCCACTGTAGCAAAATGTTTGTTTGTCATCTCTTTAAAAATGAAATATGATGAGAAGAAAATATAATACTGTGACTCTACCTTCTTTCCTTCCTTATACCACTGACAGCTGGAGACAGGTATTCACATATGCAAAGACTTCCAGCCTAAAAGTATTATTATATCATAAAAATTCAAATTTAAAAGAAAAACAATCATTTACTGAATTTAAATAAAAATGTATTGCATTACATAATGCATTTTGAAATATGTAAATGAAAATGTATTTAATTTAATTATTTTTCTGCTACTTGTCAGAGGAGTCCTTTAATTTAAGATGAAATATTTCTGATGTTAGGTAAACTGGTAAAAACTTTCTACATCTTAAGAGATGAAAAAATTCATCAGCTTAGGCAGAAATATGTAATTTGTTTGTCATTAGTATACTCATTGGTCATGTACTTTCTGACGTTGGCTTTTATAGTTATTAATATGAATAATGGCATTATAACCGTATGAAGATTTAACTTAAATTTTATTCAGTTTAATGATTAATTGATATAAAATTGTTTTTTTAATTATTTCATTTTATGTTAATTAATTGAAATCCTAATTCTCTGTTTTCCCCCTTTCATATCTTAAATAATTTAAGTGTTACGTAATATTTCATTTTGGAAAAACTTAAACGATTTATACTCTATAAATATTTAATATGAATGATTAACCTTGATAAAAATGTTTGAGTATGAAAAGAAAAATCCTGGAACTGATTGAAACTCCTTTTTAACTTTAAAAATATTCATAATTTTTAATTGGAATTAATAATTATGATTAAAATATAATTGTATAACAAACCATACTTTTTTTCTTACCCAATTAAATTCCAAAACAGTATAGTCTTATAAATATTAAATACCCAAAACTTTAATGTCATCAAAACATAATTATTTGGCTGAAAGTGCTATTGGAAGTGATGCACCATATCCTATTTCTACCTTTCATTAAAAAACTTGGATTATTATCAAATATGGCTTGTAAGCATAACTTTTCATTTAATATACATATATATTGTTGAGTTTTAAAATATTGAAAATAAATAACAATGAAATTGAAAAATTATGTTAAAAAAATGGGAAGTTACTTATACTTGATATTATAAATAGTCTTTTTAATAGTCTCTTAACTTCTTGTAATTACAGCAACAATTATTTCAATCAGTTAAAGAGTAATAAGCTTTGCCAGTGAAGCATTATTGCAGATGTTCCAACCCTTCCTGTGTCCAAGTACTGCTCTGAGTAACCAAATAGCCATATTAAAAAGTATTAAATTGTTTATATTACTTTTTATTTTTTAGTTGAGCAATTTGATGCCAGTTTTTATTAAGTTATTCCAACGGGAAAGAGAGAGTGTCATTGCTAATGTATCCAGTGCTGCTGTAACTCCAGTGTTAACAAATCAAATAAACCTACTGCCTTCCTCTGAACCTATTCCCCTCACTCCAACTTCTCCTGGTGATGGCAGATTACGTGGTATACTTAAGAAAACCAGCACAGCATCTACAATTCCAGTTTCTGGAAGCCAGGCTGATAGCAATGGTGGATCATCTGTCTTCTTTCCCGGAAATATATCTGAAAATACAAATAGGTAGCACAAGCCACAACTAGTTACATTTACTTTTCTTCAGCTAATGTTTGGTAAGCAATAACCTGAGCAAATGCTGGGAAATGGTTGTATTAGTATCATTTATACAATGTTTATATTAAGAAAGTCATCAAACATTCAGAACATTTGCTTCAGTGGATATTACGGATTATTTGAAAAGCTGTATGCTCCATATCTAGTCTTCTATTCATCCAGTGGTGAATATTGTTATGGGGTATAATTTTTTTTTTTTTTTTTAATTTTAGGTTGTAGTCATGTATAAAAAATTTTAGTATTCATAAAAGGTTTTTTTCTCCTTGTAAAATGTTTCTTAAGTTATTGCTGTTTGAGATTATTTTAGTTTGGTATGAAATTTTTTCCCTGTGGTTGCTGCGCAAATAAGACGTTGCTCAAATTATGCACCTCTTTTTTTATTATTTATTACTTATGTGTTGTTTTGTAAAACTTAAAAACTTTTAGTTTTTTTATAGTATTAATTTGTTGTGATAATTTATTTCTAAAAAAATTTACACTGCTCAGTTAGTATATATACTTTTTTTAATTCAAAGTATGATGAGTTGGCTAAAAAGCATCTTTCATGGCTTTGTACAAATTTAGATTATGCCAAAACTATTTTGTTTCATATTGTCTGTCCATTGTTTCATTAAAAAAGTGTAGAATGAGATACTTTTATACTATTGATGTTGAGTAATGCTGTAAGGATTAAAAATATATAATTTATTTTAAGTGATATTTTGCTAAGATTAAAATATCATAAACAAATTTCTCCATTATTCTTTAAATCTGAAATAGGTTTTCCTTAAATATTACCAAAATAATTATATATTTTTTGTGTAGAATTTTTTTCCCAAGATAAATTATGTTGATAAATGGTACAAATGAATGCTAAATTTTAAATTCTTTCAACCTAGTTACAGAATTTTTTTAGAAATTCAGAATTTCAATATTCTAGAATGTTTCTAATCTTAATTTAGATAGTCCATGATTCACAAATACATTTTTAATTTGATATATCAGTTAAAAAATCTAAAATAAGCAAGATTTTTTTAAAATTTGACTAACATTTAATTTTTTTTCTCTCTCTCTTCTATATATTTACATCATCATAATGTTAAAAAATTAGTGATATCTTTCTAGAAAAAAAAAAATTAAAAATGATGCTATAGTATTTGATTTTTCCTGAATTCAAAGAATTATAACTTAGATGGTTATACATTGCTGACTTAATAAAGTTCTTTTTAAAAATATATGTTTAAGTATATTAAAAAGTTTTATTCTGTAAAATACTCTTCATAGATTTTGTCAAATTATTTGTTTTCATCAATTTTTCATCGTTCAGAATGGTTTTTGTTCTAGCTTTGTTTCAATTTGTAAACTGTACGTACTTCTGAAACCAGTTTTTAAATGTTTTTCCATAATCTAAATTTTCTTTTGTGTGATATTTGATAAACAAATTTGAAAGTCAAAATTTTTTTTAAGTAAAGCTACACTGTTTATGTATATTTTTCCTATTAGTATTCAGTCATTGCTGTTTAATGTTTTGAAAAGAAAAAAAAAACCCTGTTGGACAGCTTTTAAACTGTTGTATAAAATTAAAAATAATTCATGTAATATATTTTTATTGTGCAATTATTAAAATTAAATAATTCTAAATATTTTAATGTAATTTTTTATTTGTTTTGAATTACAGCTTTTAAAGACAGTTTTATCAGATTAAAATAGTTATATGTAACGAAATCAGAGTTTAGTTCTTACCATTTTAAATTTTGATCAGTATTGGAAGTTCGGAAATTTTTAGTTCATGCAAATTAATACTGAAATTTATCTGTGGGCTGTTGAAAATTGTTGATTGTATACAATATATTTATTCATGTTGGATCAACTGATATCATTTATAATTAGAAAGATGTATCTATTTGTTGCATTTTTTAAATTATATTATAAAAATTTTGAAATGCAGCCAAAATAAATACCTAAGAAAATAGTGGTTCTGTATTTGTATCCTATTTTGACAAATATATATTTTAAATTGAGTGAGAATTCTAGGACTAAACCTGGATTGCCAATCTAATGATGATGATCATATCAGTTTCAGTATTATATTATTTAACACTTAAAAAGATGAGGTACAAAAAACTTATTGTCTACCTTTGTCCTTTCAAGCAATCCATTCTATTTTATATAAATGTAAAAATGTCTAATATAAAAAAATATTTCCCAAAAACATTCTTGTATTTTGAAATCTGACTGATAATATTAATGTGGTATGAACATAGTTTTAATAGTGGATTAATTTCAGTGGTGAGGAAAAAGATTTTGAAGACTTATAGCTTTGTATTCTTATACTGTTAATCATTTCAAAATTACTTACATTTCTTTATAATTATATATAATATAGACACATTGGGTTTCATTGTGAATTAAGTATTTCTCAATTTTAAATAAATAAAATTAGGAATTTCTGTATATCGACAGAGTTATAGAAGCTATTTATTTTTTATACAAGTTTATTTAAGGAATATTCTGACAAAAATCTACAAAGCATTTCAATTTATTATCAGAAGAAATCAAGAAAAATATTATTTGAATTGTGAGCTACTAGAAATACAAAAGTATTTGCATTTAATTAATCAACTGTAGTTTAATGCCTTGCTTAAATTTATAATTTTTAATTCAGCTCTAAATATAATTCATTAGCAAATTATACACATCTCTAAATCTTATCATATCTACTTTTAATGAAAGAAGAATGGTGCTGTATAGGCCCGAGCATTTGATCTAAACCACAAAACTAGCCCAGATATACTTTAGGAAAATAAGATGATGCACCTTGCAGGGATGGTGTTTTTTGTTTGTTTTCTCTGCTTTTTAGATGATTAAAAAAAAAAAAAAAAAAAAAGTGTCCATACAAACCAGAAGTAAAGCGAGCTCCCATTTAAAAAATTACTAGTTGCATGAATAAAATTTTGTGGACTGGCCGCCTTTGTCGACCAGCTGGTTCGCCATGAGTAATGCGTTCTAAAATTTTCAATTAAATCATATATTCATTAGCTTTGAAGTAATTCCGGCCATTCATTGGCCTGAAATTAGTATCTCCTTTAAGATGATGGATGGAAAGTTCTAAAAGATAAAATTTAATTCAAATTCTAATTAAAAATTTGAAAAAAGTGCTCCGAGGTGCACATTCCTGACCTCCAAGGTATGCATGTACCAAATTTTGTAGCTGTAGGTCCAACGGTCTGGGCTGTAGAGCGCCAACACACACACACATTGAGCTTTATTATAAGTATAGATAATAGCTTCAAAAGCACTATTTGCAACTGAGTAATTGCAGAAATGCATCCTTTTTTTACTATATATGCATAGATCAGTCTGCTTTGGATTTGTGGCAGTTTCTCTTTTTCATCAGTTTAGCTGTATTGCAGCTAATGAACATGTGCAAGACTGCTGTAACTTATGTGAGAGAATAATAAAATTCTCTGTTGGGAATAACGAGCAACATCTAGTGGAAATGGGATTGTGGTGGTCTTTAATCACTCACACTTGAGTTTATTAAAAAGTTCATATCAGTACAAAAGAGTAAAAGTAAAAACCAATTCGAAAAAAATCATCATTAATTTTTTTTTTATCTAAAAAAAATATGGAAGAGGATATTAAATCTGAAAAGTCAAATTTCATGCAATCATTTAAAACTGAACTTTTAACTTATTGCATCACATTCACTCTATTGCATTCAATGATACTGAAAACAAAGAATAGATTAATTTATTCAATAAAAAAATTCATTTAGAAGTCAAAAGAATTTCGAAGTGTTTGAGAAATGATATAAATAATCCTGGTGTTGCCACTGCTAATGGAAAATAGATTTTGTATCAACAAAGCATGCTCATTGAAAGTCTGAAAGAAGATTCTTTAATTGATCCAAAAAATGTTTAATGATACATTTTTATGGAGATGTTTTAAATTTTCCAATTTTTAAAGATTTGTTTAGTATGCTAAATTAGCAATGGAAAGAAGTTCAAGGGAGAGGAGCAGATTATAAATTAATTTGTTTCAAAAGAAAAAAAAAAGTGGATGAAAAGTCTTGTCATTGAAGAGATTTATGCCTAAATATATGAATTCACAAAAAATATAAATAATCTCTCTTTGTAATGCTTTTTGTTTTTGTTTAGTAATCATTAAATGGATATATGTTATTTAGTTAAATTCTAGGAAAAGAGAAATATATATTTTATTTTTCAGTATGAAAATATGAACATTCTTTTACTGTATTTCAAATAATTTAAATTATTACTTTGTCTGTTTGCATTTACAATTGATTAAAACTATTGTTATACAGATTTATTTTATCCAAATAATTACAATAAAAAAATAAAGTTAATTAACCTTTGCACTAAAACCTGAATAAAAAATAATTGAATGAAATCTTTATGTCAAAAAAATAACATATTTCTGCAGTGGATAACAATGAATAGTAATTTATTGTTATGTAATTTATTTCTTCAGTCTTTTTTCCTCCTCCTCCTATTATTGAATTTAATTTTCAACTTATATGCATAAATATTTAATAAATCTATTTCCTCTCACTCTCTCATATATATATATATATTATATAAAGAAACAAGGCTTTTTGTGTATAAATTAAAGTAATATATAATTTTCAAAGCAATGAATATTTAAAATTTATATTCTCCCAGGAATGTTTTAAACTATAACTAGATGATTATATCTCTTTGTTATCACATAGCTCTAGTAAAGGAGGCATCTAATTAAAAAGTAGGTATGGTTTACATAATAAAGTATTAAATTACATCCTTATGAAAAAAAAAATAGAAATTTGCAGAAACAATAAAATGAATACATTTCTCAATCAGCTAATCAGATATTTAACTATGGGATCTAAATATGTTATTATCAGAGGTTTCAAAAATTACAATGTTCCCTTTAAAAAATGATAAACTATTTGTAAAAAAAAGTTGTAAATTTAAGTAATTCAAATATATCAATAGTAATAAAGTATGTTTACATTTAAAATTGAAATTATTTCACCATTCTGAAAGCAGGTTGAACTGAAATTAGTCAAAAATAAACTTTTGATATTTATTACCATGTTTTTTACAGTTAATTGTGTTTGAAGTACATTTTTTTTTCCCTATAAACATAACAAATTTAACTTATATATGATGGAAAACAAAGTCAAGGAAAAAAAATCTTATATCCAAAAAAATTTCAGCAATTTTTAAATACATCTAAATTTTTTATCTTAAAAATTCAGGAGAATTTCCACAGTAATAAGGCTTTTAATATAGTCTAGGATGTCGCTTTAACTAGTTCTTCATGAACTTCAATTGCAATCTGAGCTTCAGCTTTAGCTTCTTCTGAACTGGCAGACCCTAACTGCTGCTGAGCTTTAGATAAGCCTTCTTTACAAGCCTATTAAATGGATAAGGGGAAAAAATGTATAGCTCATAATTGATTTGAATCAAATTATGATAGCATAAAAATGTAATACATCAATATGAATTTCAGAACATGGAGAAATAAGTGTAAAAAAAAGTTTCATACACAAAATACAAAAAATTACTAGAATATTAAAAATACAGAATATTTTTACATTCACTATTTTCCAATTCTTTATAGTTATAAGTTGATTAATAACTTACTTGAGGATCTAGCCTTTCAAGTGGTACAGCTTCTTGAGCTAAAACTTGAACAGATGAATCTTCATTTATTGTCACAGACCCACTGCTGACTAGAAAAGAATATTATATTATATTAGATATATATTATATATATATATTCCAGTAAAGCATAAAAAATAAATTATAAAATTAGAAATAATGTTCCTTTACAAAAATTATTATATCATAATTTTAATTACTATAACACAGAGAATAAATATATATGTAAAATGCTAATGTATATGGAGAAGAAATTGAGCTTATTATTTTAGCAGTTAAATATAAACAAATAATACAAATTTCAGACTGATTCAGTCATTAAACATTTTTACAGCTGTACTGAATCAAATGCTCTGCCTACCTAATCAATAAAGCAGCAAAATATTGAAAAAGGTTTTTGAAGATACTTCACCATGTCACCAAAAAGGACATTCAGTTCAGAGGAAAAAAACCTACAAAAGGGATCAGGAAACAATCTCCAAACAAAAAATGCCATGAAGTGTAAACATAGGCTTAGCAACAGCTTGATACTCATAGTAAGAGGAGATTAATATATGGTTTCTTGCTAAGCCTGTCAAAATCTCGCCAATTATCAAAAAAACTCTACAAATTTGTAATTCTGGGTTTATACCAGAAAGGTTAATGGTCAACAGGAATCGACACACAGTTTTTAAATTATGCATAAATTAAAATAAAGAAACCATTCGTCATTGAACAGCTTTGCTCAATAAAGGAATGTTCCTTCTTTAAAAACTAGAAATTGTTCTTACTTTTAAAATAAAAATTTCAATGCTATAATAATAAATACATATGCGAATTCTACAACTGACTTAGCAAAGAACTTACAAAAACCAACAGATAATATGAAACAAGTGAACAAAACTCACTGTTATACATGAAATATCTATCTAGATTACAATAATTTTTCAAGTTTACTTTTATAAATCAAATAAATAAAGCAAAAAATTTAACTATAATGAAAAATATACAACTTAACATTTCAAAATCTTATTGCTAATGAATGTTTGAAAAATGAATATTATTCATGTTCTCATCACAACTGCACTGTTCAAAATAACATGGAAAGCAAAATTTACAATTCTTTTTCAGTATTTTTATGTTTGAATTTACAAAAATATACAAGGCACAAAAGCAGATAAAAAATTAATGTTGTTTCGGCTCTTTAAGCTTTTACCTCAATACTTTCTAATTATGATCCCACCTCCTTCTGTATTGAGTGGAAAAAATGAAATGCCCAAACTATGCAGACCTATTTTTATATCATTTATCAATTAGGCTTTCTTTGCTTAACTTTCAGTTCTTTTAATTGCACACTTGCCAACATGCTTACTTTTTTTTAGTGCATGTAAGTCATCGAAAAAGAATTTCACTTTTCTTTCAATATCTTTTGATATTCAAATTAAAAACCAAATATTTTTTTATCTTGCTAATGCTACAGAAAATATTAATTCCTTGATTTAAAGGCAATTTGAATTTTCTGTACATTTCAAATAATCAATTATATTTCATTAGTCTATAAAGTTTGTTTAGGTTTTCATTTTTTATTCTTTTATTACAAGAAAACACTTTTCTATATTAGCTTGCCCGTCATAAGTATTAATAATGTATATTATTTTCCCCAATTCGGTTAAAGTTTTTAACTCCTCTTAAATACACATAAAAAAAAACTATCATATTAACTGTTGCTGATGGATCACATCAAAGAAACTTTGAATTGATATTACAATTTTACTAACAAAAAAATTGAATTAATCTACAGTTACATTCATTTTATTTTATGAAGTATTTTCACAAAATGAGCATGTACATTTTTCTATTCGTTATATTACTCAATTATTTAATGCCAATTTAGTTAAATCAATATGACATTTTTCTAATATTTTAGCATCTTCAAAATAAATGGTTGGCTCGGCAAATCAAATACATCTTTATCAGCATTATTTGATGCTTTAAAATCTTGTCTCCAGTGAACTCAAGGTTTATCTTAGAAAGAGATGTAAGAATTGAGTAGTCTTCACAATTAAATTTAGAAAATTTCAAAGGTTTGCAAATAAAAAAAAATCATTACAAAACTAGTTGTATTTTATTGTCACTTTCAGATATTCATTCAGAAGCACATTGGATACCTTCCACTCTAAATAGTAAACTGATTCATTCTGTCTGTATATTCAGCAATAGCTGCAAATTTTATTAAAGTCCCAATTCTCCCTGAAATTCTTAATTTTGCATTATACATAAATCAGTTTTGGCTTTCAGAAAGTTTTGTGTTAGGAGCTCAAAAGAGAAAAATTGAGGATTCAAAATAGAAAACCTTTATTAGTGCTTGGAAACAAAAATTAAAGTTTTTATGGACTTTATCTAACAGGATTTTGATATTTAGGATCTTTTCAAATCTGGGGGAATCCAGAAATTATAATGATTTAAAAAGGATTTTAATATTAGAATTTTATTTATGCTAGCAATTTGCACTTAGAACTTGAGAGTTTTCGATGAATACACAAATAATCACTAACAATTTAAATAATTTAACATAAAAATGAATATTACCAAAATACTTTTTTGCCCCACCATCATTTTCAAATACCGTAACAACACCAGGTTTCAATACTGCTAATGTTGGAACATGGCTTGGCAGTATACCAAAGCTTCCACTATAAGATGGAACATCAACTTGTTTTACACTCTCCTTGTTGTAAAAAACCTGAAGAAATCACATAAATAAAAAAAAATTAACTTAATAATAAGATATTCTTCGAATAAAATATATTTTTTTAAGTACACACAACATAAACTATTCAAAACTCCTAGTATACAAACTTTAACAAGCAATAGAACATATCCAGACAAGTGAAAATCACAATGGATTGCATGCATTTTTATTACTGAGAAAATATTGTCTTTCATTACTTGCTTTCAAAGTTCATAAATCTTCTGCTATCAATCCAAACATCACCATTATATTTACCTGCTGCATATTTTCATAGTGAAACAAAACAAAAAAGATTTGTGTTTAAAAAAATCTAGAAATTCCAGATTTTGGAATGTAAAAAGTTTAGAATTCCAAATTTATCCAGACAATCACTTCTGCAATTTAAATTTGATCAGGTAATATATGATTTGTGCTTATGCAATATTTCATTGCCATTAAACATTATCATCAAGAGTTTGAAAAACTTACCCCTTTCTGCTTCCAACAAACAATGACTTTTAATATATACCGAGAGTGTTATATGAAAAGCCAGCAAATCCTACTGACAAATAGCTTATTCATAAATCAGGCTTCATTTTTGTTGAAAAAAAGTGATGTTAATACCAGAAAATAAAATTTTCAAGTAAAAGATAACATGCAAAACAAGTATATAATATCCGAAAATAGTAAAATTTAAAAAACACCTTCAATGATATTTTATTTATCACTATTGGTTTAATATTAGTTTAGTTAAAGGTATATTGACCAAAAAATATAGTATATACAATATTATCTTGGTTCATCTGAATTATAAAAGTCCCTAAAATCAGTTGTCAAGCAATCAAGAAGGAAAAAGAGGTTTGTTTCCGGCGTATGCTCCTGAATGGGTTTTTAGCTTGTGCTGGGTTAACAAAAATCAAAACTCGAATTTCACAAAAATTAAGATTTTTTTTAACTGCCTGAAATCGGCAAAGACCGCAAGAATAGCTTTCACTTTATGAGCACCTTGATCTGAGAAATCACAAATCTAATCAAACGACAGTGGTATACAACCCAATCTTCCACAGAGGTAATCTCTTGCTTTCTCATGTTTACGACAGGAGAGGACGAAAAGTTCAAGATTAAAAGCCATTTTATCTTCAAGATATAGTTCATTTTTCCTTGTCCACAATTTATAAGCAAGCAAAATTTTTAGCAAAAAATGTAAACCATTCACTGTATGATTAAAAGAAAGGCAACAGTTTATTTCTTAACATTATAAAGGCCCATAATTAAAGAATTGTTTACTTTTAATAACAGCTAAAAGACTACACTAAATAAGTATTTGTGTAATACTCATAAAATCAGATTTTCACATTTCAATTAAATTTCTAGCTACCTGAGAAAGACTTTGTAATTTTAATATATGCGCAGTTAATGCTTATACCTAAACTACCAGACAACTTTTTAATTTTCCAAGCAACTTTAACAAAAAGATATTTCATCGAAATAATAAATTTAAAATGCTCCACATTTACAAGCACTTAAAATTTTCATTAGGATTGAATTCTCTATTCTCTTCAATTCCTGTGCGGCATCAGAAAAATATTTCAAAGCATATGAATACAACATTATTTTAATACAGTTAAAATTGAATAATTCATTAAAAATTGGTTAATGAATACATTATGAAATACAAAAAAAAAAATTAAGCATAAATAATATGATAAAATATCATAACCGACCAATACTTGCAGTTTATTTTTTTCCCTTAAAATAAAATATTTTTTATCTTATTTAAAACAATAATACGATTTCTTTGGTTTCCATTATTAGCATGTTTCAGATAGTTTATATGAAAGATCTGATAAAGGAAACTGTTTCTTATTCCAAATTTCCTTTTGTATTATTTTGTATTGCATTTATAATTGTTTAAGGAACAAAATTAAACATTGGGATCAGATAATAAATTCAATCTCGTTTATATTTACAAAGTTTGTGCATAATACAAAGAATAAATTGTTCTTAAACAGTTATGTATGAAGTCACAATAAAAGAATTGCTGAAAAGAACCTCTAAATGATCCAGTCTTTATCCCACATGCAAGAAGAAAAATCTAACCCTACAAAATATCAATTTTCTATCTTAAATAAATTTTTCATTCCCTCGCCCCTCCCATTTCTATGAGTACATCAATAATTACATTATGCTTCTAAGATAATGATGCTAAGGATTTCTTTTTAAACATATGATTGCTCTTAGCATAATTTCAAAATTAAGTCGTGGAAATTCCTTTCTTATATAATGAAATTGATAGACTTTATTTATTTTATTGTGGATCATTTTACAGATTAAATTTTAAAAATGATTTTAATATCTCTACATTTAGTACGACTAGTAAAAACTTTTGTAAAAATAAAATTATATCCTTTATATTCTTTTTTTACACAAATTTTATTTAAGAAGTTTTCATTAACACTATTTTGTAACTGGGCAGTATTCCCAATGTGGTTTAATTCAAATTGCTTGCAATGAATTATATTTATCTTATTTATTTAATTTAATATAGCAGTAAAGGAGTAAATTATTTTTACATTAAATAAAACTAGTGCTCTCAAATTTCTTACATCAATAATAAGGTAGTTTCATTGATACATTTGAAAAGCAACCATATATGGCAGATTCAATTTCAATTTAATATAGCTATTTTATTATCCTCTTTTAAAACACTATGACTATTTAGGGTTGAATCTCGTAATTTTTAACCCTGGTCAGATGGCACATGTACTGAAATGTTTTGCAACTTTTGCATCACACTAGCAAGAGGACATTTGGCCTCAATGGATTTAGCATATACCAGACCCATTTACATAGTGTTTCTTTGGTCGAATCAGGTTTCAGATCTGGAACTCTCAAAGCCAAGACCTAACTACCGACTCCAAATTTTATTCAAGAGATGTTCTGTGAATAGTGCGTGTGAAACAACTTAATTCAAAGGCCAATGCACATATCTAAATCAATTAATGTACATTAATAAGCATCTTCCTTTTTTATATGATTAAAATTTTTTAAATCAGTTATGTAAGCAAATTAAAAATTAAATAAGAATGAAAAACAGTTTCTAAGATATATGCGCAAAGAAACAAATATCAATATCGACATTACTCTGTTTTGAATAAGTAAGAATCTTCATGTGTAGGTTAATGAGTTTAATACAACAGCTGTTCTTTAATTCATTAGAAAAACCTTAAATTGTAAACTTTTATTCGTCTTATTCTCACTAATGATTACTTTTGTATTATACACATGGAATAAAAAAATATAGGTTGGGATGAAAACTTAGTTTTCTTACAAGAAATGAAAACATGTATCAACACTTACTTCGGAAGGCGATGCAAAAGTGAAAGACATCTCACTAGCATAACATCGGCTTTGTATTTTAGAATGCTTTAATAATCGGTAAGTAGAACTGAATGTACGACTGGAAAATAATCTATTTGCCATAGTTAACAATATTTAGAAAACTTCCGACCGGATCAGAAAGGTCGATTTGTGGTAGCTCGAGATTAGTTGTTTGATGATAACTTCCACAAGAACGCAACATCAGTTTTCATGCTCTTTTTCTGCTTTTAGAGATAGCCATTCAATTGGCTTAGTTATGGCTGAATTAGTTAATTGACTGAATTAAGGAAATCAATCTATTAAACGGAAATTTATTTTATTTCATAATATAATTTACTGTGCACTCATAATGAAAAAAAAATTGAGACTTACTTTACATCTGGCCACAATAATTATTTTTTTTCATCGCATCATTAAATTATCAAACACATTCTAGCCACAATAATCAAAATTCCATTCCTCAATGTAGAGAATAAAAATAAACGTTTAGATGCTCACATCAAAAGTCATCATATTTTAACGAAATTCCAGTCCTAATAATGCTGATCCTGAACTATATCTACGGGATGTATAAGAATAATAAATATTCGGTAAAGAAAGAAGATGTAAAGATTATTAAGAATCAGCAGACTTTTTTATGCAGTTAGAAACTGGTCAGAGCACTTGTAATCTCAAATCGTTTCAGGCATATTTGAACAGTAATGTTGAAGATCACCTTATAAGCCGTTGCTATTACTTATGACTGTTTACAAACCCGCTGACAGATCTGTTAGCAATTTAAGCCGAGTGAGCGTTTCTTGTTTTTTCAGTAGCGCCATCTAGGGTCAAGAGTCTGATGTAGCTTCTTAATGCTTTTCATTCGCTTCCACAATACCTTTTTACGGGGGAAGGGCTTTCTCAATTTTCACTGATGGAACATAGAAGAAGAAGAAGAACCGTGCCCTAACCGGGACTCCCAAGTAGGGATGACGAATATTTTCAGAGCTGTTATTACGTAACCAATATCAGAAAGTCACAGATACCAGTGATCAATACTTTTCATGGAAGGGTGTGATTCAAATCACACCCTTACCATGATCGTATCGTATTGTTGATATTTCAACTACAGCTCTTGCGATCACGATAAAAAGTTACAATAGATTAGGGATGCATAATCCACGATTTTTTTAATAACAAATATTTTTGCTATTGTTATTTTTAAATATTTGTTCCAAATAACTGTTATTTTAATCACACTTTTATTTAAAAATTACTAATTAGAATAAATAATCTTTTTTAATTATAATTAATATTTCATTTATTAAGTAATGTAGGATTGAAAATTTATCTATTTGAGATAAAGTTTTAAGCTTGATTTTTTCTCACAACCATTTAATTAATTAATTCATTGGATTTAAGTATTTTCTGAAAAAAATTGAAATTAAAAAGTATCCTTTCTTAAAATGTTTACTTTAGTTCTATATTCTGCAAACAGATGGCGCCTGTAAAATGAATGCCGAAAGAAGGTTACTTCACGGGCAATCAAGAATTATCTCTATCGGATACTTATATTGTCAAGCAAGAAATCACTGAAGTCAAGAAATCACAAATGCTACAAAATAAGCAATTACTCCACTCTTACAAACACTTCCTGTGAATAGCACCAATTACAGTGATATGCGGTTTGGAATGATTTTATAATTCTATGAGTAAAGTGATCCATTCACAGAATTCTCCATTTCCCTTTTACGGTTCAATTAAGGGGATGGGAAGAATGGCTGGTTTGGAGCTGAAAATCTGGTTTGATGTTTATTGTCCTCCTGCTGGGGACATTCTTCCGTTTCCTCCTATTTCTTCGGGGGTTATTTCTGACTGCAGATGTTCTCTACGGGATCTTTGACATTGATTGATGCGTTTTTTCGTCAGATAATTCTTTGGGAACTCAGGAGTGAACTTTTACTAGGGGTAGATGCAGTTAAATATCTTATTTTATTGTTATGTTTTATTACGATTGACATCTAGAGCCTTTTAACTCTTTTCATCCATAAGATACATTTATAAAAAAAAACCTTTCTATCTTTTTGTAGTAAATATTTGAAGAAAACTTTCTATTTATCATTTATTGATAATGATAACATCGCATCGTTGTGGGAAGGTAATTTCTTATGTGGTATTCCTTTTCTGTTATTGAATTCAACTGTATTAAATTATTAACTGATTTATCATTTTGGTCAGAGTAGCTTTCAATTTTCAGTAATCTGTATGGAAACAACAAATATAAATAATATTGTATTTAACTCAATGGATTTATTAAAGAGTTATTAATAATTTACAAAAACCAATCGTGGGCGTTATTAGTTTTATATTTTAAATTTTTGTGAACCATATTTTTGTGCTTTGAGAATTATATAAACGAGCCTAACAGACTTAGTTTGATTGTTGCACTCTTAATGAATAAACAAAACATAGTATCCTTTTTGTAAATTATTTTTTAAATCTATATTTGAAATATTAAGCAACAGTAAGATTTTTTTTTTTCGGAAATTATATAAATGGAATGAGTTTCATGCTAGCATCTGCTGGATTAATGTGTTAGAGGGTAAAATACACAAAGGGAGTATAATATTTTTACAAATTACGATCTTTAAAACTTTTATGGTTTTTTGAAGAGTATTTTGAAATTATACATTTCCTTTAAAATATGAGATTATTTCTGCACTTTTCTATAATTATCATTTATA
Organism: Argiope trifasciata; assembly: GCA_026543055.1. Lineage (NCBI taxonomy): Eukaryota > Metazoa > Arthropoda > Arachnida > Araneae > Araneidae > Argiope > Argiope trifasciata. Next base: position 8,183,700 of record JAPMOQ010015927.1, on the reverse strand, counting down.
TTAGCAAAATAATATATATTATAAATATAATTATAATTTGTAATTATATTTATAATTATATATATACACAATTTGTAAAAAAATTATATGAAACATAATTAAGAAATATGCTAGATTAAAAAAAAATAATTGTACTGCATTTATTTTA